>NTHP01000403.1:163799-179388 GCA_003416845.1 Oplegnathus fasciatus | reverse complement strand
CCAGCACCTCTGAAGCTCAGTAATTAAAACCTTATACCTCGTTTGTTTAATCCACACAAAAACTGAAGTGTAAAAGCGACAAATGAGATATAAGCTGTTAATCAGTGAGCTTCAGAGGTGCTGGAGGGCGGACATTGTTTGCTTTAGACAGAAGAAGGCTCGCTGGTTCCCTGTTTACAGTCTTTATATTAAGAGAAGCAAATCAGCTGCTGGCGGGGCAAAGTAACTAAGTACATTAAGTACTGTACTGAACTACAATTTTGAGGTACTTGCACTTGAGTATTTCATTTTCAGTTTTGTGCATAAAACAATCAGGCACAGTTAACACTTTAGTTCTTGAGTTTTCTCTGTCTTGATCCCTTCTGTTATGTGAGCGAAGTAAAGTTTAAGAAACAGACTGATGTTGACAGATGTTGAGCCTACATGGGGCCTAGTTTGGACTTATTTTCCNAGTACTGAATCCACTGAAACCACATCACAGCTCCATCGTATGTGACTTGTGTTTAAGTGAAATGCATCTTACTGTGACATGAACCACACTGTCAGACTCTCTGCTGTATTTACATGCTTTATTTCAGTCAAAGAAGTACTTTTTGTTCTGTCAACATGCTGTGTCGTATATTTGGCATTTTATTTGAGATTACAACACTTTCTGTCAGTCTGAGAACATCTGTGAAGGTTTGAATGTTGCTGTATATTATAACTTGTCAATATCCAAAGCTGAAATAAATATAAAAAGGGTTTGTGTTTGTTTTGAAAAGGGAGGTTTTTCAAATTAATATCAAACATAAATGAATTAATAGAAATTAACAATGATTACTGAATCACAAACGTCACAGCTGACTGTCTTTGTTGTTTTACTGTTTTATGTAAACTTCTGCAAGATAGAAAAAGAACTTCAGACTTAGTGGTATTTTTTAAGATACACTATATGACAAAAGTATGTGGACACCCAAACATTACAGTTATGCAGAGGGATGTCCATTTACTTTTGGCCATATACAGGAGGCGAGGCTGCAGACTTGCTGTTTCAAATGAAAAATATGCCTAATTTGTGCAGTTACGAAGGGGTTTTATGGGCCTTTTTCACAGCAGACATTTTGATTTGTCATATAGGAAAATCACAGGTGTTACTAATAACAATAATGATGGTTCAGTGATGTGTCCCAGGACCCTGAAACTGAAGCAGCTAAATGGAATTCAGCCATCATTAATATTTTCTAATTATTTACATCGGTGCTTTTCCTACAGTGACATGTCAAAATGTCTTCTGATAAAAAGGCCTCTTAGGTGTTGGTTTTCGGTTGCCGTTACCTGAAATGTTGATGTTTAGCGGAGCTAAATGTTAGCTTGTATTGTGATACCAATACCAAGACAAATTCCTTGTATGTGAAAACCTACTTGGCAATAAATCTGATTCTGATACTCAAAATGAGTCAAAATGATGAGATACAAAGTCAAAATGTCACTATGACTTATCAATAAATAATACTGTGAAATAATTGTGTGAGTTTATTCTGACTACGAATGTCGAAATTCAGTCTTCACAAATCAAAATTATGAGACACTGAGTTATGATTTGGGTTTGTGTATCTGAATGTAGAAATTATTTGCTTATTTTTGACTTTACAATTTCAAACTTATGACTTAATATCCCATCATTTTTGCCTTTTTTGATTTTTGACCTTTAAGTCAAAATTATGAAGTCATAATAACGATAAAAAGTAAATAAATTAATTAATAAATGATAAAATTAAATAAATAATACATTAAAATTAGAACTTGCTATCTAATATTTAATTATTTTTTTTATCATTCCTAAACTTTACATCCTTTTTTTCTTTGTCCTGGTGAAAATGGGCTTCCATATGAATTTGCAGTAAGAATATTTTTATTTTCAGACATAAAGAATAAAGACTGAGCCCAGCCCCTATAGGAATATAATACCCTGTGGTGTGATTGCACGCTGCTGACAGGAGATAGTGATAATGTATACTGGGAGGCTGTGACTGGGATCTATCCAGCTGTTTGAAGACGAACAGGACGGACTGTTCTGGAGAAGAACGATGGGAAAACAGAGGCTGAACACCTCTGAGACAACCTGAGCTTCATCTTAACAAACCTGGAGTCTGTTCCTGTCTTTTTAAATGGAGCAGAAAAGAGATTTAAAACGGACTTCAGTGCTTTACTGCTGCTGGATCCTCCTCAACTCTGGTGAGTGAGACGGTGTGTTTTCTTCTTATAATATCCCTATAAGCGCTTACACTGTCATTTTGGGGACTTTAAGATACTTAATGGTATTTCTACCTCCTGTATAGGAACTGAGTAATAATTTTATGGGTACCTCAATGCATTTTTCAATCTCTAATAACAATCTAATTGTCATATTCTTGTAGTGTCCATCAAAATGTTACAGTACAAAAGACACAAGTTCAATTCAACATGGAACCTGGACATAAAAAGACAAAAAATATGAAATGTAAGAAAGTAAAAAGAAATAGTACACAACAAAAAACAAGATGCTGTGCATAAAAATGAAGCATGACACAGGATCGAAGCACTGAAAGATGCCTCTGCTACATTACAGACTTACATGAAAGTTGTCACATGCAGATTTAATTATTGTACAACAGGTATTACTCATTATTAAAATACTAAGTACATTAACTCGTCTTTTAAAAAAGTTTTTACACCTTTTAAACCAAACAAATCCCCTTAAAATGTTAAATTCCATAATAGGGATGAATAATGTTTATGCATCTTGTACATGATCGTATTGTTGATGTATTTTGGAAATACAAAACTCTCTATAACCATTTTAGTTTACATAAAAACCAAGTTTAGGTGTCACTTTTAACATTATGTCTCATTTTAAGTTGATCAGAAATGACTAAAGGGGATGTAAGATGTTTGTACTTGTACTTACATATCCACAACTTGTTCTGCTGATGCCACCAAAAAGCATTTCCAATGGATGCGAAATCCTATCTACCATATTCATATTTTAAAAGTGCATTTTAATGATCGATTACTAGTTAAATCATGTTGAGCTGGCACAGGGAGGGAAAAAATGTTCTTCCTGCATGACGGACTAGCAGCAGCAGTGAATAGAAAACATATTTCTATCTATTTCTATCAATCAGGACAAGAGAAACGCATCTTTAACCAGAATAATTTGTGGTAAATAAGATAGATCTGGGTAAACATCATAAAACAGGGAGTCTGTGTGCAGACATTAGTGTTGAATCCTGGGACACAAACTGCAGCGTAATCCCACAACATGTTATCTGTTTCTCCTCCACTGGCAGAGCCTCACCTGAAACATCATTTTGTTGGTTATAAATAGCCAATATAATCACAAAAACTGGCATTACACACATTTGCGCAGTTTGTGCTCTTGGCTCGCTGTTTCTTGCACTGGCTAATCCTAAATTGCTTGCTGGTGGTGCCAGATTGCTTGCCAAGTTCAAAGCTGTGTGTTGAGGAGGAAAGAGGGATTGCTGGTCCTAAAGTGAACAGGAGAAGAAGAAGGTATTTCACCACATGCAGCCTCCGCCACTGTTCATTTAACCTGCGAGACAAATCAAATCGACAACCGACACAAAAGGTCGAACCCTGGGAATTAAAGAGGTTTATTTCAAGCATGAAATCATGACTGATGACTGCTGGAAAACTTGGCAAAGTGTTGATTTTTAGTTCAATTATGTCGAATGACTTTGCTGTGTAACATAAAATTAAATCAAAGTGCAGTAGATCACAGTCTGAATCTGTGAAATTTTACGAACAATAAAGTTCAGGTAATTGCTTTTTTCCGGAGAGAGGATACAGTATTTCTCTCACTTTCTCAACTGTAATGGCTTCAGCAGAGCGAGGGGAATATCAGGGGGAAACGTGGAGAAATAGTCCTTTAAAACTTTGGAAGGAAAGGAAGGTGAAGAGAGACAGTAAATCAGAGACACCTTGGATGGGTTCAAAACTAACAAAAGCAGCACAAAGGAGACCAGAAAAGAGAAGTGAGGGTGCTTAAGAAAGAGGACTTTCCTTCTACACTCTAAAATAAAAATAGTAAAGTACATGAGAAAAAATAAAGTTGCTGGATCATTAAAATAATCATTATAAGAAAGAATTATGAAAACGTCTGTAGAAGAAAACTTGGCACAACTTTCTTACAAGGCAGCCCTTATAAAGGGTTTATAGGTGCTAATTAAAGCCGTTATTACTGGTTAATAAATGATTTAGTAATGCTTATAATCCATTAATATTAACAACTTTTGGATGGTTTAGTCATTAAAGGAATAGTTTGATATTTTGGGAATTATTCGCTTTTTATACCACTCTGATGACTTCTATGGCAAATATGAAGCTACAGCCAGCAGACGGTTAGCTTAGCTTAGCATAAAGACTGGAAACAGGGGGAAACAGCTAGCCTGGCTCTGTCCAAAGGCAACAAATCTACAGCTCATTAATTAACACACTAGGCTACACCTCGTTAGTTTAATCCATACAAACAAGGAACTGTAAAAATGGGGCATCATGTGCAACAAATGAGATGTAACGTGTTAAGCAATGTATCATCGCAGTGGTTAAACAACATTTGTTAGAAAAGAACTACGGAAGCCGAGAACGGCCGTGCTCGCAATTATTTTTTTAATGCCGTTATCTCGAGATTACGAGCTTTGTTATCTCAAGATAACAAGATAATCAACCTGTTATCACGTGAAAACAAAAGGTTGTTTCCTCTTATTAATGTTTATTTATAGTTAGGCTTTATTTGAACAGCTGCTGGCTGAAGCAGAGAGATGGAAGCTGGTCAACCTTGCATCTTTGGCTACCATGAAACGAGATTGTCTGCTCCAATGACGTGACTACAGCAAACAAAACTACACATTTATGCCTTGATTTACTGTTCAGTTATGGATCCTCCCCGACAGTCATGACAGAGATCTTGAAGGCTGAAATCAGGTGAACCAGAGACTCATTTTCAAGTTCTGCATAATTATCTTGGGAAAACAAAAGTCATTATCTCGAGATAACAACATAAATTAACTCGTTATTGCGAGAAAACGAGCTTTGTCTTCTCGAGATAACAGGTTTATTTATCTCGTTATCTCGAGATAATGGCATTAAAAAAATAATTGTGAGCACGGCCGTTCTCGGCTTCCGTAAAGAACAGATCTTCTTAAATATAACGTCAAATTACGAACAAAAACTTTGTCTCCTCTCTCAGGCTTTTATAATCATAGAACATTTTCCCCCCAGAAAAGTGTGGCCCTTAAGTCAACATACAATGAACAAAAAATTATTAAATTGACTTAACCTTCAATCTCACCTATAGCACATAAACAAATTATAACAAGTTGATTAAGTCTGCAGTTGTAATGAGTAAATGAGTAATAAATGTATTTTGGTTCAGATGTCAGTCTATCAGAGTCGATCTGATGAATTCAAGAACTAAAAAGACAAATAAATGTCATGCTGGAGGAAGATAAACACCACTTATAACTGATCTATTGATTATTATTATTGTATGTACCTGTTTCATTACATTTTTGGATGATTATCAAGACCCTGAAATCTAAATTATTGTGAGTGCGACAAGCCATTTTGCTCTGGAAGTGAGCTCTCCTCCTCTCTGTCCCTCTGTCAGCGCTGGCTGAAGACTGGACTCATGTTCACACCGAGGGCGAGCTCTTCAGGAGCTTGTTTGGAGGCTACAGCAAGTGGACGCGTCCGGCGCGAAACATCACCGACGTGGTTATCGTCAAGTTCGGCCTCTCTATCGCACAGCTAATTGATGTGGTGGGAACACACACACATTTGTAGATCAAAAAACTGACCACACTGCTTTAAAAATTTGAAATATTTACCTTTACTTGTGGAGCATTTTCTATGAGGGAGTATTAGAGCCACATAGTGGAAAAGTAATTTGAGATTTTGAGAATAAAGTCGTAATATTATGAGAAAAAAGTCATCACGACTTAGTTCTCAGATTAATGTCAGATAAATATATCTGAGATTATGTTTTGCAGTTTGTCTCTAAATATTTTTATAGTTTATAAGCAATCATTCTAACATGTAAGATATGTATAATATCCCTCTCATGCACTGTTTTTGTCCATTTTTGGCTCCAAAACAGGATGAGAAAAATCAGATGATGACGACCAACGTGTGGCTGAAACAGGTACGAAAATTGGACAAATGTGAGTTTATTGCCAGTCCTTTGTACCAATATTCATCATCTTTCAATTTGGCATTTCTAGTATGATAGAGTGGTTTAAACACGATTTTTGTGTTTAAACAGTCTTAAAAACTGTGCATGTGTTGGCAGGAATGGACAGACTATAAGCTGCAGTGGAGTCCCTCCGACTTCGACAACGTGACGTCCATCAGAGTTCCTTCTGAGCTCATCTGGGTGCCGGACATCGTGCTGTACAACAAGTAAAAAACACACTCAGTCACAAATTTAACACCAAACGACTGCAGTTTGCTTCATTTGCACAAATCCTCCTTATTTTTACACTTAAGTTACACTTTTTCACTGAAGGGAGTTTTGTGTAATAATTAACTAAACTAACTAAAAAAAGTATGCAAGTGAAGAGCATCTCAAGTGATTTTAAGTCTTGTTTCTTACTCCTGAAAAACTGTGTAAAAAGAAGGTTTATTGTCATTTTCCGGATATAAAATACATCTTCAGATGAGCACACACACATAGACAGACATCCAAGGACACACACACTGTACTGAAACAGACACGAATTTGAATTTCTGTAGGTGGAGCTGGAAATTATCTGAAGTGATCAATTACCCGCTTGATCCACAACGATGTGCTCATCCGCTCAAGAGCGCGTGAGGAGGGAAGGTCACTTATATGGAGCTTGATACCACAGCATCTCCGCATATTCCTGCATACCAATTGGTGATACATGCAAATTATCCTGTTGAATAAATGACCCTGATTCCTATTGCGGCTGCACCGCAATCTTGCATCATACAGTTTTCGTCTGGTTTCCTCCCCGCAGGGCCTGAGGAAGTATTAATTCTAAAATTCGTCTGGATGGAGATGAAACTTTCTCCTCCTTCAGCGTTTGTTTAAATGAGCTTGCATCATGAATACAGTGTCGTTAACATTCAGTGATCAATTATTAAACATTGCCTATGTAAATGGGAACAGCTCGAGGTTTAATGATCCACCTTTTGAGTTTGAAAGATAACGAGAAACTTGGGAGCCCTGCTGAACAAAAAATAGCATTTCATATGCTGAGAAATCATCCCCTTTTGTCCAGATAATACCTACATTTTGGTGTCCTGTCTTTCCTGACAATTTCAACATTTTCTTGCCTTTTTTCCCAATCTCAATGCAACACTTCTACCCCTCATCCTCTCCTTTTTCCAGTGCAGATGGAGAGTTCGCCGTCACCCACATGACCAAGGCCCATGTGTTTCACACCGGTCGTATCCGCTGGGTGCCCCCGGCCATCTACAAGTCCTCCTGCTCCATCGACGTCACCTTCTTCCCTTTCGACCAGCAGAGCTGCAAGATGAAGTTCGGCTCCTGGACGTACGACCGCGCTAAGATCGACTTGGAGCCTTTTGAGAACACGGTGGACCTGAAGGTGGGAAGGGATGAATGTTCCTCCTCTGTTTTGTGCCATTTAGTCACTCTGTTCTCGTGTGATTTGCCAGTTAATGCCTGCTATGCCTGTTTACCTCCTCTTATCTACGGTTCACACAAGCTCTTTTCCAACGTTTTGTTTTGCAGAAGGATGCCAGCTAAAAACTCTGGCTGCTTACTTTTTAATTAACAGAGTATTTCTCAGCATGTTGTTGCACTGCAGCATTAAGTTCTGGAGGAAACAAAACACATGGATTAGTTTTTCAAGATCAGCAAAAGAGACGAGACGTGTAATCCTGGAGCGATTTCTCAGGTTTAAAACGCTGAGGTTTTCTTAATGGTGGTGTTGTGACTTTCAAAGCAGAAGAGTTAAATATGAGTTAGCCTGATGAACCAGTTTTTAGCAACACACTGCTTAGTACTCACTTAAAGTCACAAACTTTTAATTTTTGTGTTGGAGTTTCTGCTTTCCACCAGAAAACCTGGAGGCAAGTTGATGGTGTAAATTTAATTCACATTCCTACTCTTCTGTACTGAACCACTTTGGTCGAGAGTGAAATATCTTGACACCAGTTGAATGGATTGCCATGAAATGGTACAGAAATTCATGATTCCTAGAAGACGAAGCCTAAAGACTTTGGTGATTCTCTGACTTTTCCTCTAGCGCCATCAGCAGCTCAAAATTTTTACTTACAGTATCCAAAGAATATCTTGACATCTACCAGATGGATTGGCACGAAATTTGGTACAGCCATTCATTATTCCCAGTGGATGAATCCTACTGACTTTGGTGATTCCCTGAGTTTTCCTCTTGAGCCACCATGAGGTTGAAATTTTTGACTTTGAGTGAAGTATCTCAACAACTATTGGATTGATTGCCATGCAACTTGGTACAGGCATTCATGGCCCGCTCAGGATAGATTGTAATAATTTGTGGTGGTGATTCAAAGTTATTGTCCAATACTTTGGTTTATGACCCAATGCCTGCAAAACTAATAGCATTCCCATCAGCTTTAGTTGCACTCTATGGTTAATGCTAATTTGCATGTCAGCAAATGGCGGCGTGTTCGTGTGACAAATACTACCATGCTACTTTTATGTTTAGGTCATCACAAGTGCCTGGATCAAATCAAAACTTGGGCCTCAACTTTTATCCATCTTCAACTTTGTTTTTCTTTAAATGAGGAGAAGCTGTAGACTCTTGTGCCAGCATCAGAATAAAAGATATCAGACTGATAATGGCCTGACCTGGGCAAAAAGGCCAGGGTGTCCGCAGTTTTCTGGCTTCTCTCATGTAGCTTTAATATGGCAAGCAAATGAGAAATTATCTTAGAAATTAAAATTATCTTCCCGATTATCTATACTTCACACAAGCCGTGAAAGACAGCAAACTCTGATTGGTCTGCCATCTTCTCTTCTCATCACCACACTGCAGCACATCTAAAAACAAATCTAATTTCTAGGATTACTGGGAGAGTGGAGAGTGGGCAATTGTCAATGCCGTGGGCACCTACAACACCAAGAAGTACGACTGCTGCCACGAGATCTACCCCGACATCACCTACTATTTTGTCATCCGCCGCCTCCCATTGTTCTACACCATCAACCTCATCATCCCCTGTCTCCTCATCTCCTGCCTCACTGTTCTGGTCTTCTACCTCCCGTCGGACTGCGGCGAGAAAATCACGCTGTGCATCTCTGTGCTGCTGTCGCTCACCGTCTTCCTGCTGCTCATCACGGAGATCATCCCGTCCACGTCGCTGGTCATACCGCTGATCGGGGAGTACCTGCTCTTCACTATGATTTTCGTCACGCTGTCCATCGTCATCACCGTGTTTGTGCTGAACGTGCACCACCGGTCGTCAGCGACTCACACCATGCCTCGATGGGTTCGTAGGCTTTTCCTCACGGTGGTGCCACGTTGGCTGTGCATGAAGCGTCCAGACCATGGTCTCAGGCCTGTAAGGTGAGAAAACAAGGAAGGCCTCCATGTTTATTGTATGTAAACGCCATAAATACAAAGCTGTGTCCAAAATCACTCCCTCTTTCATTCATTCACTACTTCCTATTGAAGACACTGATAGTTACAGTTGTTTCTGTAGTAAATCTTAATTTTCTTAATTTTCTTACATAATCACTGAGGTGTAGTGTCGAATTGCATTGTGGGAATTGAAGAATAATGTACATGAAAGGGACACTAACTTTGTCATTCAATCGAGGCAATTTTTGAAGGCATAAACTAAATACAGTACACTATATAGTAAATAGGAAGTGAGTTGACATGGCGCATATGTTTTTTTCCTAGTTTTTATTTTATAAAAGCCAAAAACTGTGCCTTGTTTGTGCTATTTTGCCTCTGCAAACACACCAAATGTAATTTTGTGGACTACATTTTTGGTCTTTACATGGTAAAAACTTGACCACTTGTGCATAGGGCTGAGTATTGCACCTCAATACACCGAGTATTCAAACTGTCAAGTACTGGAAACTGGCATCGAATGTCTGGTCATTTTTTCTGTCTTGTATTCCTTGTTATTCATTGACCAGACAGTTCCTGATTTAAACCAGCATTAACTGTATTTTGCCCACTTGGGGGCAGTGGAAACAAGCTGTGAACTCAACATTGACATATTACAAACTTTTAAGTTGATATGGGGAACTTGTTAGCAAACAGTTACCTATTTACTCATCCAGCTGCTACAGAGCAACATTATCCTTCATTTGGAGTCAAATATTCACTCTTTCAGCTCTTTTTTAGTCTCCACCACCTCCTGAGGGAAATATCTGACTCTTTAGCAGCTAAATGCTCCACTATGTTCACCAGCTAGTCTCTAATTGTGTCTGTCTGCTGTTTGCTGCTGAGCAGGTAGGGTACAGTGGGTTTTTAGAGCTTTAAAACAGCTGCCTACTGAGTTTGCAAACACTGATGAAAGTGGTGTCTGAACCAAAACAGGATATTTGCAAGTCAGAAAAACACACAATGAGCTGAAAGACACTAAAATGCTTTAGATGTGAGAGGAATTGCAGAGTTGGTGATACTTATCTGTGGGATCATTACTTTGAGTGGCCCCTTTCACATACACATAATAATTTGATCCATTGTTAATATAAAAATATTCATTATAGCAGCTTTAAGTCAAAACTTTGCCACTTGTAAACTATTTTATTTAGGTCTTGTTTGGTTGTTTATACAACATTTGAGAACTTTGGCTTCTTTTGTTGAATTAAACGAAGGGTTTTTGTCAAAAAAACATGCTTATATCTCTTAAAACAAGTTGTAAGAAAATATCATGTTGTTACGTAAACTCATATTGGCACTTGCATTGATAAATGTCTGCTCACTGACATGTTGTTGTCCCCAAACTCACTTTGTCATCTCAGGCGGCGCCACCTGGCCAATCAACTCTTCCCTGTCCGGACTCCAGGCCCCTCCCACAGCACATCCACCTGGATCACTCAGGAGTCTGACATCGATCTCCATGGCTACCAGGATGACAACGGTTGCCGCAGCAACCACCAGCTCGACTCCTTGGATACCGGCGCTGAAATTCACTACTGTGATCTTCACAGTTACCCAAACACAGATCATTTGGGGAGGTTTGGGTTGAAGATAACTGATCGGCCGAGGATTTCTTCCCTCTCTCCTCCTTCCTCTCGATGTCTCGGTTACACCCTCCTCCCACAGAGACAGTCCACACTTAGCTTTGACTGGGACACCCCTCCTGTGGAGCATGGTTCGATCCACAGCCCATCGGCCTCTGTTCTGTCTCCTGCGGTGGTGTCGGCCCTGGAGGGGGTGACCTACATCGCAGAGCATCTGAGAGCAGAGGATGCAGACTTCTCAGTGAGTGCTGACGTGATGACGATTATTATTATCCTGTCAAATGAAGTTTCAGCTGTTAGACATTTACAGTCTCCTCTTCTTTCCGTCTCTACAGGTGAAGGAGGACTGGAAGTATGTAGCCATGGT
The DNA here is from genome assembly GCA_003416845.1 of Oplegnathus fasciatus. Classification (NCBI taxonomy): domain Eukaryota; kingdom Metazoa; phylum Chordata; class Actinopteri; order Centrarchiformes; family Oplegnathidae; genus Oplegnathus; species Oplegnathus fasciatus. Next base: position 167,806 of record NTHP01000403.1, on the reverse strand, counting down.
TGTAGACCGAATCTTCCTGTGGATGTTCATTATCGTGTGTCTGCTGGGGACAGTCGGACTCTTCCTTCCTCCGTGGCTCTCTGGGATGTTTTAGAATCAAACTGGATATCATAAGAGTGAATAAAACAGTGAAATTAATAAATAAATTATTCGGAAAAGGTGGAGTGGCCTGTCTGTATGAATAGAAAAAGACAAAAACTCACATCTCTTAAGTTTTCAAGAAAGGAAGAACACTTTTGACTTGATTTCCTTCCATTTTGAAATATCACAAATGTGATGCAACTCACTCAATACATGCAAAATTGCAGTGATGTTTTTTTTGCTACTGAAAAGACAATTAGGGCTGCGACTAACAATTACTTTCATTATCAATTAATCTGCTTTATAAATGACTCAAACGATGATTTGATTACCAAAATTGTTGCTGAATCATTTTGTGTAAACTGACTAATTGTTTCAGCTCTTGTACTGAATATTTGCTCGAATTTAGAATTTAACTATATTCAAACACAGTGCATTAAAACTTCCTTTGTGTAATTTTGAAAGCGTATGAAAGTGTACGTCTTTTGATTTCAGCAGAATATCGTTTTTCTTTGAGATGGAGTGTGAATTTCTTGTGGCATTGGCTTGTGAGCAGGTGATGTCAAAGTCAATAAGCCAATATTCACTGAGGAAAAAATAAGGAAAAAACTGACAAAAGGTGTGTGGAAGACTGACAGTGGAAAAGGAAGAAGGATTTGATGTCACTAGTCCTTGCGTTACTAAAGCAAGATGACAGGAAACTAAAAATGTATGTCACAAAAAGGAGAAAAATCTAAATTGTGACTTTTTCAGCTGCAGAGTTAACGGGGACACTTGAACACACATGATGTCATCCAATTATCAATGAAGCAGAGAAGATGAGAGAGAATGATGAGAGAGAAGAAAGAGTCCCTTAATATATAATTATTAAGGCCCTGACTGGCTAATTACACTGCATGAAAGTAGCTGTCAGTCATAAGATACTATGCCTTCTCTTGGGCCCTCACTACCATGTCTTCTCCATTATCATCAACATCATATATTCAGGTCAGCAATGCGGCACTTTTCTCAAAAGTAATCCCCTCAAGTTGCCATCTCCCCCTTCTGACAGTAAGAGGAATTACACAAACGCTGTCCTTGCGTGCTTATGACATATGCAAGAGCAGCAACGTGACATCCATGTCTGCCCTCAGTTCCTTCTGTTCTCTCAGCGCTCTACAACAAGGAAAAGCTACACCAATGGTTGTCTGTGTTTGTCCTCACCGTCAATTGCTTTCTGTTTTTTGACTGTAATCTTTCCTCTGAACGCTGACTTTCTTTTTTATCTGGAGCATCAGAAACTTTTCTTCGACGCTTCTTAGGTTTTTTTCCGCCATACTCCTAGTTCCCCCCTTCAGCTCTGGCAAACCAATCACTGCTGGTTGATGTAAAACGCATCACTACCGGTGTGCCAGCGCGGGAATGTCGCCACAGACACCAGATTTAAAAAACCCCGCTATACTGCGAAATACAAAGAGATTTACCTGGCGGTGATAGGCTTAATCAGCATCGTGTGAACTCGTTTGGCAAGGGCTGGAATGTAACGGGCGTTCATTTATATGTAAAAGTCCCGCACTCCCGCTTTAAAGCTTTTAATTAAAACACACAACAACACTGAGAAAACATAATACAAAATCAATATTCATCCCAACACGTCCAACTTTCAACTTGTACAATACTGGATGTGTGGATTAACTTAACTAAATGACATTAAATAAAATATGGCAGCAATAAAAAATCTGTTGCTTTACTGAAACCTTGCAGCCTGATAATGTGTTAATAGCATGAAACAGAGTATATATAAGATGGGATTTTAAGAAAACAATGTCATGTGTTATCTCAACTAACTCAATTATAAAAAGTTTATAGATTTTTCCACCACTTTAGCACAGACTGAAACATCTCTACAACTATTACATAGATTGTCTTGAAATTTGGTACAGATATCTGAGGTACCCAGAGGACGAATCCCAATGAATTTGATAATCGCCTGACTTTGTCTCTAACAGCGCAATATAGTCAACATTTGTGGTTTTGAGTAAAATGTCTCTGCAATTACTGGATGGATTGAAATTTGGTGCAGACATTCATGTCTACCTTAGGATAAATTGTAATAACTCTGGTGGTCTCTGAACTTGGCATCTAGCGCCATCGTGAGGCCAAAATGTCCAACATTTCCATCAGCCTCAGCTGTACTTTGCATTTACTACTTATTCATATATATTAGCGTGCTAACAGGCTAAACTAAGAAGGTGAACAGGGCAAACATTGTACCTGCAACACACCAGCATGTTAGCATTATTGTGAGCATGTTTGCATGCTTCAACATTAGCATTTAGCTGTCTTAATCTTCTTTTTAACCCTCTGTCCCTGTATTCCCCTTTTTTACTGTAGTTACTTCAATGAAACAGCCTATTTTAGAGTGGCAGAACTTTATATATTGTCTCTATGTTAGTTAAAACCTTTTAAAGACTTCTGATTAACTGCCAACAGGTGTAAAACAAAATCCAAAAGCAGGCTACAGATGCATCAAAAAAAGATATCCTTACAAAGACACCCTCTCAGTGGGAAATGTGCAGCACTTATATTGCACTTTTCTACCACCGTTCAAACACCACCACGTTCCTGGGTCAAATGTCTTGCGAGGACGCTTTGACGAGACGTGTGGCCGATGAACATGTCGGCTCTAACAGGGATCAAACCCAAAATCCTCCAGATACAGGACAGTCTGTCCAAACCAGGGCACCTAAAACTGCTCATGACAACAAAGTGAGTTTAGTGCTTGTTGAATAAGTCTTATTTCCCAAACAAAGTCTGCGTAAGTCTGATTTCCTGTTTGATTGTCTGTGTTTGTCCTCCTGTTTGTGAGAGGGCATGGCGGGCCGATTTGTCACTCTGGCCAATTAGATTGCAGCAGGATATGCCATCACTTTGTTTACTGCAAAGCACACCAGAGGCCTAGCTCTAGCTTCACCGCTAAGCTGTCCTACGATGCTGGTTATCAACTCGGCAAGTCAACCCAGGGTTTCCCAATCTAACCATGAGCGCGTTCACACAAAAGGGGCGGTGTTTGCAGCATATGACCAATCACAATCATAGATAAGTCTACTGACAGCAGAGCGGCATATTTTACAAACGAAGAGCAAACTATAATATCATACAAATACGAAGAAGTTAAACCCATAATCCAGCTAAAAGAAACACAGTTACAGCTGCCAAATGCAGGAAGGACAGCTGGCAAAAATATTACAACTGTGTGAGTGAGTAAATTAAAAGGCTTAAATGTCACTGCCCATCATTAGGGCACGAGAAGATCCGATTAATTACATTTGTGTATTCCAGTACATTAATGTGTTGCTTAGATGTATTCTTGCGGCGTCTATGACAACTTGAGTCTTATTCTTTCAGCTGCGGTGTCAAACACACCAAATAAAAACATGATTCAAAGCGGTAAGTAAGCTTACTTTCATATCTTATAAGTACAACAAGTACAAGGCTTTAGTGCTTCAATCAGTCGGTGTTGTAGGGTGATATCAAGATACTAAAGCACAATGAAATGGCTTTGATATTGCTTAGGAAAAAAATGAAATGACCCAAGTACTGCAAGGCAATGCATCCAGTCTGCAGGCCTGTACAAGCACGACTCCGACGTGTCTCACTGGCAACATACGGCCCAAGAAGCTGACACAGAGAAGTCATTCTCTGATGAGAATCTGTTCTCTCATATAAAAGTTAAAGAGCTTTGCTGTCTCTGCATAGAAGAGACCCTCTCACAGTCTGAGCTCCACGGGATCTTCTATGATTGGTTATGACATTTTCCAAGACAACTGACTGGTCAGTAGGCGGTGCTTTTATCTCTTATCCCGAACATAACCTGCTCCGGAGCAGGTTAGGTTCGCAGCATAAGTCACCATGGCGATTTACCCCGGTAAGAAGTGAACCACCGT
>NTHP01000403.1:108844-126549 GCA_003416845.1 Oplegnathus fasciatus | reverse complement strand
AGGACCAGTTCTGGGTTCTGGTGGTGATGAGGGACTCTGGATGTCACAAAGGGAACTGATTCACCAAAAGTTGACGGGCTACATTTTGGAAATCCAGTGTTGGTCCCTTCACTCTCTCACCAAGTCATACAGTAATCATCTTAAAGGTGTTAAATTACTAATGAAGCTGCTTTGACGACAGCCGGTCTGTCATCACTGATGAACCTGGTTATTATCTCTGATTAACACAACTTTTACAACATTTTCTTCAAATTCCTTCAAATTTATCTCAATTTTCTATTTCAAAAATGCTTTACAGACTTTGAATCTGGTGCTGTGAGGTAAGTGCACGCTGCAGCTCAGACTGCGCACAGCAGAGGAACAGTAAGATATAAAAAACAAACAAAAGTAAGACTTGTTTTTTGTTTTTCTTGTTTATTAGATTACCCACTTCAAGACAAAAATCAGAGAACACACGGCCATTTTTCTTTTTTAAACCCTATAAGGCCTTTCCATTTCTTTGTTTTCCGGATTGAATGAAATAATTGAATGGACGGATGATACACGGGACCTTCATTGATCCCCAGAGAAGAAATTCAGATGGTGCAGCAGCACAAGGACAGAAATAAGTACAGATCAAAGAGAAAAGTAAAAAATAAATAATTAGAAGTGTACAAAATGAAGATAAGAATAGAAATAAAACTTACAAGACAAGCAGTACACATACATATACAGTACACATACATATACAGTACAGATACATATACAGTACCCACGAACAGTGTTGTACTTAAATGAATAGTGAAATATTGTCTCCAGTGAAGTGATACAGTGGTTTCAAATATTCGATCTTTCAGTTGAGCAGGTTCCCCTGTATGATCCCTCCTCTCTTTCATCTCTGTCTTGTCTGCAGTCTTAAAACGTTCCTCCACGTTCACATGTTCATCACCGGCTTTAAAAATCCTACAAGATGACATTCTGTCATGGTGAGCTTTGACGTTTTTATCCTGAGGGGTTTCAGGTGAACTGAACACAGCGTGCTGAAGATACCTTCCTTATATGCAAAGCAGATGGCTGTTTTTACAACATTTTTGTGTGTTTTTTTTGTAGTGTTTACGTTTTTTGTGGAGTCGGGGGGTGACGGGGCCAGGTGTAAATAGACACTCCGTTACATTAATGTATAGAACTGCTCCCATTGCGATGTCCTAGAAGCTTCTTGTTGGCAGCACACAGCTTATATTGTTCCATATGAAACATTGAATGCGCTGAAATTATGTCTTCATGTAGACCACATTTCCCCGGCCAGTGCAATATGAGGGGAGAAATACCTTCACACTGATCAATATCGTCTCTCTTTCAACCTACAACTGAACAAATCATCAAAACGATTAAACAAATTTGTGTTTTGTGACACGTTGATGTTGTAACCGCATTTTAGCTGGCTGAAAAGAGGGCGAAAAGAGGTCTTAGACGTTCAGACTGAATATCACCCAGTTTTCAACCAGAAATCAACGTTGAAATCCTGGTTGGTGCTCACTGGGCAGAGTAGTAGACCACAACCAGTGCAAGGGCCCACAAATTATACAGTGCATGTAAACCAGTAATGTTGTTCAACAATTGTCATATCAACGGTATCTTTAAATATGAAAAGGTAAGACACACACCACATAACACAACAGCCTAGTAAAAAGTAAAAGCCATCCTCTTACTGTGACACAGACAAAATAGACCAAAGAGGTCAGTTTTCAGCAGGCTGCGGTCGAGGTCCTGGAACCAGCTCTCAATGGGAATAGTTCACGCAATATTCTAGTGCACAGCACGGTGGCTTGGTGGTGAAGTGCAGCCATACTTCTCATTCACGAGAGAATATGGTGCCTGGTTCTTTTGGAAAACATGTATTTTTTTTAGCCTATTTATCTCATTAAGGTAAATAATACTCATTACATTGAAAAATGCTTTATTTGCGATTAAAATTGTCATGAACTGGCTCCAAGTTCAGACAAAGAAGGGAGAACATACGCAAGGCTGAAGGTCAGAAACGAAACAATTTATTAAATAAGGCTATTTAAAGAATAAATTCATGAGATGTGAACAATCAGTATCATCAGTAATGTAGATGAGTGTTGGGGTGAGTGGAAAATAGTGTATGGAGATGTTGGATGCTGAAAGAAAAGACAAAACAACATAACCAAAACCCGGAGACCATGTGGGAGTTGAGAGAGAGACCAGCAGACTGACTGACTCCAAGCTTTGCAGGTTTGGCCAGCTCATCAGCCCAGGTGAGCTGACTCTGTAACGATCTGAATGCTGCCAGCCTACTACCTGCAAGGGGAGGAGAAAACACAAGCAGACCAGGCAAAGCAGACACACAGGGTCGTCACAACATAATGGTTGTTGGTAATGTATGAGCGACCCCCACAGACGTATGATTTTATTGCTTTCATGGGAGCTCAGACCCCTCCTTATGGGAGCTCAGCTCCCACTGGCTCCCACATGTTTTAATTACAGCAACAAGAATCATACCAATACCGACACATCTCAAAGCTCTCAATGAAAAGAATATCACAGGACATTTTGCACTTTATAACTGACCGAAAGTTTTAATTAGCTCCTGTTCTGGTCTGGCTGCTTTCAAGAGTTTGTAAATTCTGAATGTACGACTGTAATAAAGGTGATAGAGTCAGGAAAAGATGAACCCTTCCAGATTTATTGCTCATGATGGCTGCCTACCCAAACTGCAAATCACTGGTTCAACTTAGTAATCACATGTAGCACCAACTCTGAGGGACTGGAAGATATTTATTCTCTTGTTGAGGAATCATTTTGTACAAAATGGTTTAATACATCTGAACATTTTGTTCAAATTCTGTACAAGTTGAACCAGTTTGTCAGCAACTGCTACTACTTGAGCAGTGAGCCTATAGGTCTAGATGTACAATTACCTAATCGATCAATCAGTTCAATTTAATTCAGCTAACAGGTCATTTAGCAATTGCATCCTTATTTCTTTATAAGCAGGCAATGTTTATATTCCAAATGTACTGGCGTAATGTGTTTTTCTAGGCTGCAATGTTCATAATTTAGTACTTTATGCAATATTGATGTTTGTGAATGTGCTGCACAGCTTCCGCCACCAGGTGGTGACTTTGAGTCTGTAGATTTTATCAACCTGAAGGTCTAAATTATTCTTTAAAGCCTTCTCCTGCTACCAGGAATAAGGTTCTGGCGGAGAAATTCTTTTATTATTTTTGTTGGCCTAGATTTCCAACTGGGCTGGGAATTGTTGATTAATTGTGAAATTTGTGAGGGCATTTGCACCACTAAAGTACAATATAAACTTAGACGAGTGCTGCATTATTATTAATTTTGTAGGCATGTCTTGTAGAAAGACCCTGTGTCAAAATCTGGTTTTTAGAGCTTTGTTATTTTAGTTTATATCGCACTTACGTGATGCATATTTCTAATAACGTTGTGTTTAATTAAATGACCACAAACCAACACAAATTTAGTATTTATCCCGCATCATTCTGGTTGCACTGGGTCAGAAAATCTTTGCACTGGGGCCCCCTAATATGTTGATTTACCTAAAAGTAATCAAATATAAAGATACTGAGTCTAAAAATACAGCAAAAATAGCCACAATATATACGTATTTAATTGCAGAATGTAAGCCCATACAGAGGACATAACTTCAGTGTCCTAAATGGCAGCTACTGTCCTGTTTGTAAGATACAAACAACATCATCTATAGTTTGAAAGGTTTATGTGAATGCGATGATACGTTTTCCACTCTAAAAAACTTGTTACAACAGGTCAGTGGTGGAATGTAACCAAGTACATTTTCTTTTCTTTTCACTGCAATTATCTAACAGCTTTAGTTACAAATTAAGATTTTTTCATTACAAAACATATTAAGCGTTTATAAAATATCAGAATCAGCTTTATTGGCCAAGTATGGGTGCACATACAAGGAATTTTACTTTTTCATTGCTCTTAATGTACGTACACAGAAATAGACATAGCAACTAAGAACAAATAAGATATATAAGGTATGTGTATATATATATATATATATACACTCCCCTCCAAAAGTATTGGAACAGTGAGGCCAATTCCTGTATTTTTGCTGTAGACTGAAAACATTTGGGTTTGACATCAAAAGATGAATATGAGACAAGAGATCAACATTTCAGCTTTTATTTCCAGGTATTTACATCTGGATCTGATACACAACTTAGAAGATAGCATTATTTGTAACAGAACACCAAATTTTTAGGTGAGCAAAAGTATTGGAACAGATAGACTTAAAATAGATTAAAGTGAATAAGACTTAATATTTAGCTGCAAATCCTTTGCTTGCAATAACTGCATCAAGCCTGTGACCCACTGACATCACCAAACTTTTGCATTCTTCTTTTGTGATGCTTTTCCAGGCTTTCACCGCAGCCTCTTTCAGTTGTTGTTTGTTTTGGGGGGTTACTCCCTTCAGTCTCCTCTTNATAGTGCAAAGAAATAAATATTGAATGGATATACATGGGCTGGATGATCATGTACAGTATATGCATGTATACATGACTATATACTATAAAAATAAATACAGTATGTGCAGCGTGTAGGATTTATATTGACAGTGACAGTGCATGATGATATGTACATGTTAAGAAACTGCATTTTAGACTGTACAAATATAATCTATAAGTGGATGTGTTGAATTATATATATATATATATATATATATATATATATATATAAAGTAGCAGAAAATGGAAATACTCGTGTAAAGTACAAGTACCTCAAAACTGTACTTGTAGTACTTGAGTAAATATACTTAGTTGCTTTCCATCACTGCAACAAGTGTGTTTAAAAAATGCGTCGTATCTCTTTAAGGCGCGTCACCGCTGTTGTCGCTGCTGAGTGAGTGAGTGAGCGCGCCTTCCTGTTCGGAGACGATCTTCGGCGCTAGCGGCGCCTCTCGGTGTCAACATCAGGAGATGAAACAACAACCAGCCGCCAAACAACTCAAAGGACGCGTGGTTTGTTTCCCTGCCCGAGTGAGCACCTCGAGGAGCGGCGTGTGGAGCCAGCTGGTGAGGAAGAAGAGGGTTTTTATCCACGGAAATGAGGAAGAGATACCTGTGGTTTGGGCTAGCGGTCTGGCTAGTTAGCAGCTAATGTTAGCTAGCAGGATTAACACCAGCAGCAGCTAGTAACAGATGGAAACACCTGCCTGAGGTGGCAGGTAGTGAATGCTAATTTAGGGGGTAATTTTGGGGTGTTAAGCAGATGTAGAAGCAAATATCTTAAAACACAAATTATAGTGTTTCCTTGTGGGTTTTCCCCTAAAATTCACAGCCAGGCTAACAGACTTTTGGTAACCTCCATGACTTTGTTTGTATTGGCAGCTGTATGTGAGCTAGCAGGAGTGTTTGTTCGCACATAATGAGGTGTGTTTGGATTGTAGGTGTGCATTCAGGACTGACAGCAGCAGCAGCAGGAGTCTGACATGCTGATGGAGAATAAACCCCACTGATGGAAACCCAGAGGAAGAGGTAGGTCTGTGCAGAAGTCCTCCTGAAAAGAGGATTATTCTGCTCAGCTGGTGCTTTCTGGCTGGCAGGCTGGATGTGATCACCGTGTGACATGGCCTCAGGATGGAGTTCACTTCTGCTTTCACCCACAGAACAGCTGCTGTTCAGGAGGAAGGAGGGGGATGAAACACAGCTCAAGCCAAAGGCTGCAAGTTTGCCTGCTTCTGCTCTGCTTTGTCAGCCACCCACCCCTCTCTGTTCCTAATCTGTCTCTTCTTCCACATCTATCCCAGTTCATGTCATGGATTTTCTTTAAAAAAAACCTCATGAAAACTTCTATTAAATTCATGCGACCTTGCAAAATCCTACAGCTCTACTCCAAATACTTTTTAAGTTATAATAATAATAATAATAATAATAAACTTTATTTGTATAGCACCTTTCATACAAGAAATGCAGCTCAAAGTGCTTCACAATAAAGACAATACATGCACTGAGTGCTTCACATGAAAATAGACATAAAATGAGCATAAAAACGGGGATAGAAAGCCATAATACACAGACTGCATGACATAAGATGGAAAATAAAACCTACTGGATGATAATAATAGAAGTCAAGTTAAAAGCAATAAAAGAAAATACACAGTATGCATAAAATCAAGTAAAATACAACATTTTAAAAGAAGCGTAGCGGTGCATAAGTGCGAAGCAAAGTGCAAAAAGGAGTTTCGAGTCATGGCTAGTTAAAGGCTAAAGTGTAGAGGTAAGTTTTTGGCTTTCTTTTAAAAACATTTAGCGAACTGGCTTCCCTGATATCTATAGGTAGTATGTTCCAAAGCTTTGACAAAGGCTGCATCCTCGATTTTCTTTCAGCTGTCGCTGGGAACCTCCAATAAGCCAGCAGCAGATGATCGCAGTGTTCTTGAAGGCGAGTAGTTAACAAGAGAGTTACCTATGTAGCTTGGTCTGAGCCTGTTAAGGGCTTTGTATACAAGGAGAAGGAAAAATCAGTTCTAAATGTTACAGGAAGCCAGTGCAGAGCAGCTAAAACTGGACTGATGTGCTCTCTCCTCTTGGTTCTGGTTAACAGCCGAGCTGCAGAGTTTTGAATGAGCTGAAGTCTCTCAATGGAGTTATGAATTTTTTAAAGTTTTGTATTGATTGTTTTTCACTGGACTGGGTTGAAATTTGTACTGAACATCCAAGAAACCCTGAGGATAATCTGCAACATGTATTCATGTAAATAGTTGTTGCTGAATAAAAAGAAATAATTTTTTACCCGAATGAAGAATCTTTAATTTTCAAGAAATTTATAGCTCTGCTAGTGTTCACTTTCTTGCTACCAAACTTTGATTCTGTGTAGTATTGATATAGTTCTATCACATGTAGAAGTTATTTGGTCCTGCATAAAAAACTGAGTGCCACAGATCTCGCTAAATATCGCTTCAGAGCTGAAAAACCCACTTTTTAAGACAAGAAGGATTATTTTAACATCCTTGAAATTTTAAAGATGTTATATTACTCCTTCATCATTTAATAATTTTTTGAAAATAGCTAATTTTTCACTTTTCCCTGTTCAGGAATAGAAAACCAGGCTCAATAGGTATCACACAAAGATAGAAAACCTTGAAGTCACTGTAGTACAAATATCCACCAATGATATGAAGCCACTGAATGTATTATTACAGCCAGTTAAAAGTACGAAATATTATCGAGATGAGTTGGTATGGAATGACCCGATTTTTCTGTGCTTTCACTCACAATATTCTGCCATGTTTCTTGTCTGCAGATCATTATGCTCCCATGATGTTTGTCATACCTTGTGTAATTTGTGTTGGCAGCCCTCTGCGATACATTTCTGCCTTTTTAAATGTAGAATCACTTTACAAAAGATAATACTGAGGAAATGGTTTGGGAGGATCCTCCATCATTTTGGCACCTGTTAGTTCATTAAACGACATGTCTGGGATATATGCAATATTGTTCTCCTTGATAACACAACCTACTGTACTGTCTGTCTGATATATCTTCTTTCTCTGTGCCACAGAGCTCCATTGTTGTCCAAAATCCCAATCTCACATACACCGTCCTGCTGCCCCAAATACTCACTAGAGCACCAAATGTGGATTAATCCATGGCTGAAAATAGTCCCCAACAAATGCACTCCTGTTTGTTTGTTAAAAACTACAGCGTTCAGCGCTTTTAGAAAATTACTGAGCCTGTTTTATAAGTTGAACTATATATTTGTGACCTGTTTTTCAAAGATTTAAATCTTAAGTAGGAATCAATGGACTTGGAGCTGAGTGCCACAGACAGGCTAGGGAAGTCAGAAGATATTGAGAGGCGATCTAACACATGATTAACCTTTCCAACCTCACTCACTATGTTTCTAATTGATCAATCTCTCAGCTCTGGAGATGAAGGTGGTGGAGAGCGAGGCCTGCTCCACACCTGGAAGGGCTACTCCTGCAGTGTCACCCCAGAAAGGCTGCTCCTCTCCCGGCCTGTCCTTCAGGTCGCCCTGGGCACACGGCATGGTGTTCTGCTGATGGAAGGTAACACAGTGTTTCGCGGTATTTGTTTCATGCTCGGTGTCTTAACCCCGAAGCCAGATTTTATTACTGTAATCAATACGTAGTCGATTGGATGTTTTAGACATTTATTAAGCAAAAATATATGATAATCATTGCTGGTTGCAAAGAGTGGCTTCTTTTTCTGTATTTCATGTCATCATTAATCTAGATAAATACTGATACTTTGAACTTCTCGGACTGGCATTTGTAATTCTTTTTTACGAATCATATACTTAATAATCAACTGATTAATCAAAGGACGACTGCATTAACTTTAGAGAATATCGCTGTTGTGTCCTGACAAATAGTTCCCTCAAAATTTTAACTTTTCCACAAGTTCCCAAAACTGCCATGTTCCTCTTTGATTATTGTGCTGTTGTTGCTCCCAATTCAGGAGGGCAGGTGTACAGTTTTGGGGAGTTGCCATGGAAGCAGAGTCAAGTTCCAGAGCCGGAGAAACCCACCCTGGAGAGCGCGCTCAGCGGCCAGCGGGTGGTCGCTGTTGCAGCTGGAAGCTTCCACAGCGGGGCCGTGACGGAGGACGGTGGCGTCCACATGTGGGGGGACAACGGCTCGGGTCAGTGCGGCTTGTCGGGCCTCAGCACCGTCCCCAACCCGACTCCCGTCGCTCTTGTGGACTCTGACACCAGCCCCCCGCAGACTGTCCCGGTGCTGGAGCTGGCCTGCGGGGAGAAGCACACCCTGGCGTTGTCGGTCCAGCGGGAGGTGTGGGCGTGGGGCAGCGGTTGCCAGCTAGGCCTCAAAGCCACCGTCTTTCCTGTCTGGAAACCACAAAAGGTGGAGCACTTGGCGGGCAGGTATGTATTACAGGTGGCCTGCGGGGCTTCACACAGCCTGGCTCTGGTGCGCTGCCTCGGGCCTCAGGACATCCACCGGCCCCCTGTGGACAAATGCAGACAGTGTAACCAGCTGCTGTACACCATGACAGACAAAGAGGACCACGTCATCATCTCGGACGGTCACTACTGCCCCCTCGGTGTGGAGCTGACTGAGGATGAAGGCATGCTGGAGGCACCTGCTCCGACACTAGTCCTCAAAACATCCCCGTCGGAGCCGGTCCTCCCCTCCCAAACCTCCACCTCAAACTCAGGGTCGCCAGCGCCTGCTAAAGGTGCTGACCCCTCCTCTGACCCTCCTCTGGAGAAAGAGGAATCAGCCTTGGCTAACGGATCGCTGCCAACCACAGACTCTGACCCCTCGACTCAGTCCAAAGGTGGTGTTGTTTTAGGGGTCAAGAGTTCACCCTATCCGGATGAGCAGGCTGTCAAAGACTACCTGAAGAAACTGTCAGACAACACTCAGGCTGAGCAGAAGGGGACCGCTGGAGGACTGCACGCTCTGCTGGTGGGTCGGACTGTATCACAACTACAAGGAAGCATAAAATACTAAAAAGAATCTGCCAGAAGGAGTCGCAGAACTGGCATCTGCTTCCATAAAAACATCTTTTTTATTACAACAAAAAAACACAAAGTTTTGAGCCCAACCTGGCTCTTGTTCAGGTTCTTTAATTAATGCAGTAAACAATGCAGGTGACAGTATTTGCGAGTCCTTTGGTAGATTCACAGATGTTTTTCTGGACAAGATAACTGATTATTTACCAAAATATTACAAGGATTTACTGATTGGTCCAGAATTTTATGGTTACTTAGAAAACAAATAAATGAAAAAATGTTGTAATAGGGCTGGCTGTCAAACCTGAAGTGTGTCCGTAGACTGTCAAACTGTCAAGTACCGAAAGCCAGCATTGACTGTCCGTCTCAAGTTATTTATTAATTTACTCTTTGACCAGGTAGTTGTTGATTTAAGACTCTTAGATTTTATTTAGGAGAAGCTCTTTACAGCTGCTTGTGTTTGTGGATTTAACATTTACCAACTTTTGTAAATGAAAAAAAGGGTTTCATAGAAAAACATGTTTTTATTTCTAAAACAGGCACTAGTATAGAAAACTTTCAAATGGTACACAGGTTTCAAACACTGTTTCTGTGCCCAGAGAGGCAGAAATGGATGACAGCATTCATTGATATCTGATATACATTATAAAAGAAGCTTGATAGGCTGTATGTCTGGTCTAGTAGTACCCAGACTTGCTGCTACTGTCATTTTAACATTTCACCTGCTTTGTTTCTCCTCCAGCCCTCGGCAGGAGGTCTCACCTCCTCCACCCCGAGCTCCACGCTCAACAGCCTGGTGGCCTCCTGCGCCTCTGCCGTGGGCGAACGAGTCGCCTCCACCTACGAGGCCTTGTCCCTGAAAAAGATGATGAACTTCTACCTGCCCTCAGGCGTGGCGAGGTCAGGCGGGCCAGCGGGGCTCACGGGTGTCGTCCCGGGAGTGGGTGACAACACGACAGAGCGCGTCCGCCAGGAGGACTCCATGCAGGCCAAGAAGAGCTCCAGCACAGGGGACATCCGCGAGGAGGAGGCCGAGGGTCTGCGGCGCCGCCTCTCGCTCCCGGGACTCCTCTCACAGGGTAGATACGCTGTTCACCTCTTATCCTCCTCCTATACTCTGCTGCGTAAGTACGCCTTGCGCATGTGCAGGTTGATGTCACTCTGTGTGTGTTCGGCTTCATCATCCAGCTTGTAAGCACGGCAAAGGCTTGTCCTTGTGTCACACACTGTGCACAGTTTTTATATATTCTGTCTTTTTATATTCTGTGTATGTCCCCTCCACCTAGTTGGACCCAGGAAGTTGCAAGCAGTGCGTACTTCCTCAAAGTCCAGAATTTTAAGCCCTTCTTTAGTTCTGTTCATTTATGCCAAAATAGTCCAAAATATTGAGTTTACAATGATATAAAATAGAGAAAAGCAGGAAACCCTCACATTGGAGGGTTTGCCGTTTTGCTGAAAAAAGACTTAAGTGATTCATTGATTATTAAAATACTTGCCGATTAATTTCTCTAAATTTTTCTTCCTCTCAAAGTCTCTAATTAGCTTCAAGTATAGATGCAGTGCTCCTTTTCTTTTTGAGGATAACCAGGGCTATTTGATAATACAGAAACATTACTTTAATGGGTAACATACATGTAGTACTCATGTTTGCCTTGCAAAAATCCAGCTACAAAATGAATTTATTATAATTCTGAAGGCGTCGATATATGATGGCCTATAACAGAACAGAGCAGTAGTCCAACTGATCTGAGGTTTTGACAATAACGATAAATAAATAACAGTAAAAATGGTTAAAGTACGACAACTTTTAGTCCGCTTTTACCAATTCAAACCTCGCCAAGTGTTGTCTAATGCACACAATAAGAGTACATAAGATGAGGAAGAAAATACACTGAAGCACATAAAAAGATCACCTATTAAGAACTTTTTATAAAAGTAGCTTTTAAAAAGAGACGCAGATCTTCCAGAAAACTATTTGCTGCAAGGAACATAAGGGGTCAAAAGGCTGCATAAGTTAACAATAAAATTTTAAAATCAATTCTAAAAGTAACTGGAAGCCAACGGGCAGCTAAAATAGGAGTAATGTGTTGAAATGTCTGGTTAAAAGCTGTGCAGCTGCATTTTGTAACAGCTTTAAATGGTCTACTAAATGGACTATTCAGGCTTACCCTGGAATATAATGCGTTGTAATAATCCAGACAAGACAAAACTCTGTATTTATTACAGAAATTATCTTCTTTTTTGAAATATTCCTTCGCTGAAGAAAGAAGAAGGTTGAGTCAAATAGCACGCCCACGTTTTTAGCTGAAGAATTAATGTAAGGTGGTACGCCTCCAGTAGGACTATTGATATGTTGATTGACACCAGTCAGGTCACTCATGAGCCTCATTCAAGCAGTTGGCAGAACATTGGTGTTCCTGTAGGACTGCTGTTTTATTAAAAGTAATTGAACATAAAGAATCCACTCAAGAAAGCAACTCCCAGCACACTAACTTGTCTCAAGACAGACTGGAGAAAATAAGAAGTCATAATAAAAAGGAACCATTTTGACAAGGAATCGCTGTGTTGTCAGCCTCTCAGATATTGCCCCATGATCAATCCGACTCTGGCGCACGATGTCATAATGAAACTGAAAATTGTGAACCAGGACTCCGGCTTTGTTTCCTGCTTTGTGCGTGTGAGTGTCACTCATTTGTAGGTCCAGCTTGAACAAGGTTGGCCTGTCTGAATGGTCGCCTTTGTGTGATTAAAAACACTGAGGAATGCAGGTTGATATTTAGCCTCCAACTTGACAGGGATTTTAAGTGATTATGAAAACGTTGGAAGGATTTAGCAGATTTAATAGAGCAGAATGAACGAGTTTGGTGCATTATGGGATGGGTCTCAGCTTCTGTATGACCCTGGATAGTAATGAGCAGGTATAGAAAATGGATAGTTGGCTGGACTTTCCCACTTAAATCATCATATCTGTCTTTCTTCATAGGCAGCTTGAGATTATTTGCTATCTGTTTTTGGTCTGTCCTCTTGTGGATGGTATGAACGTCAGGTTTTAAGGCTGAAAGATCAGGGGCCGTATTCATAAAGCTTCCTGTACTAAGAGTTGCTCTTAGTGACGAAATTCTAAGAAAATTCTTAGAATTATGACGTTTTCTAAGAATTTCCCCTTAAAGTTAAGAGTAGATCCTGGTAAAGATAAAAGTTATTCACAAAGCATCTGAGCCCTTAAGAGAGCTCCTCAGGTGAAAAACTGTTNNAACAACTATCAACTATCGATTTCACTGCCCGCTCTGTGCCCATTATCACTAAGAGTGCATCTGTATTTCTTTTTTTTGATCAACCGATCACACCTTTTAAAGGAATGCGTCATACCTAGCAACGGGGTCAACCACACCTCCTCATTAAGGTCAAAGTTTCTGTCCCTTCCTCGCTCAGAGTTGCTCTGAGAATTTTCCTAAATCACTTCTAAGCTCGGACTCCTTGCTAGAAATGTTTAGGCTGAGTCAGGAGCTCTCTGAGAGGATTCTCAGAGTGTTTGTGAATACAGCCCCAGGTTTGATGAGGAAATTGGGAGACAAGTAAGACACATGAAGAGACGTAGCAGCCAAAATCTTCAAATTACAGTCTGGATAAGTGATTATCTGCAGGCATTATGTGGTTTTCTTTGCTTATTATTGAAGAGTGGATGTTATTTCTGAGTGGCTTTCACAAACCTTTGACTCTCCTCTCTGTGTGTTTGGGCCTCCAGATGGCTCCCTGCTGGAGGCCTGTAAAGATGTGTGTGTGCATGTTTTGTGTTTATTTTTTGTCCACTCAAGGGAGGAAATTAGCTTTTGTGTCCATCAGTTGTTTAGTTTCCAGATCATGGAAAAGTTAACCCCTTTTTTGTGCAAAAGCCTGGAAATAACAACCCTAATCCGCCCAAAGTAAATTGGTTACTGTGATACCATTTTGATTTACAGCCATGATCCAGGCCTCTTCGAAAAGGTAGCTTTTTGAAGTTCACGATCAAATGTCAGATTTTTAATCATCTGTTAACAATAATTAGGAAATTATAAAACAAAACAAGTCACTAGTCATGTTACAAGTCATGTTATTTTATTGGAATAAAACTATCAATATAATTTACACAACAAAAAGACACGAGGCTCTCCCACTGCATTGGCTGTGAACTGGAGCAGAAGGCAGTTTGTCATATTTTAGGTTTAACTGACTGCTTGATTAGTATTACATGTGGTTTTTTTTTTTAGTTCCTCCTCGTCAAAAACGTACTAAATCGTGTTAAACAAGATTTCATGCTGGCAAGATTCAGGTTATCATCCCCGCATGAATCAGATCATGATTTAAGTTCTCCTCGTCACGTGTCTAAAGGTGCAGTCACATTATGTTTCTGTTCGACGAAGTTTACGCCGTGCTCGGGTCTATTACTGTGATAATGTGCCAAATTCAGCGAGAATAATCACTCCTTCTGCTGAACCAAATGTTCGGAGGCACAAACATGGTAAAAATTTACTTTTTTCTTGCTTTTTTAAAATAATTTTTCTGTTCTGTTTTGTGTGAGATGCACATTGATGGTGGGATCTTAACATGGTTTACACAAATATAACTGTGAGGCTTTGTGCTTTAAACAGTGTTTTTTAAATAGAGCTAAAAAGATTAGCAATTAATCATCACTTTGGTAATCAATTAATTGTTTGAGTCCCAAATATTTGCAATTTGAAGACATCACTTTAGGCTCTTGGAAATCGTGATGGGCATTGTTTTTATATATATATTTTATCTATTTTATAGATATTTTATGGACAAAATTATTAATCGATTAGCCGAGAAAATAACTGGCAGATTAATCGATTATGAAAAATGAAAATACTATACTAAATTATTATTTCACCATTAAATAACAGCTCCGACGAAGGTCTGTTTCATTGAAAGTTTAGAGGATTAACTGGGTGTTTGCAAAGGGAGATACACGTATGGATGGTCTTTTCACTTGCAATAACATTATCAATAAATATAACAAAATGATGTTAAGACACAAAAAAGTGCTCTCTGGAAAAAACAAGTACTTCAGCTCCTAAGTGCTGTCTCCCTTCCCGTGTCAGTGTTTGTTCTGCCCGCAGGCTTCTTCTCATTGTTTGTCTGCTGGATGACGGCATGTTGTTCGACATGACTTGGCTGACGTGAGCTGATGAACGTCACAGCTGTCTCTGTGCGGCCGTGTTTTTGTTTTGATAACACACATTGATTTCTCCTGCTGAACTTTGCACCTGAGATTCATTCAGGTTGAGGTACTTTCCATCGCTTTTGCCTTGACAACATGTCAGCATTTCCACATTTCATTAACGTACACCGATGAAAATCAGAATCAGGTTTATTTGCAGGTAGGTTTTCACGTGCAAGGAGTTTACCTTGGTATTTTGGTGCATAAAAGTCAAGAATCATGAATATAAAATATACATTTTCTATAAACAATATGAAAAATATGTAAGAAATGTGGAAAATATATCTGTCTCGAAAATGGAAAAGAGCTGTACAGTGTTTAAAACAAAGAGGACAAATATTCACAGTATAAAGAATATGTGCAAAGATGTCAGATGTGTAGCAGTAGTTAATGTGAGGCATTCAGTAAAGAGACGAGAGCAAATGAAGTTTATTCCCAGCTTGAAGTCGGTTGAGTGGAGGGAAAAAAGGAAAGGACGTTTAGTAAAGCTGTTTTTTTTTGTCTGGATCCGCAGTGTCCCCACGGCTGCTGAGGAAAGCCGGTCGTCCGAGGATGCGTGCAGTCGCCCTCACCCCGCTGGGAGGGGCGGTCCCCGAGGCCCAGGAGGTGTTTCCCACCCTGCAGACGGAGGTGTGGAGCTGGGGCCACTGCGAGCACGGACAGCTGGGACATGGAGACAGTCTGGCCAGGTAGGAGGAAGTCTCTTCACAGAATAATATGCTCCAAACAACAACAACAACAACACAGTGACAAGCAGTGTCTGAAATTAACTTTTGGACTCACCGGCCAAGCATATTTTTTTTTACCGGCCAAATTAATAAATTGCCTTTTTTAATTGAGCTAATAAGGTATTATGTTGAATTCAAACTTAAAGAGGCCAGAGCAAAATTTGAAGCAAAATTATTTTAATATATTGATCAACGGTTAATCAATTCAAGCCTGAATACAAATCAAACATTAAAGTAAATTTGATGGGATGCTTAATCATTTTAATCAACTTAAATCTCATCACCCTCCTTACACGGGGAAATAATCTACTTTTTACTGCACAACAGTCATCTGACAGCTATAGTTACTATTTGCAGATTAATATTTTACATTAAAAAACATTATTAGCTNNTGGCCGGACACACTGGAGTTTAGTTGCCAGCAGCAACGATAATTAGACATCCGAATCCTTCAAAATAAAAGTGCCAGACAGAAGCAGCGCGCTCGTTAATGACACCAAAACGCGGTCGAGACTCTCAGCATAGTTTTTTATGACATGACTTTTTTAGTACAAACATTTACCCGCCAGTGTGGCGGATAGCCTTCCGCGATTTACTCGCCAAACGGAAAATCTACCCACATTTGGCGCTTGGCGGGTGTTAATTTCGGACCCTGATGACAAGATATGATGAGAATGGAGAGAGCTGGAGGCCAAGGAAGGAAGAATTATAAACTACAAATTACAAAAAAAACTAATGTTGTCTTTGTACACCATTAAAAATACATTATTTCCGTATACAAATACAAACATTAAAGGCTGTTGGACAAAAATTTAAAGCAAGTTTGATGTTTGTATTTGATAAATCTGATTACTGTGATCAATTATGAATCATGAATATTAGCCCAAACATAAGATGACCCCATTTTTAACACCTGGTTTTGGAAAAAGACTTTTTGAAGATACACAGAACGCTTTCAGACCAGTTTCCCAGAAATACTATTGGTCCAAGGAGAAGATAGTCCTCCTCCTGAAGCCACGTCAAAGTAAAACATGAACCACTTCCATTAAAACGTAACACAAACTTTACATATGTGTAGCTTTTCTGTCGGTCAGTTACTCACAATTCTCTCTGGCTAAACACTTTTAGGGCTGACTGACTCTAACAGTCTCACTATAAACTGACTTGAAGTAGCTCGCTAGCTTAGCAACATTAAGGCTAAAAACAACCCATAATGCAACACTCTCTGTAGGAGCTGTTGTTACACCAGGACTCTGTCTTTCGGGCCAGTGCGGTAATAATTGTC
Organism: Oplegnathus fasciatus; assembly: GCA_003416845.1. Taxonomy (NCBI): domain Eukaryota; kingdom Metazoa; phylum Chordata; class Actinopteri; order Centrarchiformes; family Oplegnathidae; genus Oplegnathus; species Oplegnathus fasciatus. The sequence continues at coordinate 109,826 of NTHP01000403.1, read as the reverse complement.
TTATAGCTTCATTTGCGTCATACAAGCCAAACTATGTATATATATATAAAAGCAATTAAATGTAATGATAATGTTGTTGTTCTATAATGAAATGTGTTTACACACGAGCTGTTATTAGTTTCTGACGGTAGTGTGATGTGTCTGTTTGCAGGTTACAGCCGCTGTGCATCAAGAGTCTGAACAATAAGGAGGTGGTGCGGGTGGCGGCCGGCTCTAATCATTCCCTCGCTTTGACCGCTCAGTCTCAGGTCAGTCAGTGGCTTCAGTCACAGCTCCTTTCTTTTACCCGTTAACTTTAATATTTTACAAGAACCCTGGAGAAAAAGATTTTTGCCTTTACACTTCAAAAACTGTTGTTGTCAACCATATATGCATATCATCACAGCTGTCGTGGAGTTTGATAACATAAAAACGTGTTTCTATTTTGCAGGTGTTTTCATGGGGAAGTAACAGCTGTGGTCAGCTTGGACACATGGAGTCACCCAGCACTGTCCCCCGCCTTGCAAAGGTGAGGAACCCCCCCCCTCCCGTATACAAACGCACACAGATACAGAAAGCCTTGACGTCCAATAACTCATGTTCCTCTCTGCTTCAGATGTCAGAGGGGATCCGGGTCTGGGACGTAAGTGCTGGAGAGAGACACACCCTCCTGCTCGCCGACGGAGACTGCATCCAGCCCATCATTTATTACAGCGGACAGCAGGTGAAAGAGGGGGCGGAAGAGAGCCACGCCAAGGAGCCGGGTCAGCAGGAAGAAGGGGAGGAAGAGGAGCAGCGGGCGGGGGGCTACACCCAGCAGCCTGTACTACTACCCTTCTGCATGAACGTAAGGACAAAGTAACTGGTTCTTAGGCGAATACCTGCTGCTGAGTTCAGAATTTAAATGCACATAAAAAGAAGTAAACACATGACCCTACATGGATGATATAAGAACCAACAGCTTATGTAAATTTGTACAATAAAATTATGTATCATGTTTCAA
>NTHP01000403.1:76915-98840 GCA_003416845.1 Oplegnathus fasciatus | reverse complement strand
AGTCACATAATGAAAAACATCCATGCCAGGCCAGTGAGACGGAAAATATGACAAACTTTAGGCCCAATTTGAACGTCAGTGTAAACGTTTCTTCTTCAAAATCACGATAAAAGTACCTACTGTATGTATAGCTGTTTTATACTTTTACTCTTTCTTGGTGTATACAGCATTAAAAAAGCTTCAGATAAACAAGTCGGAGAGGAAATCAGAGAAATTTGGAGAAAAGAAGGGACTGAAGGGAGGTATTTTCTCTCTTTTAGGGCACCGGGATCCTCCTCTCAGAGGACGACACCACGTACGAGGGGGAATTCTCTGACGACTGGACTCTCAATGGAAAGGTGACTAAACAACATCAATAAATGTTTTAAATAAAAGTAAAAATATCTGTAACGGTCACATTGTTATTAAATCTGTTCTGAATTAAATAGCTGTTTAATTAGTCTGGCTTTTGATTAGAATGTTTTGTGGCCATTATTTATTTATTTTATTATATTTGTGTTTTTAAATGTTTTTACTCCCTCTTAACTATTTTATATGTTATTATCTTTTATATATTTTATTTTTTAAATCTATTTTTATATGTTTTGTATTTTTTATGTCTTGCGTGCATTACATCTGTACTCTTATGATCAGCTTTCTGTCGTCTTAGATTGACAGACAAATGTACAATAATAATAATAAACACTTTTCAAGTGCTCTACAAGGTTGAACCACGATTAAAGGCAGTGAGGCAAATAAAATCAGACAATTAAAAATAATACAGGAATAAAATGGAATAAAATAGTCAACAATGATATAAAATAAATAATAAAACAGTGTGCTGGCATTAATAAAAAGCTTGTGCCTACAGTGGTTGAAAACAAATCTATATTGTGAAATGTGGCAATAACACAAAGGAAAAATACTCAATAATACTGAAGTATTAGCAGTAACTTGTACATCAGTGTAGTTTAATGTACCGGTGTACTCCCTCTCCCTTAGGGCGTGCTTACTATGGCAAACGGAGACTACCTGGAGGGCTCCTTCAACGGCGAATGGGGCTCTGGCCTCAAAGTGGCGGGGTCCTACTTCAAACCACACCTGTTCGACACCGACAAGGACAAGACCCGCGCAGTGTAAGCTCACAGAGTGCCTGAAAATGTACAGTTATAACTTTTTATTATACTTCATTTACCCATCTTGTTTTACTTTATATAGGAAGCTGGGGCGTCTGTGCGTGTGTGCGGAGGATAAGTGGCAGGCGGTGTTTGAGGAGTGTTGGACTCAGCTGGGCTGCGAGGCGCCGGGTCGAGGAGAGAACTGGAAGGCTTGGGAGAACATCGCCGTGGCCCTCACCACCAGCCGACGACACATCCAGGACAGGTGCAGGTCTTTGGATTCCTCCTGTTTGCAAGTAAAAGTAGCCAAACTACGAGAATGACCAAGCTATGGCTGACGTTCATTTCTTATACTTGTGTTTTGTGCGCGTCCCAGTCCGGAGATGTTGTCTCGCAGTCACAGCAGAACCCTGGAGAGTCTGGAGGTCATCCCGCAGCACGTAGGTCCGATCACCATGGAGCGATATCACACCGTCCGCCTCTACCTCATCAAGGTGAGCCCACCGACCGCTCCCCACTTCCAAAAACACGTTCGCTGAGGTCAGTATAAACATCAAAGTGTAATCCTGAAGATTTCAGTCCTGGTTGTTTAAAAAACAGCAGTGGTTACCGCGGCAACAGAAAGTGCGGTTACAGCAAACCACTGCTGTATCGGTTGACAGTGCTGACGTTGTTTTTAATAAAGAATTCAGTCAATAACAATTAACTACAACTGTGATCTGTTCATCGTTCATTTCCTGTGAATCCCCCGTGTGTGAATGGCGGACCCCGCCACCAACAATGAAAACTACTAACCAAACCAAATGAGACCCCTGAGTGGATTAGTTGTACCTGGTTCTACTGAGGGAGCAGCAGTGAATTATTTTGGCTAGTGAAAATAATATTTCCCTATAATTCTTTTCTACTTCCTCCAGGCGTGTGACACCCCCCTCCACCCGCTGGGCCGGCTGGTGGAAGCCCTGGTGGCGGTCTACAGGATGACCTACGTGGGCGTCGGAGCGAATCGCCGGCTGCTGCCTCAGGCTGTCAACGAGATCAAGTCTTACCTCAACCGCATCTACCAGATCGTCAGGTAGTTCACATCCTGTCCAGTAACCAGCTGCCTGTCGCTTCATTTCACATGAATGTACAAAATGGATATAGATGAAGGGGTAGATGCAGAATTTGTGTTCATTCATATTTTTGTTTGCGTGCTTTCGAATGCTCTTTAGGTTTCTTTTCCCGGACCTGCCAGAAGAGGGCGGTCTAATTCCAGAGCCGACCACCAACCTCCAGGACGAGAACGAGCTAGGCTCGACTGATGCCCAGCTAGAGTCACCAAAACCTGGGTAAAGACTGGGAAATCTCCCCTTGAAGCTTTTGGTGGGGTCAGTTGGATCACATTAACCTCTCCTGTGTGTCTCCTCAGCCGTGTGGTGAGCAGCTCAGCCCTGCTGCTTCCCGTCCTGCTGCCTCGTCTCTACCCGCCGCTCTTCACCCTCTACGCTCTGGACAAGGAGAGAGAGGACGACGTCTACTGGGAGTGCGTCCTCCGCCTCAACAAGCAGCCCGACCTGGCCCTGCTCGCCTTCCTGGGCGTTCAGCAGTATGTCACACGCTGAAAGAGACTCTTGCTTCATTTAATGATTTGCATGTACAACAAATTAAACAATTATTTCCTCTGTTTTTTTGTTTTTGTTCAGAAAGTTTTGGCCTGTTTCAATTCCCGTCTCCGTGCCTGCAGTGGGGGAGAAGCAGCAGGTATGGTTGTTCTCGTAGTCACACATTTGATTGAGCAAGCCTCTGAGATAATTGGGCGTTCAGGCTGAAAACAAACCCAATGCATGAAGTCCAGTTTGACGGATCCATGAGTCTGAAGACTTATCAGACGCCAAAATGCTTGACAACGGTTTAAAATACTCGTTTCATCACGTTGATCGTGAGGTAAACCAACTGTTCTCCGGTTCTAGCTTCTCAAATGTGAATATTTGGTGGTTTTCTTAGTTTTCTATGATAGTAAAGACGAGTCTTTTTCAGTTTTGGATTGTTCATCAGAAAAATAAGCAATTTGATTTCACTTTTGGCATTTTTCACTGTTTTCTGACACTTTATGGACTAAACGATTAATAAATGCATCCAGAAAGTAAACTGCAGATTAATCGATAATGAAAATAATTGTTAAAGCAATAAATACACACAAGGTCGTCTGGCAAACAAGACGTTTGGGCTGCAACTGTGTTTGCACTCCGGCTGTCTGAACGCAGCCTAACGCATCCAGTTTGAATTTCTTGCTCAGGTATTTTTTGGGAACCACAAATATAATAAATGACAGTCTGCGCAGCGTGAGTAGAAAGATGTAAACGGTGTTTGTTCTGGCCTGCGTGTCTCCTCCAGGTCCTCTCCAGCACCAAGGACGCCTGCTTCGCCTCTGCAGTGGAAACACTTCAGCAGATCAGGTACAGCTCTGCACAACCGCATCAGACCGTTGGTTTGCATGCAAGATTCAAGGAGCAGCTTTATTTTCATTTTTCAGTAAAGCACAGTGAAATGCAGCTGCACACACAGAAATTGTCTGAATAAGACAAAGAAATAAATTATAAAATAGAAATAGAACAAAGTAGAATAAGAAAAACACTTGAGTGATATGTTGTAATCCTAAATCAAGTTTCCTCGTTTGTTTGCAGCACAACCTTCACCCCGTCAGACAAGCTGCAGGTGATCCAGCTCACCTTTGAGGAGATCACTCAGGAGGTTCAGTCGCTGCTGAAGCAGGACTTCTTGTGGTCGATGGACGACCTTTTCCCCGTCTTCCTCTACGTGGTGCTGCGTGCACGGTCAGCCCCAAACCAAACCCAATCACACACTCATACACACATTTAAACACATGTTAAGATGATGAGGCCACAGGGAGCATGTTCTTTTGTTATAGGTGAAGCGTGAGGGCACAGGGTTGGACCACAAAACACACATCAGGTCCAAAATGTGAGGTTGGAGGAAACACACCTGCTGTCACCAAATAATTGACAATAACTCAATAAATATTGCATTAAATGCTTTAAGGAAAATTATTCGTCAACTGTTTTGATAATCTAAAAAACTTTTTTGCCTTTTTTTAAGCAAAAATGGACAAAACGAGACATTTAAAAACACCAGTGTGGACGGAAATTATAACGCGAGTGTTTCATTATTTTCTGACAAAGCGAATAATCGATTAATCAGGAGTATAAACAGCAGATTATATGGAAATGGAAATGAAGAAAAGACCCATTATCAAAGGAAATAATACAACTGTGATCCCCTCTAGTTGACCTCTGTATTGCTTCTGAGCTTTTATATTCAGCGTTCAGTGTCCCTAAGTCGTATCAGACTGATAGCTGTTTATTTTGGTCCTCAGAATCAGGAATCTGGGGTCAGAGGTCAGCCTGATCGAAGACCTGATGGACCCCTGCGTTCAGCACGGAGAGCATGGCATCATGTTCACCACACTCAAGGTAACACAAACACAAGCTAAATATTACAGCCAAGATTTTTATGCAGCTTTGAAGGTTTCTGGACAGTCACATGTTTTAACTTTAAGTACTTGAAAAGTTTAGAAATTGTACAAAAATGTGGGAAAAATATCAATAATATCAAGTATTTTAAAGAACATTTTGTCACTTTGTCCACTCATTAAGTAACACACATGAGAGTGCAAGGATTGAGGCTAAAAATGCATAAAATCCTTAAACTCACTATTATTTGACTGCTGTGGTCTCCTCTACCTCCAGGCTTGTTACTACCAGATCCAGCACGAGAAGATCACTTAAAACCAGCGTGGCGTTACTTCCTCAGTGATCTGCATGCTGCCGTCCCACCTACCATCACAGCCAGTCACAGGGCCAGGATCGGCGAGGCTTCAGGACGACGGATGTGTGCAGCGGCCAATGGGAAGCGGAGGATCATGTGAACAGGAGGCGGGACACAAACACACACACACACATATCACCACACACACTCTGCGGAGCTCTTTGCCCTTTAGTGACCTCTACCGGCCCCTTACCCACGGATCATGAAGGCACACGTGTGAATATCGTCGGTGTTACACTGCCAGAGATGAGCCACTTCATACCGTCCAGTGTGAAACAGCCCACGGCAGAAAAACTGACTTCCTGTGGGAAATCCTGATGTGTTCAAACGTCGTTACCTGGGAGGAAATGTTGTTGTTTTTTTAGTGCCAATGGGAGTGTTTCGTTCTTTGGTTTCTCTGCTCACAGTCAATAAACCGTGAGATACCGGACCATCAATTTTTCAGCTTGAAAAACGAGACGATCCATCACAGGAAAAAACACGAAAGTTTTGTCAAAACTTTACTTTTTAGCCTGCCGTGTTGCGGATTGTTTCGACACCTACATGAAGAAACTGACATAACAAGGAAATGATCCCCTAAAAGCATGTCGCTTTATGAAACTGACAGACTTTTGATTTGCTGTCTTTATCATCTGAGACAGCCGTATGTTTACAGCTGGTTTCTTTAACCCAAAACAAACTTCGACAAGCAACACATAGGTGAGATTTGTGCTTCATCAGAAGTGTTTTCAAACAGTATTTTCCGCTTTTACACGAGAAAAGACTGGGAGGATGAAGACTAGCTGGTTGGTTTTGCAAATACACGTCTGGTTGACTTTCCCACCTCCGATAAAGAGCTGCTCACAGCCACTTCCTTGAGCTTTTTTATGGGAACCGTATGGGCTAGTTTACAGCTAGGTTTGATACTGTGTTCATACAAAACAAATCATGTCCAGCATGCTTTGGCTGAACGTAAACTGACAGCTCTAAATGATAATAATGTTCTCCTCTTACACCAGCTGGAATACAGTTAAACCTAGTGAATGACTCGAACACCATCTTTGGCCGCCAACCAGCTTCTCCAACTTCCCGTTTTTAAGAAGAAGTGTTGCTGGGAGAAGAGTAAAATCCAGAACGACAAACCCTGACAGTTTTCTATGAGACACATCATCACCACGACTTGTTTCTGAAGCTGAACACTTTGGATTGTTGACTCTAAAGCACACGTGTTTTCCAGATGCACACTCGGACTGTTAAAGAAACATTAGTTTCCGAGCTTTAACAGAGACTACGATGAAGGTGAAGCGCTCTAATGCAAAGACAGACAGACAATCTGAGAGCCTCTTGTGCGTGTTTCTGAGCCCAGTTTTCAGTATAATGAATATTGACAGGGTTTCCTACACAGGACTGTGAATCTGAAAAAAATTGGGGCTCTTTAACGGTTTGGGAACTGACAAAAAAGTCAAAAAACGTATCGAAACGTGTTCGTCTTCAGTCTCATTACACATCATTACTGTTCAGTAAAAACTATGCATCTCCAAAGCTGGTCATTTTTAATTTTTCAGATAAACTGAAGAAGTGTTCCTTCGTATATTGCAATAATTCTCTCTATAAACTAAATAAACAATTTAAAAATCCAGTGGATTTTCTGAAAAATGCATCCTCAGAAAGCTGAAGACCTTTCTTACTGTAGGTCCTGAAAAGTTTTGGAGATGCATGTTTTTGCTTTTTCACAGGACAACATGTTTCTTTCTCAATGTCCTCATGTTGTTGTTTGTAGTGTTGTGACCTGCAGTCATCAGTAGGAATTTGAAGTGCAGGTTCCTCTACGGAGATCACCTTTAATCCGACATGCAACTGAAAGAGAGAAAGAGTTTGTATGAACTGTATTGTTGTTGATAACAAGTGTTCATTGCAGACAGGGAGAGAAGTCAGCACGTTTTCCATGAAACTAACCATTTGAAGGTTTTAAAGTCTGTGAATCTGTATGCTTAATTTTGGATTTTTCCTGCTGCAGGTGGTGTTTCAGCAGAGAGCCAGGCAGTCGGCTTGATGCAAACACTGCTTTTATTCTCGGCGCCATCTGTTAACGCTAACTGTTCTTTTTTTATTTTTAAACCATTCGCAGCACTAACTGTCAGACATTGTTGCTTATTTGAGATTTGCGTCACACATGCCAGTTTATAAAAGGGCTTAAGAGGGGATTCAGAGGATGACCGAGCCTTTTTTTTTTTTTTTTTTTAAATATCATGGCTTTTGTTTTCTCAGATGGTTTAACAATAGAAAAGCCAGTGGATCAGAGGCCTCTCTTTGAGGGGACTGAATTTTGGTAAAGCTGCAGGATTTTTAAAAAAATCTAGCAGCAGAAAATGGGTGTCGACCAATTTAGATCTAAAATTTAAAGCTGCTGTCATTATCTACAACTTTGCTCTTTGTCTGTGAACGCTAAACTGATATAAGATTGACTTTAGATCCATTTTTGGAAGGTATGCTTTTGCTTCAAACTGTTATAAAATGCCACAAACTTCAGCAGATATTTTCCCCACATGTGTAGTAAACATCTCAGTGTATCACCGTTTTGAATCGGGCCTCTCTCATACTTTTGTGACTTCAAAACGATTGTGATAACGCTCTTCCGCCCCTGGTTATGAGCTCTTGTTACCGCTGAGACCGTATGTGCCTGACACTTGAAGAAGTGAAGCAATATTGTCTTCGTAACCAAGGAGTTCATTCCCAATTCAGGCAAAAAAAGAAAAACATTCTCCGGGTGTAACATTATTTTATCATCCAGAGACTTCAAGTCACGTGTTCTTCTTTAAAACAAATCCTTATTTGACTGACAAGACAAAGCTTCCTGTTTTTGTCCACTTCAGTATGTTGTGTCGATGTGATTTTGTGATTCAACTTTGTCACTAAAGCTCCTCTTGACACAATCTGAAGGCTGATATGGTTGCTGCTGCTGCCACTTAAAACAAAGTAATATTTTCAGTCGACAACACAACTGACTTGCAAACCAGACTACCAAGGCAGAACGGGACATTTAGTGTAATGTTTGTACATGAAGTGCTATTTTAAATCCAAACTGAATGGTTATAATATAAACTGAAGATAATGTTCATAAGCTCATGTTGGGTTCATGATTTAAACCCTGTGACAACTGTTTAGTTAACTTACTGTACCTCAACACCTGTTTACTATGAAAACGCCCCACACAGGTCATACTGTTGCATTGTGTGTAAAATTAACTGTTTTGTTAATGGACTTTGGTGTTTACTAGTTGACATTTTGTGTTTCAGCTGGCTGACATGACTCCCACCTGTGCGTCTTTTACATGATGTCAAATGTATTGTACCTTTAAATAATTTCAAAGGGCAATAAACTCATTTGATGGATGTTGCTAACTAATCTGCTCCCACAGTTTTATGTGTTTGGGAAAATTAACTAATGCAAAGATAGTTTTTAAGAAAAGTCAAATATTCTGTGATTCCAGCTTCTCAAATGTGAGGATTTGTTGCTTTTCTCTGTTTTAAATGATTGTAAACTGAATATTTTTGGGTTTTGGACAAAACACGACATTTGAAGACGTCACCTTCGGCTCTGTACTACATTTTAAAGACTAAAGGATTAATTGATTAACCAGTAATGAAAATAATCATTAGTTGAAAAGAAAAACTATATCTTTTCATGCCAATACAAATATAACAACATATTTTTTCACTTCAAATAAGTTTTCTGAGGCGAAAACTGCTAAATTGATTGAAGAAAAAGAAGAAAAAGAGCCAAATTTCTTCACCAACAACAGCTGAAACAGCAGATTTTAATGCAACAGTAAGCGTTCTGTCTTTGCCTTCTCACCTGGAGGACATTTCTACACCTGATTTACATGTTTACCCACTTTAGACGACATTGCTTCTAGTGTTTGTTAAATATGGAGCCCCGAAAGTGACAAAATGTAATGAAAGGTTATCAGACAAGTCGGAAATGTAACTGAAAACATCAATAAATAAAATTGTTAGTTAAAATGGAGTGTAAAAAGAAGTAGATAAATGATTAAATGTGTGCCAAGACCCAAAAAAAAGGAAGGAAAATGTTGAAAAAAATTTGAATGAATTACTTCACCTTTAATTTAGGTTTTATAACTGTCAAAAAAGCCTTTTGCTTTTATTTGCCAACTGATTGGAGGTTAAAGGATGAAGGACAAACACTTATCTTTCTTTTTATACTTTATTTTAATTGTTTAACTACCAATATCATTACTTAATGTATTCAGTTATATTTTTGACTTCTTTTTTGTTTTGTCTGTTTCGGGGCTTCATATTTAACAGCCACCAGAAGTAGTGGCATCTCAAGTGGGTACACATGTAAATCAGGTAAACAACTTTCCTTCAGGTGAGAATTTATCACTTTATCACTTCACTTTATGTGAACTTGCAGCAGAAGTGCAGCTATAAAAAGTCAGTTTTGGGGCTCCATAGCTGGAAGGCATTTTTAGGAAAATGTCGGAAACAACTGAAGCCCAGGGCATGTGAGTGGATTTCCACTTTTATTTGCAGATGTTTCTTTTTGCAGGTCATGACGAGTTCTTCACATGTTGGAGGTGGCGGGTGTTAAACTGACAAATCCTCTCAGCGTTGCACTTGTTTAAGACTTGATGAGAATTAAGTGAGAATTAACCAACAAAGAAGTGTTTTTATCAAGTGCAAGGAGATAATCTCAGTGTTTTGGGGACAATAAGGCGTTTTTAGGGAGGGGGGATTGTGTTGAATTTCTTTGGGAGTTAGATTACCAATCAGGAGATTACCCCCATTCCTGTCAGGTTTTTGTGCTGAGTAAGGAGGCTAAAAGATTGTTTATCTTCGCAGCATGTCCACTCTCCATTAAGTCCAGCTGTCGGCAGATATTTTAATTACAACCTTTACAACTCCTGCTGTCTCTACTCCCTTTTCTCTTCAGTTAAACTACACATCCCCCCTAACCCTTTCTGAGAACAGAAATTATAAAGCATTTCTCTGAACTGTGAGCACAGATCTTTAAGCCCTTCTCTTGTCTTTTGAAGTGACACCTAAATTTCTCTCCGTGGAGTTGCCTCCTCTCCCCGCAGCTCCTCCTGCGTGCCGCTAAAAGCTGAAAGAGTTAAGAAGATTTGGCAGCTCCGCGGCAACCAGCCAGCCGGTGAGGGAGGAACCGGCTTCCGGTGGCCAGAGGCAGGCGGCTCACTTGCCCGGGATTAAGTGGGATCGGGAGAGATTACAGCCCTCTCTCTCTCTCTCTCGTTCCCTGTAGCTCGACGAAAGCGTAGTCCACTCTCCGGAGAATATTTTCCCATCATATATACATTTTCCTGCACCCGTGTTGGTGCTCAAACCTGCAGGAGCTGGAGCATAAAAGCTTGTGGCATCCCTAAGGATTCGGACATAAAGGTAAGATGCATTTTTAAAGAGAGAATGGCTTGGAGGAAGGCCACAGGGATCATCCTCTTCCTCTTCTTTAACTACAGAAACCTCCTGAGGAGCTTGAATCACTTTCTTAAAGTTGTTTTGGCCTGAATGCATCACGTGTGTCACTTTACACGACTGCCACCTTTCCTATATAGTTGTGATGGTTTATTTACAGTCATGATTAGGAATATAGAGGTGGTAAAACTTGCCTGAACTTAGTTTATTAACCTCTAACCTTTTTACAGAACACTGTCCTTCTTAATGTTATTGACCTAATTAAGGTTAAAATATTTCCTAAAACTAACAGATTTTTGTTGATACTGGTGTTTGCTTTCTCATAATGGGTCACCAGACCAGAGATTATGGTCTGCACATCTCTCTATTTACATCACCGTTGCTCTTACGAGCTGCCGTGAAGTGTGCCATTAACCCCTGACCCCGTTTACACTAACCACTGATGGAGTTGTGACTGCACCTCCCTACCTGATCCCACTGCATGCTCACGGCTGGATTACTAACAAGAAGGGGCCCAAAAGTCTCACTGCATGTCAGCTGGTTTTGGTAATTTGATGAATTGTTATTTATTATTGCATCATGCAGGTGTTTACATAATGTGGGCAGTATTTGAGGGAGAGGATCACCCCTGATTTATTTAGAAAAAGCTTTTATGTTAACAATAGCACAGGAGAACAAGCACTATGACATCCACATCACGAACAGGATGTATTATGGACAGCAAGTCTTCATGCAGCTCTGCATAATTTGCATATAATTATCCGTGATTGGCAAAGCGTGCAACAACAAGAAGGTAAATGAGATTTTAAGTCGTGAGAGTGAGAGAGGAAAACCAGCAGCAGTAATGTAGCGAATTCAACATTTATGAAAAGAGAAGAAACTCAAAAAAAAGAGGAGTAAATGAGGTAAAAGTCCATAAAATCACAAGATCATCTCTCCAAACTGCTCGTCCTTAAGAGATGGAGTCCTCTGTGATATTGTGACATGTGGAGCTGAAACCGTTAATCAATCAACAGAAAATTAATCAACTAATTTGATAACTGAGTTATCATTTAAGTCCCTAGTTCCAACATGTATTATATGACATTTTTTTTAGACTTTCACCTTAGGCTGTGGGAAATTGTAAAGGGCACTTTTCTGTGTTTTCTGACACTTCATAGACCAAACAATTAATCAATTAATTGAGAAAATGATCGGATAATAAAAACAACTGTTAGTTGCAGCCCTAGTCAGGTGCAGAAACACCTCAGCAATAGCACTAAGCATCAAAGACACTGTCAGAAAGTCCTTAAAGAAAATGTACAAAAAACAACAAAGTGTAGAACATAGGAATACATTACATCAAGAGTCTGTTCCCATAGGGACAAAGATGTACAGTAACTCAAGGTTTATATTAGGGCAGCAACTAACAATTATTTTCCGTGTTGATTAATATGCCGATATTTTGTTGGTTAGTCGAATGATTGTTTGGTCTATGAAATGTCAAGAAAGTGAAAAAAATCCCGTCGTAACTTTGCAGAGCCGAAGGCGACGTCTTAAAATGTCTTGTTTTGTTGGACCAACAATCCAAAACCCAAAAATATTCAGTTTACAATAATATAAAACAGAGAAAAGCATTTTAGAAGCTGGAATCAGAGAATATTTGGCTTTTACTTTTATTTCCCTTTGACATCATGTAGAAGACACACAGGTGGGAACACAAGATGTCAACCAGTAAATACCAAACTCCATTGACAAAACAGTCATTTTTACACACAATTCAACAGTATGACCTTAAGTTAACGAGACAGGTGTCTGTTTTTGCTTTAAAACAATTATCAATCATCATTATTTTTCTGTCGACTGACTAAGGCATTAATCTACTACTCGTTTCAGCTCGTTTATATGCCATCAAACTTTGTTTTCAATTGATCTCATACATTGTATTTGTAATATCAGCTGAGCTTTAAGGGTTTTTTCTGAATTAAAGTATCAAAAATACAGTGTTTATGTAGAAGTAACACTCGTCCAATACAAAAATACAAAAAATAACACTGTTTGTTGTGTTTCCTTAACTTTTCCAGGTGTTTTCCAGTTTTTGTAAGCAGTCAGCGGGTGGTTGGGGTCGAAGTTCGGGGGTCCAGTGACCATGAGGCAGGCGGTGGAGGCTCAGGTGTTAAACCCCCACTGTGAACTAGGAGAACACGGTCAGTAGGGGAAATGTATTACATTAATATAGTACTTCAGCTTTGTGTTGACACTCTAATAATCCATTAATGTGTGTTTGTGTGTTGCAGGCCTGCGTCAGATCCTGACAGATGTGATCGAGGAGGTGAGGCAGTCGGTAAATCAGGACATCGACGGAGCAGAGATCCTCCACAGTCTGCTGAACGCCTCCTGGCTGCAGTCGCTGCTCAAGGTCTGAAAACACTCTGAAGTGTTACTTTAATGTGGCTCCGTGCAAAAATATTAACATCAGTAATAATTTTGACATTCTCTCTGCACCAAAATTTCACCGTAAAACACATTTTTTTTGTTATATTTTCACCGCAGAACAGCGTGGGAGATTTAAATTTTTCAGGTTACATTTGGGACTTGAAGATACACTCCTCCTCTACACACCACACACTTATACAGTAGAACATCATACTCATATTTTCAAAATAAAATCATCTATTATTTATTTTTAGTGATTATTCTCCTACTTTCTTAGGTGTTTTCTTCTTTGTGTTTTTTGTAACTTTCATATACAACCTTCCTGGTTTGTCGTGTGTGTTGCATGCGTGTATGTGTCTTATGGATGCCTGGGGTTTGTTTAACAGGAAAAAATGTAGATTTTGTATTTCTCCACATTGATATTCAACAAATAAACCTTTGAAAGAAAAGAAAGATGTTTCAGCACAGCTGCCGTGGTGTTTGATAGCAAAAGATTGCTGGAAATCAGGGAAAATTTAGCTCCCAAAAACATTTTTGGAAGCTAAAATCCAGTACAAATGTACATTTTTCCTTCGTTAAATGTTCTCCTGCTCTTGGCCTGAATATAGGATGGGATGTGCACACAACAACCTGTCTAAATGTATGAAATCAGTCATTTAAGGGCATGTAAAAGAAACTTGGGCCCACGAAAAAGGAAAATTGGAACACTTAATCACAAAATAACATCAAAGATTGATCAAACATAACAGCCTCACAGTATTTGTTCCTTCAAGCTTCTTAACTACCCACTGAAAAATACCGTAACTGCTTTTGTTATTGAAGTTTTAATCATTTGACAACACTGTCTTCAGGTGTATCAGTGTCTTCAAAGGTACCTGAGAGATTCCCCAGCACCAGCTCTGGACTACGCTTCAGGACTTTCACTCCAGGTTACACTCAGATTTGTTTTTATTGATAGCTTGTTGCTCGCGTTCATTTTAAAGAAGTCTTTTTTTTTTTTTTAAATGGTGGATATGTGGTTTCTCGTCTGTGCAGTTGCTGATCGACATCAGAGCGTTGCCGGGCTGCTCTGAAGAGGCCAAAGAGCTCTACCGCCTCCTGAGGCAGCCACACCTGCAGGTGAGAAAACACGTTTTTGGGTTAAAGTCCAAACATGAGAGTTTGACCTGATAAAAGTGCTTAGAACCCAAAGCGATTTAATTATTAATGTTTTTAGACATTTATAGTCATTTACATTGACTTTCAATGAAAAAGGCACAAAAACAAGTTGGGATAAAATCACTTTACATGTAAATAGACTCTATTATAGTTCAATTTCTTACATTTTTCTGCTGATTTTGTGTGAATATATAGTAAAACTATATTTTTTAGAAACTTGAACTGTTCTGTAAGAATATTTTCTGTGATTTTCACTAAAGGTTTGTACATTTTTATCTGTCATTTTTCTTGTCATTTGGCTTTATACTTTGTTAAATTGACAAAATGAGAAATCAGACTTATAGATGAGTTAATGCTGAAAAAAAGGATGCCATGCTTGTGGGGTAAGGTGCTAAACAAAGATAAATGCATGTGAAAGCTGGCAAAAATGAACCTGAACTACTTTATTTTGACCACCAGCGCAGCTGTTTTCAATCAATAAACCGTTTGATCTTCATGTTTCGTAGGCTCTTCTCTCAGCTCATGATACGGTGGCCCAGAAGGACTATGAGCCGGTGCTGCCACCAATGCCAGACGACCTGCCGGACGATGAGGAGGCCACCAGGATCGTCTGCCTGGTCAAGAACAAACAGCCTCTGGTGAGCGACACAGCTGAAATCTCCTCATTACGTATTCGAACTTCAAAAAATGTTAAAATATAAATGAAGTTTGGTTTAGGGGAGTTTTTTCTGATTTGACACATTTCAGAGGAGCTCAGATGGTGTTACAATCACCGTACCTGAAGCCGGAGTTGACTCGCAAGCCCATTCAGACTCAGTATTCAGGCACTACCTGACCTGAAGAGGAGGTCACATTTTGATGGGATCACCCCCTTGTTATGTATGAAAGTCATTTTTAATCCCTCTTTGCAAAAACAGGTTTTCTGGGATCAGGGAAACCCATCAGACAAACCTCTCTGAGCATGAAAATGAAGTCATGCTACAAAGAAAGTAAATGGTTCAGTTGGCGTTCCCTTTGAGGTATTCAGAGTCAATAACGTCCTGATTCAAGGCCATTATGGAGAATATTGGGACTATTTCTTTGATAGAAAATAACAACTGTTGCCAGCAAGTTCTGTGGATTTTCATGAGTAACTGTGGCACTGTAAGAAATACAAGAATGTATGCAGCAAAACAGGTCACCAAGCTCGCACATAAAAGCTTGCAAATCATCATAATCATCGTTACACTGACAGGTGTTTCTATTATTTTATCCATCACATTTATATAACATAAGCCTTTATTGATCCCCAGAGGGGAAATTCAGGTGTTGCAGGAGCACAAGGACAGAAATAAGTACAGATAAATAGAGGAAGTAAAAAATAAGAAGGAATATAAAACTGAAATAAGAATAGAAATAAAAATGAAAACTATACAAGAGCAATTCAAGTCAAACTTACAAAGCAAGCAGTACACATAAAGACCAGTAAAGTGACACAGTGGTGTGATTAATAGCAGCAAAGTATATGTAGAGTAACACAACACCATCTACTATAACAGCAAACACCAGGATTTATAATACGGTTAAGTAATTATACTTTGTGTTAGTCTGTATTAATGCAGAAATATGATGTAGTATTATATAATAAAACTGTCCCAGACTATATTATACTGTACATATTGATGTACCTGTCCTACCACAGCCATGTCAACATAAATCCGAAACACGTAAAACCCATTTTCTGTAGTTTGTGTGAGGTTATAATCTACATTATATGACCTAAATACAGGACAGAGGTGTCCGCATACTTTTGGCCATATAGTTTAGTTTCAATATGGCTCCTACCTTTGTAACTCCATTGTATTTGGGTGGATGCAGAAGTCTCAGGGGTGGATATATCACAACTTTTGCACACAAAACCAAAATGATCCGTGTGGCTTGATACCAGTGGGGTTAAGTAGGAAAATATATTTTGTGATTTGGGTGAACTGACCCTTTAAGCTGCCCGTTATATCTAAAAAAAAAGTCTAATATTTTGTTTTAATGACATGTTTTTAACATATTTAGAATAAACTAATCACATTGTCAACAGTTTCTTTGTCTGTAAACCTTACATACAGTTCAGTATATAAACTGGACCACGATAGAAATGCTATTCCAGTTCTGCAGAAGCAGATGTTCATGGATGTTTTAATATGTAGCCTTTTTTTTGCCAGATATAAATCAAACAGCTGACTGCATCCAACAGAGACCAGATGTTTGAATTTTATAATCTCTCATTTGAATAATTGTCTGTTAATGCAACAGATCATTTCCTGTCTTCCGTTTGTCACAAGTATGCCTTTTTGGTCCGTTATTGTACAGCTCTTTTAACGGAAAGTACTGATACGATTGTGACAATGAGTGTTTTTATCAGTGAAGCTTCAACGCCATTTTTCATAGCAAATATTCCAACTTTTAAACCTTTTTCCAGTGGACGTTCTCAATCTCTGTATTGAACATTCCCCTCTACCTTTGAGTGACTCTGTTGTCTCACAGCTCTGCGACCACCGGAGAGTCGGGCTGCCGCTGCCCGGTGCATCGTCCCCATGTGCAAAAAGCTCCAGAGGGGGCATCCGCAGTCACTGGGACACCCTGAGGCGTCTGACCCGGCAGAGGCTTCACCGAGATGGTGCATTCGGGGTCCAGAGCCCTGCTCCTGGGAGCCTGGATGTCAAAGATTCGTCATGGTGTAGCGTTCGGAGAGGCAGCTACCCGCCAACTGAGCCGCCGTGTCACGCAGCAGCAGCAGCTCGGCCATACTCTCCACCTCGCTATAAGCCAATCAGTAACTGTCAGATGTGCTGTAGCAAGCCGGTGAGCCAGTGTAGAGTTTGTTACACCAACCTGCTCTGGGAGCAAAATCTGAACCGCTCTGCGCCTTCGGTCTACAGCTCTGTTCTGATTGGTAAGAAAAGATCTGTTGGTTTTTCGTCATCTATCATTGCGCCTTCTTCTTCCATCATTCATCACAGCTGCTCGTGGTTTTTCATGGATTAATAATGTCTGTTTTTTCGTTGGAGACAACATCATTGAAGAGCTAGACAGTGGAGATGAAGATGAAGGAGGAGAGTCCGCCAATGCCCCATCCCCGCGTCCCACAGCCCGGCGGTGGACTATGTCACCCCCGTGTCTCACCGTACCCTACTACTCCAACGTAGACGGCTACCTCCAGCCAGGCCTGCCTTCCAGGCGTCAAAGCCTAAGCCCTCGCATCCGCACTGCTCCCCCGAGCCCCATGTGCCCTCGCCGTGTGGTGGATTTGCCCCCGGTGCCCCCTGTGCAGCTCGCCAAGCAGGAGAGTCTGGACGAGCTGAGGTCGACGGTGCAGCTGGCTGCCAGCTCCATGGAGAACAGCACCAAAGACATCAAGCTCCTCGGGGAGAAGATGGCGGCCGCGACTGAACGCATGTCGGACACGGTGCAGGACAACTCCCAGGCCTTGGTCCTCCTCACGCAGGTGGTGGACCGGCTACAGACGCTCCTCGCCGCCACCAGGGCTGAGATCAACACCCCAAAACCTGCAGTCGCTGAGCAAGACGGCACACCGAAGAAAAACCAGACCCCAAAGAGCCGAGAGCAACGTCCATCCCTGACACACCAATCCAGATGTTCCTCCACCTCCTCCTCCAGCTCCCTCAGCAGCTCCTTTGATGCTCCCTCCACCTCTCAGGGGACCAGCTGTCTGTCAGTGTCTTGCCGTGGGTCACCCCGAACTACCCTGAAAGCCAAGAACTCCCCTTTGACGCAGAAGAAGCAAGCTGAGCTTCAAGCGTCCAAGCACCTTCTGACCAACGGCCTGCTCGATGAGCCCAAGGAGACCTCCCACACTGTGAAAGGGGGTCGCTCAAACCAGAGGAAGAAGAGGAGGAAGAAGGCGACATGAGAGACGCCGAAGAGTGTCCAAAGAGTGGACTTCTTGGGTCCTTTAACGCCGTCTCTGCAGAGTGGCCGACCTGCAAACACGCACAGTGGTAGATGACATTTATTTCGTACTTTTTGTCGCATTTCTCGTCGTTTTCTTCCACCATGTTGGACCATTTCATTCTTTCATATTTCATATTTCTTCTCACCAATGACGTCTGACGTCTGGAGCCCTCATTTCAGGAACTTTGTTGCTCTGGTTCATTTGTAATTTTGTTTGTGAATAAAACCTTCCGATCTCCTCTTCCATTTCACGCCCAAGTGTTTACATCCTGTCATGGCTTCCCACAGACTCCATCAGTTTTATCCGTCTTCGTTCGTGTGATTCGATTTGACCTACACATGCCTCTACTGCACATTACAGCAGGTTCATTCATTCTGTGTTTTCATCTTTTCTGTTCTAGGGAGCGACTATAAAGAGAAATGAGATCACAGGGGAGATTTTTATTGCTCGGGTGATTCATGGAGGGCTGGCTGATCGAAGTGGTGAGCCTTTTCTCTCAAGGATAATGTTTATTGTTCTCAATTTGCTGTATATCCCAGCTTTGTATCGGTAACTAGAAGTAGAAATGAATTTATTACATGATACGTTGGTGATATGACGAGGTAACACCTGAGAGAGTACCACCCTTTTAAAAACGTAGAAAATCTGAACTTGGATTTTGTTTAGAACAAAATAATCAACAAGCTCAAAGGTAAACTTACTTGCTTTCAGAGCTTTCAACCGCATCTCACAGTCTTAATTTAGGGAATGCTTTTACTCATCACGTGACCGCAGGACGTTGTCAAACCTGCGTTGTTTAGTCCGGTTTGACTCTGGTTTGTTTTCCCCCTCGGGAAGATTTATTTGGGCAGATCTGAACACAGCAGTCGTTCTCTGGTGTGGACCAAAATGACCTCACCGAGACCCTTAGAGGAAAGATTTGAGATAAAGTGCTCCTGTAGCCAGATGCGCTTTGCATGCTGGGATGCATATGAGAGAAATAACAGCGGGAGAATGAACTGAGGTCCGACCTGGAACAAAGTACGTTGCTTTCTTGATATTTGGACAGACAGGACCTCCTTCAGATCCTTCTTCCTGTGTTTTCTCGCTCCCGCCACGTCACATCTAACCAATGAGTGGCGTGGACGTTCTCACGCAGCTTTTAGTGATGCATTTTGTTTCGCTTTAATTTTTTTTAACGAGTGAAAATGAAACTGAACCAACAGGAAAACACATCAAATTGATTCGGACCACAGTAAAAGAACTTCCATGCTCAAATTTTATTTAGTTTCCTGTTGATTATGCACGTTTCTTATCTTATTTATACTCTCTAACCTAATTTACATTATATTGTATGTGAGGCAAAAGCTGATGTACAAGACTAATATAAATAGTTAGCTGTACATTTTTCTGTTTAGTTCAGAAATAACCAGGTTTTGGTGACTTTAGAGACCTGAATAGGTCACTTTAAAGTGAACTGCGATAGAGGAAATGTGAAGTTGATGGCCTAATTTAAATTTTTGTTTGTATCTATGTGTGTGTGTGTGTGTGTGTAGGTCTGCTCCACGCAGGGGACAGGATCATAGAGGTGAATGGTTTTCCTGTGGATGGGATGGAACCTGAACAAGTTATCCAAGTTGTGGTAGGTCATTTATGTGGATAGTAACTGCAAAATGAGATCACAAATTGTATTATATTCATATTATATGTATATATATATATATATATATATATATATATATTCTTTTCCCTCCTCTATAGCCTGTTTCCAGACCTTTTGAATCACTGCTCACATCCTTTTGAAATGCATACCATTTTCTGATGTTGTGAGAAGTCTAGGATTCATGCATATTTTCAAATAAATCCACGTTGTTTCTTTATAACCAATCAGCAAGCCAGGTCGCAAGGCACCATCATGTTTAAGGTGGTTCCCATCACAGAAAGGCCGGTCCACAACCAGACAATGGTAAATAATCATCTATATCTACCTCATTCTTTTACTTCTTTATTTTACACATTAAAACTACATGTCATCGTAATAAACCACCTCGTCTGTTAGCTCTACGTGCGGGCCATGGCCGACTACAGCCCCCAGCAGGACCCGACCATCCCCTGCGCCGACGCCGGTATGAGCTTCAGAAAAGGTGACGTCCTGGAGATCGTGGACCAGACGGACGCCCTCTGGTGGCAGGCCAAGAAACTGCCCAGTAACACAGCCTGCGCAGGCCTCATCCCCTCCACCAACCTGCTGAAACGGTCAGAATATTGATTTTGTTTATTTGTTTATTGTTTTGGTACTTTACTTTTAAAAATATAGATATGTTTTTCTACAATCTCCTTCTTTTCATTTAACTTCTTAAATGTTAAATGTTGTCCAAACACAAGCAGTTGTACAATAACTAAAAAAGTCTAAAATAACTATGTTGGTATTCAACATTTAAGCATGTTTCACAGATGATTTTTTAACTGTTTCTTGACTGAACATTTGTTTCCACTTTAGCTACCCAGTTTAATTTCTACATTAAATATTCTGATCACAAGATTCGCAGCCATGCCTGCAGGCTGAGGTAGACTATAGAGTTAAAACAATCAGTCAAGTAATTGATCAAGAGAACTTGATAAGCGAATAATCATTTTAGTCGTTAATCAAGCAAAAATACCAGACAGTCTCTGGTTCGAGATTCTGTGAACATTTGCTGATTTTCTCTGTTTTATATCATTGTAAATTGAATATATTTGGGTTTTGGACTGTTGATTAGTTAATCAGGAAAATAATCAACAGATAAATTGAACACAGTGTGAAATTAATTGTGTCAAAAGTGTCAAATTTAGCCAAACTTAGATGCTGAACATTTGATTCCACTGTGGTTAACCAATGAGGAAACCAACATATTACAGTAAATCCAATAAAGCCAAATGTACTATATTCTTATTTTTTTATTTAATTTGTTGAAAATGTGCTTCTTTCTTAAAGAAGAAGGTCTGTAGGTGGACATCAAATAGGAGAAATCAGACTACAAACTAAGACTCTGATTTTACTTGTAACATTATAACATGAAAGCTGAAGTATTTATAAAGTTATATAACTTATATAGTTTGTAGTAGTGTGATGGGATGTTGCTTCATTTAAACTTGAATCTACATGTTGTAACAGGAAGCAGAGGGAGTTCTGGTGGTCTCAGCCTTATCAGCCACATGCCTGCATACAGACCTGTAAGTTCACCCGCATTTTCCTTCCAGACTTTATATGAAAGTTCAAACACTTTCAGAATTGACAGCTTGGTTTCACAGTTGAGTTTTCATTGTGTTTTACCCCACGCTTACTGAAGTGAGCACTGTAGAGGAAGGTAAGGCCAGAAACCAAACACCACGCACCAAACAGCGCCATGATTTATATGTTCTGTCACAGATACAACTTTTTATTTCCATTTTTCACCCACAGAGGAAGACATGATGGCCATCGATGAGAAGTGTGTTGAAGCAGGTAAAGCTTCACCTGTCATTAATTCCTTCCTTAATCTTCTATTAACAAACTTACCGCATGTCTTTGCTGCTTTGTGATTAATTTCCCGTTTGTTTTTCTTTACGTCAGATGAGGAGGCTTTTGAATCTGGTAGGTGAGTCTTTGTTGATTTAATCTGTTTTGACTCTGAAGTCGGTGTTACCAGTGAGGGAAGAAGTATTCAGATCCTTTATTTAAGTAAAAGTACAAAAACCACACTGTGAAAATACTCCACTACGAGTAAAAGTCCTGCATTCAAAGCCTTACTGAAGTTAAAGCTTGTATTAATAAGCTTCTGGATCAATATTACTGCTGCATTTTACTGCTGTAGATGTTTCAGGTTGAGCTCATTTTAACTACTTTATATACTGTTGGCTAGTTTAATCTACAGCAATGCATCATGGTCTATAAGATCATCATATGTCTGTAGCGTGGCTGTCCTGTGAGAACCACGTATCTCTAAAAAGTCAGAAAAACAGCCTGTTTTCAGCTTTGTGACGATGCATTTTCCAGCTGATCCGAGGAGGGTTTAAATAGTTTATTTAGCTTCAGAAGGAGGAGAATTTTCTCA
>NTHP01000403.1:32234-53034 GCA_003416845.1 Oplegnathus fasciatus | reverse complement strand
TGTTGTGTCCAACCAACAGTCCAAACCTCGACATTATTAAAATACATTACAATTATTCAAATCATTCAAAGGAAAAGCAGCAAAACTTCACATGTGAGAAGCTGGAACATGAAATGTTTTGCATGAAAAATGACTATTATATAACTATTATAAAAATAGTTGCCAATTAATTTTCTGTCAATCGACTAATTGATTAATCGACTAATCGTTTCAGCTGTACTTGTATAAACTGTCAAGTAGTTTCATTTATAACAAAACATCAGATTTTATAAACTCCTCATATGTGTTGTGGGTAAAAATCTTAATGTGTAAAGTGACTAAAGCTGTCAGATAATTGTAGTGAAGTAAAAAGTACAATATTTCTCTCTGAGATGTCGCAGAGTAGAAGTAGAAAGTGGCATGAAAAGAAAAGACTCAAGTACCTCAATTTTATATGTAAGTCAGCTGCAGTACTTCAGTAAATGTACTTAGTTACATTCCACCGCTGCCCTAGAGAGCGAAATATAGTTTTATTTTTATTACAAGTATTTTATTCACTGATTTAGTGTGAAAGTACAATATTTCTGGACTGAAAGCTGATAAAAATGGGACTACAGTAAACGTATTACATGCATTTAAGGAGCTATTTTGCAAACCACATAACCACAAAAGAGTTTTACCAACTGGGAGTCTGCTTTAACGCACTTCTGTTTTAAACTTTATTACATTATTCCTCAGCAAGGCCCGGGAGCCCCACTGACATTAATGCACATCATTTGGACTTTATCTTGCACACAGCAAATATTCTTTATTCTTCAACTCACTTACTGTGAACTTTCATTTAAATAACAGTCATATTGTACATATTGCCTATTATGATATTTTTTCTTTTCTTATATTTTCTACTCACTATGTTTATTGTTATGCACCAACATACCAAGACAAATTCCTTGTATGTGAAAACCTGCTCTGCAATAATTCAGATTCTGATTCCTGGACTGAAAGCTGATATAAATGTGACTACAGTGAACTTATTACATACATTTATTTTATCATTATACTATTTTGCATACCACATAACAACCACAAAGGCGTTTTACCAACTGGGAGTGTGCTTTAATGCACTTGTGTTATTAATTTTGGGAACCCCTGCTCTCCTCCACCAGCTGCTGGGAGAGCCCTGCAGTACCGCACACGGCCGCGGCGGCGCCAGTGAGCCCACACACACACACACACACACACACTCCGCTCCGCTAAAGATGTGAAAATGGCGGAGCTACAAATGCTTCTGGAAGAGGAGATTCCAGCGGGACGAAGCGCGCTACTGGACAGTTTCACCAACTTGGAAAGAGTCGCGGAATACTGCGAGAGCAACTATGTCCAGGTAGGCTGTCACCTGTGCGGGAGAAAACACGCGTGGGGCTTGTTTCTTTGACGGGCATCACGGTGGAGAACTGATGCTAGGCTAGCTGCTGCTAACGCTGCCGATGTTAGTTAGCGAGCTAGCTAGCCTCGGCTAAAGCACCAACAACCCGCTGTTTTGGCTTTTAAACACATAACTAACACATTCACTATAATATCCCCGCTACATCCACACCAAGAGGTGCTTATGAGCTCATATTTCAACCCACATAACAGTGTGTGTGACTTGTACATCCATCGTGTGCTATTAGCTCGCTAGCCAGCTGCTCGGCATCACCCACGGTTTAAATAACCAAACAGGCACCGTGACAATCGATTTATCCGCTCTCTGCGGGATCAATCACCGCCGCTACAGCCGCCAGATGATCATGCACCGGCCGGAGATGTAGGACGCGATATAAACCCACATTAATCTCTCATGAGCTTTGGTTGACAGGAGATTAACCGCCGTGACTATATCAACCAACAACCCCTGATTTATGATGTTGCACAGACACCGCACAGCAGCATAATACTCTTAATTTATGACTTTTAACGCCTGAAAATGCTCATTGTTAAAGCCTGTATAGCTGTGGTGTCTTACCTTCACTCATAGTGTTATTCGGCTTGGGAAAGAGGGTGTAATTTAACATCTCTGAGTCAACATTTTCAGTAAAAGAGGTGATTAATTTCCTGTGTTTTTGCACAGCAGTTTGGTGTAAGAGTGTGTGTGTATGCCAGTGGTGGAGGAAGGAAGTAAAAGTACCAATACAACAGTGTAAAAATACTCCATTAGAAGTATAAGTATTTAAAGATAAATGTACTTAAAGTGTAAAAGTATTCGTACAGCAGAAAAATGACCCCTGTGAGTGCATGATTATTACTGATGCATTAATGTGTATAATTTTGCTGTTATAGCTAATTTGAAGTATATTTATTGTACATGACCTGGAAGAAGCAGTCCTAACCGCGTCCCAAGAGTTTCTACAGTCCGCCCTGCAAACTCTCATTTTAAGAAAGTAACCTAACGACCACAGCAACATGATAAGACATTATTCATATAATTTAATTTATATTAAAATTCTGATTTACATGCTGTTTGGTAGTAGTGCATCATATTTTCAGCTCATCATGTTGTATGTTTTGTATGTAAAATAAATGTAGTCGGGTATGATATTTGCCTCAGAGCTGCATAAAATGGACACACTTAATTAAAGTACCTTATAATTGTGCTTAAGTGGAGTATTTCCACCACTGGAGTATGAGTGTAATCAATACCATTCAGAGCTTTTCTAATATTCTGCAGGTGTGATCTCACCTTTTCAGCATTTTATGTTACCTGAGCTCTCTCTTACCACACTGTTATCACACGCGGGCTGAAATTTGGTACCGCAGTGTTAGCAGGGAGAGGTTTTGACAAGGTGTGATACTGAAATGTGACATCCTTGATGAACTGGGCTGATCAGGTCTGACAGGTTGCCCCGTGAAGAAGGAGGAGGAGGCGGCGGCGGCGGTGGCTCTCGGATGTTGGCAGCTTGCTGTCTGGCAGGCTGCCCTGGTTTCTTTTCACCCTGCAAGGTTTTCCCAGCTGCTGTCAGATGGGTATTACCACTTATAGATCAGATGGACAGAAGTATTTGTCGCAGGGATATTTAGTGGGATACTCCGCCTCTCCCTCTCGGCCCTAATTCACATCTTCGCCCTGTCACGTCTGCCTCTAAGCCAGGTTTCCTGTAGCATTAGTCATGTGAGATTGGACACTTGTTGAACTTGTTAGTTGGTTTTCATAAGAGTGCTTGAGAAATTCTTCACATATACACACTTCTGTGGCCTGGGTGGTGCAGATCTTAGATTTTTCCAGTTTTAACTCACATGCTACAGGTGTGTATTTTCACAGTAAAGTATTCGTCTGATGTTTATTGCATTAATTTGAACCTGAGGAGACTGGTTGGCTTGTTTTCATTCATGTATATATGGGAAGAGGGATAGTGAGCTCAATTTTGGCTTCATTACACTGGCTACCTGTGCGTTTCAGAATCCATTTTAAGATTTTAATTATCACTTTTAAGGCCCGGATGGGACTGGCCCCTGAGTACATCAATGAGTGTTTAATCCCATATGAGCCTGAGATCCTCCGGTGGGTCCCTTTTTAGAGATTCCAAGATCCAGATTGAAAACCAGGGGCGAATCTGGAATGATTTGCTGGAGGAGATCAGGCAAACCACATCTTCTAAATGTCTTTTAAAAAGGCACCGTTTTAAATGCGCTTCTCCTAAATTAATTCCTTGCTGTTGTTTGTTGTTTTATTATTTTAGCATCTTATCGTATACTTTATTTTAGTTCATTCGTACTTTTATGTTCTTTTTATAATGCTTCTATTTTAGTGTCACTTTATTGGATTCTGTTTTTCATTTTGCTGTTGTGAAGCACTTTCTTATTATGTTTTGAAAAAGCTGCTGTACAAATAAAATGTATTATTATTAGCGAGAACATAGTGAGAGAAGGAGTTGTGTCAGATTCAGAGCCTTTCCGGTAGTTTCATTGCACCCTGGACCAGAAAAATATGGTGGATTGCTTTCTTCCCAAAGTCATTTTCTGATCACAGAAACATTTTCAGCTCGTAAAACCCCTGAAAATCCTCAGATTTAAGAAGCAGGAACTGTCAAATGTTTTTTCTTTTTGCTTGGAAAATGACCTAAATTGATTGGTTGGTTGTCAAATTAGTTGCTGACCAATTTTCTATTGATCAACCAGTTGCTTCAGCTTTATTTTGTTTAAAACAGTAATTTGTCCATTCAGGGCTCCAACTAATAATTATTAAAAATTATTTCTTCCAATAGTCATTGATGTTTTTAGACCAGACAGTAAAACCCCCTGGAGCAGCTAAGAATATGACATTAAATCATACATGTTTCACCAGCTGCTGCACTGAAATTTTAAACTTATTTCAGTCTGTAAATAATTACACAAACAATTTGGAAAATTACTCCCTACAAAACAGTATAGTAACAGAAATAACTTTATTCTACAGACAGACAGCTTCATCTTATTTTCTATCCTTTTTACAAAACACTATTAATTTGACGTCAAACGTAACATCAGACAAATCTCTACTGTACTAATGCCAACATCACATTGTCCATTAAGTTATTTTAAAACCTTTTATAAACGTACAGTGTGCCACACATTTTCTGTTCCCCACTACAACCTTTGCATAAATCCGCCCCTTTAACAGAAAGGTAGATAGGTAGAATTTTAGAGCCTTGAACTTGATCAACCAAATTTAATCTACTGGTAGAGATGCACTGATATGGTCCGCTGGATCAGTATCAGGGCCAATATTGACCTTATTAAGAGGATCGGGTATCAGCCAGATGTGACCGATCAATATTGAATACAGTTTCTTCATCACTGACATTTAATTCAATGTTTCCTCTATCAATATCAATTACATTCATTCAATCACAGCAGGTCACAGACTCAGTTTTAGGTGTCAGAGCAATCCCCGGCATCACATCACCTTTATATATATATATATATATATGTATATATGTATATATGTATATTTATATATGTATATATATATATGTATATATGTATATTTATATGTATATATATATATATATATGTATATGTATATGTGTATATATATATAGAAATTAGTTCCACACAGGGTTACACAGATTTTAACAGAGGAAAAAGAGAGCACTGGTAAAGGATCTGTAATCGGTATATACCCTGAGTTGATGTATTGGTGTCAGGAAGGAAAAAGTCTCATCGACACGCCGAACTAAATGGCCCCGAAAATTCGAAGTGTGTCACCAACTAGGCTGTTATAGGGTGAATTTTCCTTTATCTTTAGCCACTAACCTAAGGCATATAAAGTTTTACAGCATCCATCCTCTCCAACAAAATCTATGAGCCAGTGTGGCCTCTAGATCAGTCTGTGTTTCTGCCCTGAGGATACCAGCTACAGCTACACTGCTGACTTTTACCACATAACCTGTTTGTCTTCATACTCCAGCAGCGCTGCACCCTCCACACTCCTTCAAGTGATGCTGTTTGTTTGCAGACGGTGTCTGATGAGTTGTTGGATTGGACTGCACTTTGTGATTCCTCAGAAGTGAATCTTGCATCACGAGCACACTCTGTTTCACATAAAAGGGAATAGATATATTACCACTGAGGGTGCTGCTGTTTCAAGTAGTGGGGACACCCCTGCCTGTGGCTTTATTGTGCCGCCTCTCGTTATGTTTTATCTTTTATTTAGTTTCATAATTATCTATTACCAGTTTAACCAAAAACATCTGATCCGAATAACAGCATGACACAGACTGAGTGGCGCTGTACAAACACATAGTGAGATTCTTCCTGTTTCCTGATTTACATTTGACATATTGTCAATATCTTTGAACCGCAACTGAGATACGAAGAAATCTATAGGACGCCCCAGATTTGGCTCTCGCAGCATAGCTGTAATTTTAAATAGAAACAATCAAATGAAATCAATTGGTCAATATCCAATCACAACCCAAAGGCTGCTGTGACCTCGAGCGTGTTGTAATCAATCTGCTGCTATGCTATGCACACAAAAACAGATAATGAATGTTTTTCTTTTAGGCCTGCAAGTAATGATTTTCATTATCAATTACTCTGCTGATTCTTTTTCCCAGATTAATCAACTAGAATGCCAGAACGTAGTTAAAAATGTCCATTGCAATTCTCCTTGATATGTCTTGTTTTATCCGACCGCGAGTCCAAAACCCAAAGATAATTATTTTACTATAACGTGAGACAAAAAACCTAAAATCCTCTCATTTGAGAAGCAAGAACCATCAAATGTTTGGTGTTTTTGCTTAAAAAAAAACACCTTAAATGACTGATCAGATATGAATTTAGTCAATCTAAACTAATTGCTTCAGCTCTAGTTTGTTTAAAACTGTGTATTTTGTAAAAATTAGGAGTCAGGTACTCGAAGTATTCTCCTGTTTACGGCTCCAACTAATGATTATTTTCATTATCAATTAATCTGCTGATTATTTTTTCGGTTTCGGCTAAAAAATGCCTGTCACTGTTTCCTAAAGCTCAACATGGCATCTTCTTTTTGCTTGTTTTGTCTGACAAAACCCACAGTCAGTTTACTATCACATAAGACTAATTAAAGCTGCAAATCCTCACATTTCAGAAGTGTGAACAAGCATTTTTTTTTGGTCATTTTTGCTTGAGAATTGACTTCATTTAAATAATTAAGTGCTTGCACTCTGTTACAACTCAGCCTTGCATGCTGCGATACATGCAGTGTCAGTAAGGAACACAGTTTCCCAGCAGAAACATTAGCTGATCCATCTGCCCTTTGATGCTCCTGTTGCTGTGCCCACGCTGTACCCACGGCCCCACCAGCTGCCTCAGAAGACTCCTTTCACACCGGCTGCAGCTGTATTACTTCCCAGCTATTAAAGTTTTTTTTTACTAGCCTAAAATATTACGTCTTGGCACTGAACCCCTTTGAAGCAGCAGTTTCCCTCCATCCTCCTGCCACAAATTGCCTTCAGGTTCCTGTTGGTGTTTTAATTTTTTAGATACGTAACTGTGTCTTTTTTTATGTGTCTGTGCCACAAGGATGACATTTACTTTAGGTATTCTAAATCAACGTAAACCCCTTGTGTGTTTACATTTTGTAATCTGATATTTTAATGTCAGTAGTTTTAACTTATTGAGCATTCTTCCAAAAACACTTGAGGATAGATTAGAGACAGATTGGAATGGATAGATTAATCTCAACTATAAGCTACTAGTGAAGATGAATCGATAAAGAAAATACCTGTTATTTGCAGCCTGAGGACAGATGCACACACACTTGAGCAAGCTATAGTTTTACAGAATTGGATGATGGCTTTTCATGAAGCGTAAATGCTTAAAACGTTTAACCAAATCAAAAACTTGTATGATTCAGCCGACGACTGAAAACCGTCAACTTGTCTGTCATCTGTTGGCGTTGCTGTTATTGCTTTAATTTCTATTCTGTTGCTTGAATGTAGATGCTGAGGTTTAGTTAACCTACGATGTTAATGGGTAACGTGTGTTTTTACTGTGTGTCAATGGTCACAGTAGTTAAATATTTCAACACTTCATATGTTTTTTATAGCCGTGTTTCCACTGAATGGTACAACTCGACATGTTGATTTTACACAAGTTTAATGTGATTCAAGTGACGAGAAGACTCTCTGACCAATCAGTGGTCTGCAGT
This sequence comes from Oplegnathus fasciatus, assembly GCA_003416845.1. Classification (NCBI taxonomy): domain Eukaryota; kingdom Metazoa; phylum Chordata; class Actinopteri; order Centrarchiformes; family Oplegnathidae; genus Oplegnathus; species Oplegnathus fasciatus. Next base: position 45,407 of record NTHP01000403.1, on the reverse strand, counting down.
GTTTTAACGTCACCTTTTAGTGTCGGCTCAGCTCGCTTTTAACGTCCAAAAATGATTCCAAAAAAAGTACCAGGTACTATCTACAGTCAGGGTTCCCACGGTCATGAAATTCCTGGAAAAGTTATGAAATTAGAAAGAGTGTTTTCCAGGCCTGGAAATGGTTTGGAATTTACATAATGTTTTGGAAAAGTTTTGAATATACATTGTTTTGCCTATTGTTTAAAATATGTTCATAAAAATCCCAAAACATGTCTAACGTTATGCGGAAATACGTTCCTTGTATTACTAATTTAAAATCCAGTGCTGCGCTGCATGCCAGCGTCGGCACGTATTTCACACCTGCCGTAGCCAGGCCAGGTAACGTTAACACTTCAACCGACGCTCAACCAATCCATCGGCGCATCCAATGATCTGCTATCGGCTGAAGTGATGTGGGCACTGAAGACGATGTACTCACATTATTCGTACAGCTCGTGTGCTAACACGTGAGCTTTTCAGAGCTGTGTTTCCTGACAGCAGAATAGTGGCCAAATTTAGTTGTGGGGAAACGAAGCGTGCGTACCTCTCCACATTTGGAATTGCGCACTACGGAGCGCCTTGGTAGCAGAGTGGTTACAGCGCGTGCCCATAATCGCAACGTCGCCGGTTTGGTGACCTTTGTTGCATGTCATACCCCCCTCTCTCTCCCACCGTTTCCTGTCTGCCTCTTCACTGCACTGTCCATTAAAGGCAAAAAAGCCCAAAAAATAATCCCCAAAAAAAAAGGAATTGCGCCCTACTTCAAATCGCTTGTTGTCAGAGAGGTGTCCAGGCAGGCTGGTTACGTAATGATGTTCGACAAAGAACAAAGCTCTCCAACTCAAAAGGATGGACCTGCATGTCCAGATTTAGGATGGGGGGCAGGTGGAAACCTGATAAGGCCACGCAACTGCCCAGGTAATGAAATCTTCTGAATCTACTGTATGTGTAGACAGAAAGGCGTTCCAGTCCATATTCCATGCTACATTTTTGCTTCAATGCCTGTCTTAGCGCATAGCACACTGGAGTAAGAGCCTCATTATTGCGCCCTAGGATCGCTATATCGCTATACCTATTTTAAACTGCTTAAATACAGTCATGGAAATGGAGTAAAATATTTATGGAAAAGTTTTGAAAATTCATTGGTAAAAATGTGTGGGAACCCTGTACAATGGAAAACCAACAAAAGAACTGTTCCAAGCGAGGCGAGCCAAGCTGTACTATGCAGTGGAAACGTGGCATATGTGGAGTTTCTTCTTAATTTCTATCAGAGCTGCGTTACTGTACACTCTGATTAGAGCTGCAACAATTAGTCAATTAATCGATAGACGGAAAAATCAATCAGCAACAATTTTGATAATCGATTAATTGTTGAAGTAATTTTCAAGCAAAAATGTCTCCCACTTCCAACTTGTCATTTGTGAGGATTTGCTGCTTTTCTTTTACTATTTTTGTTTGTTTTTCTTAGTCTAAGGTGAAAGTAAATTGAATATATTTGGATTTTTGAGTGTTGGTCAGACAGCACAAGCAATTTTCTGACATTTTATAGACCAATTAATAAGCAGATTAATCATTTATGAAAATAACGGTTAGAAGCCCTAATTCTGATACAGAAATAAATGGAAGTCTCCAAGAAATAATTGACTTTCATCCTTTTTTTACTACATCATCTGGGACAAAGACTCATTTTGAGCTGGGTTTGATGGTAAATTTATATTTTAAAATAATGATAATTAATAAATAATGTGCAGGAATATGATGTCGGGATGAGCTTGTGGTCAAAGGTCGAAGGTTTAAACACTACTTTCTAAATGTCCTTGCACAAGACAAGCAGAATTTTCACCCTCCTCACTCTTTGCACACTATAAAATCAAATATATCTTTTTTTAAAAGTCAAACATCACTCTCTGCTGTCTCCTTTCTCCCGTTCAGTCTCCAGACAAGCAGAGGGCGCTGGAGGAGACCAAGAACTACACCACCCAGTCTCTGGCCAGCGTAGCCTACCTGATCAACACGCTGGCCAACAATGTCCTGCAGATGCTGGACATCCAGGCCTCGCAGCTCCGCCGCATGGAGTCCTCCATCAACCACATCTCACAGGTTGGCAGCTGACATATACAGAAATTACACAAATTAGCTTTTTGGCTCACCTGCCAAGAATAATGGTCACCCCAACCTGTTCTCCAAGCTGTGTTCTTTCTAGTTTAAAAGAAGCCAAAGTCTGTATTTAAGAGAGCCATTCCAATGTTATCCCATAAAATACTGGACAGACTTTCATTCATACAGTCTTTACAATTTTGTGTCTCCTCACTGAACTTAAGCACCCTGACACATGCTGAATAAATTGACTGTCAAAATGTGGAGTTCTCATTTGGTACAGGATTTTTGCTTGCCTGTTGATTTGGGGTTTTATTAATCAGGTTTTACTTGTTTAAAGTGGCTATAATCGCTGTTTTAATAATAGAAATGTATGAAACGACAACGTGAAAACAAAGGGGTATCATCTGAATCTGCAGCTCCCCTCGGCTTTACTGAGCCTTATAGTGAGTTTCAGCTCATTGTTTAGCTGTCTGGCTCGCAAGTTAAGTGTTTTGGTTCACTCTCACTGCTCTCATAGCGCCGTTTTCAGCCCTAAAGCTCTAAAAACCCACTGAACTCTACCTGCTCAGCACCAAACGGCAGCTAGACAAAATTAGAGCCAGGTATTTCCCCCTGGAGTATGAAGACCAGAGCTAAAAGAGATTTTGGACAGAAACACGACTCCAATTGAATGATAATGTTGCTCTGTAGCTGCTGGATGTGTAAATAAGCAAGTGTTTGCTAACAGGTTCACCATATCAACTTGAAATGTCATGATATGTCAGTGTTAATTTCACTACTTGTTTCAGTTATTGCAGGTTTAACTTACTTGGAGTGGAAGACTTGTAAAAAGCTTTACAAGAGAAGGCGTACATCACATGTGTGTATATCTGCATTGCAGGTAAATGTGTAGTTGCTTGTTGGACACTGGATAAAAATAAATCTTTTTCCATTGCAGCTGGAGAAAGTTAAGAGATTATCTTCAACACGCAACAGAATTTATACTCCAAAGCGCTTGAAAGCTTTAATTATGAGGCCATTTGAAACATCTCTCCCTCATAATAAAGAATTAAAAAAACAAATTAAAGAAAATATCTCTCTGTTATCGCCTGCCATCCTCAGACGGTGGACATCCACAAAGAGAAGGTAGCCCGGCGGGAGATTGGCATCCTCACCACCAACAAGAACACATCCCGCACACACAAGATCATCGCCCCAGCCAATCCCGAGAGGCCTGTGCGCTACATCCGCAAGCCCATCGACTACAGCATGCTAGACGACATGGGCCACGGAGTCAAGGTGGTCATTTTGTTCTTTTCCCCTTAATTTCATCAATTAGACTTAATTGTGTGGATGAATCACTGCTGCCAATGGAAATGGAAAGGTCTTAATTAAGCTCTGCTGGCTTTTAGTGATGATACTTAAAGTGAAACAGATGTGTTTACACCAGGGTGGGCAGTAAAAATTACTCGTAGTAAATTTGTGCAATAAAAAAACCTGCACAAGCCAGTTTAGACAGTTAATTTGATAATATTCAGTTGCTCCAGAGCAGCGATTTCCTATCTGGGGTTTAGAAATAATTTTGGGGTAGAAAATGATTTAGAAAAACCACAAAATTATGTTTGTTTTTTTAATCTTTTCTTTTTTTCTGTGTAGTTTTACCTCTTCAGGCCTCCAAAGATGATTCAAATGAATAATCTGAGAGGCAAAAAAATCCCTATTTGATTGAAACGCATTTGATTTTACATTTTAATATGTTTTATTTGTGGAGTTACAGAGTGATGAGACCTTAAACAATGTCTGGAAGAAGTGTGGAAGTCAGAAATGGGATTGTGTTTGTGTTGTGAGATTAATGTGGGTTATTCACTGCAGGACGTGTAATGGAAAGGACTTTTAGAGGTCAAACAGTCACTATTGGGTTTCAGTGACAAGTAATGTTAGAAAGAAATCAATGACTTTTCACCAGTATGGGAGACGAATGTCACCCAGGACATGAATCCAGCTAAATATGCTCCCTGTTGTTGTAAATCTGCCACCTGCTAACAGGTTCCTGTGCAATAATAACTTTATTTAATAAAATGCTGAAAGTGGCTGATTTTGGAGAGCTAGTTTCCCACCAACTTTCTGAACAAAGACAAGCTTGTTTTCCAGAAAATCGAATCACCAGCTTCAACCTTACAAAGGTCTCAAAGAACAAATTCCTCAGATTTTAACACTGAGCCATTGTTGCCTGAGTCTAACCAGCTCGGCTTTTTGTGCCACATGCATGAATAATTGTTTTTCTCTCCTCCTTCACACACTAATCCTCTGATTTCTTCTCCTCTCTCTCTTTCTGCTTGCCTAATTTTATCTTTATAATCAACCGTAGTGGTTGCAAAGGTTTAAGGTAAGACTTTCAAAGTAAGAGCCTCAAGTGAGGAGGGGTTTTGTGATTTCTGAATGAGTTTTTTTTTGTTTTGTATTGCTGTGAGTCTTTTTTTTGTTTTCTTTCTTCTTTTTTTACTTTTTAAGGAGTTTGTTTGCTATTAAAGGATTTGTTAGACATGTTGGGAAGTACGCTTATTTGCTTTCTTGTCGAGAGTGAGACGAGTAGATAGGTACCACTCTCATGTCTGTTCGTTAAATACGACGCTGGAGACGCTTAGCTTAGCAGAAATACTGAAAATGAGGGGGGAAACGGCCTGGTTCTGTTCAAAGGTAGCAAAATCTGCCTGCCATCACCTCTAAAACTCACTAATTACATGTTATATCTCACCATCTTTATTTTGCTTTTACTTTGTGGATTAAACAAACGAGATATAACGTGTTAATTAGTGAGCTTTAGAGGTGCTAGTAGGTGACTTTTGCAACCTTTTGACAGAGCTAGGCTAGCTGTTTCCCCCTGTTTCTAGTCTTTATGCTAAGCTAAGCCATCTGGCTCCAGCTTCATATTGAACAGACGAGAGTGGTTTCAATCCTCTCATCTAACTTGGCAAGAATGTAAATAATATAATTCTCAAAATGTCAACAGTTCCTTCAAAGACAGGCTTTTGTTGTAAAGATTTTCATTTACGTGTTTTTGTTTTCCTGTCTCTAAAGTCCTGTAGTTAACCATCCTGTCCTCATACAGGCCAGCGCTCAGAACATGAAGGCCGGAGGAGGCGGACTCCCTCGCACCAACCCCCCCACACAGAAGCCCCCCAGCCCGCCCATGTCAGGGAAAGGGACTCTTGGGTATGTAACGGTGCCGACACCTTTGACGCGTGTCCAGATGGACGTGAGGGATGCAGAGTTGTGTCCGTCAGAGGCTGAGTGAAGCTGTGTTTTTGTGGCTTTGGGAAAGTAAAGCCCTTCAGACGGGCCTGGTTGCTCCCAGTTTCATCATCGCCCCTTTACCTCTGTGTTTAATTAGTGTCCTTGGGGTGGCGTAAAGTGCATTTCAGTGCCAGTTCTCATCACAGTGGTGTTCTTTGTTTTGGTATTTCATCTGTGCTAGTGAGACAGGGTTGGGAGTATCCCCTTTTTAAGAAGCTTCTCAACCTAATTTGTTCCAATTTGCCACCAAACTGCATGCTGAAATTTGGCTCTGTTGTGGTTTCTTGCACGCAAACACTGTTCATACCTCATACAGCATATATTAAGACCTTTTCTCTAATTGATGTGACTTATTTACCCCAGGCTTATCTGGTATACCAAGCAGCTCTTACTCCAACACTTCACAGCATGTAAAAGAGGTAATTCATTCATCTCAATTGATCAAATGCTTGTTCCTCTTCTGGTTGGAAGGCAGCGTGTTAGCTCAATGCTTGCCACTTAACACAAACTTTTATTTAGACAAATTCAACATGAAAAGAACAAACTACTTTGAGGTTTCAAGACACAGAGAGGAGAGTTGTCCTGGCTTGTTGTTTCAAATTTCTTCATACCAGTGCAGTCAGATACCAGTGTTTCTATACCAATACCAGACAGTGCTTCTGCAAAACGCTGTTTTCATGAGCAAAAGAAGGCAAAGTTTTCAAATGTTAAATGTGGTCTAAACACAGGCAATCATACGAAAACTTAACTTATTCCTTAATCAGGTAATTCCTTGATTTAAATCAAAATGTTGCCATTTCTTTTAAGCAAACAAGACTGTGATTCTGACCAGACATTTGAGTTAGTTTTGATACTCAAAAAACATCAGTCAGTCATTAAACATCCAGTTGTCTTCCATTGCTATTTTTACTTTATTTTAATGCCCTATTGTTGTATCAACTTGCTGTTTCAGAATTGCATAGTTCAAAAAAGAAATCTTGCCGTTCCTGGGTGGCTTCCTTTTTAGATTTTTACAGGGTGCACAAGTGTTTTATGGCACAGCAGGACACAAAAGTTCAGCTAGGTTTGTTCCCTCATAGACACAGCACTTTCAAACATTTGTTTATGCATTAAAATGCCACCAGTGTATCAGAAACACTGGTGGCATTTTAATGCACATGGCAATTCTTGAATTGAAAGGAACAGATTTTGTTCCAATGTGGAATCAGCTATAGATGATAAATGCTCACATTTGTATTTGTGGTCAGCTCTGAGTCTGCAGCCCACCTGACTTGCATGTCTCTGGACTGTGGGAGGAAACCAACGCAAATACGTTGACAACATGCAAAGTCCCATTCAGAAAGTACCGAGGCCTGAAAGCGAGCCTTCCTGCAGTGAGATAACCACACAGCCGCCGTGCTGCCTCAGGCTAAAAACACTGACATTTTACAGAAGTAAAGGGTGCTTGAAAGATGAGACTGTCACATTTCAGCAAGCAGTTTGATGAAATTAAAAGAAGGAATGTAATTTGTTCTGGAAAGCCCCGTCTGTTGCGACTGAGCCGGAGTTTTAGCGGACCGTTGTGCAGGTGGCGAGCTCTCACATCTCCCTGTCTTCAACCTTTTATTGGCATTTGTCTAATGCCAGGGCACAGGAGGAACGTTACCACAAAGGTCACAGTCAGAAACTCAACTGTTCTTCATGGCAGTACCAATCAGCGTGGGAAATAACCAGCAGCCGTCAGCTGGATGATGTCAAGTTTTGACTTCACTTTGCGAGTGCAACGAACCGCCGGCTTAAAACTTAAATCTGCCTTAAACCCATGAAAAATAAGTGCATTGTAGGAGGCTAATTAAGCCAAACATGCCTGTTCAATCAGTATTAGAGCCCAACTGATACATCAGCGTGGCCGATATTACTTTACAATTTTAGTTATCACAGATAGATCCGTTTGCTGTACATGTCGGCCCATAAAAAAGCAAGAAACCACAGTACATAACATTTTTTTGGTTGTTTTGGAGTTACTCTCCCAATCATAATAATCAAATTCAAATTTACTTATTATTTTCCAATTAATTTGTGAATTGTTTTGTCAGTAAAATGTCCCAGAGTTCAAATTACTTTTTTTTTGTCCAATCAACTGTCCGAAACCCAAATATATTCAGTTTACTATCATAAAAGATAAAGAAAAGCAGGAAATGGAACCAGACAATGACATTTTTGCTTGAGAAATTACTCATACGATTAATCGAATTGTTAATCAGTGAATTCAATGATAGCTGCAGCTCTAATTTATTCTTATTTTACTCTTATTTTCCTTATTTTGGCATTCATTTAATTTTCAGTCGAGTTTACTGTTTAAAACTTACTGGTCTATTTGCTGTTACATTTTTAAAACAAGATACAGGCATTAAGGGATCCTTATCAGCAATGTTAACAACAAATATCAGCCAATTTATTGTTATCAGGTGTTTTTAAATGCCTCAATAATCCAGTATTGTTTAGGCTCTAATCAGAGTAGGACCTCTTGATTAGCCACAATCATTTGGCCAATAGTGTGCGGTCATTTCTCACCCTGATAGTGTGCCTGTCACTCTGTGTTAATGGTGAGGGTGGAGTTAATGGGAAAAACTGTTAATGTTGTGTTTGTACCCTGTCTGTAAGTGCTCATGGTCCCGGAGATGGAGATGTTTTTCAAGTTTTCTGTTCTGTTCGTCTGACTGTTGAAGGTGTCTCTTATCCCACAGGGACTCTGCTAGTGCAGCACGTAAATGTTGTGTTCTCGTCATCCTTGAGACCTTCCTGGGCGTCAAGTGCTGCTTGTGTTTCTGTGTGTGAAAATGTGTGTGTACGTCAGCCCCCTCCGTCTGTGTCTGTGAGTGATTGAGTGTGTCCACCCCTTCATATTGACCTTCAAAAGGTGTGTGTCGATGTACGTGTGTGTTTGTGTCTCTATCCCTTCAAGACGCATGCCGATCAACCACAGCTCCAACCCTCCATGATGCACCTTCTGCCGCAGCCTGTGGCTACGGGCGGACATCTTACTTGTGGTTTTAATTTATCGTTTCTCTTCTGTTATTCAACTTCCCCTTTGTTTGTTTTTCAAATTTACTTTCAGTTGTGTGTTTGTGACCCAGCCCGCCCACTCCTGGCTGCCCCATATTCCTCATAGCAACGTTTTGCCATAGCAACAGTGCTCAGAGATGGGTCACCCCGCTGTGTCAGTTGGGAAATTTACATGCCAGTACATCTTTTCAGTCCCAGATCAATAAATCTCAGGGTTATGTTTTTCTATTCCCCCATTTTTAAACTGAGGACATCAGCGCTGCTGTCAGGCTAAAAAACACTTTCTATGCTTTTATTGAATGAATTTGAAGATTTCTGGTTCAGAATATGTAGGCAGGGGTTCACAGTGTTGCTCAGAGACACTGTGGCAAGACAGATGGGAATTTAATTCAAACCAACATGACTTTAGGCCCCTTGAAAAATCTTATTATATAATTTCTGGATCATTTGAGCAAAGATTTGGTTGTCTTGTTTTGTTGCTTTCAGCACAAAACACACACATCTTGATATCTGCTTCATTTTAAATTTCTTCTTTATTACTTTGGGAAAAGTACAACATTTCAAGCCCAAATTGTCTCTTTGTCAGGGACAAAAGAATTAAACAAAATATCAAAGCTTGTAATTTGGTGATAAAGTGACTCTCTTGGTGCTAAATCAACAACATAAATCAGGATTTGAACCTGGTTTTTAAAGCCTCCGCTGTGATACAGCAGTCAGACTCCTGCAGTCTTATCTGTACATTACAGCACCATTACAGTACACAACTGTTTATATAAACTTGGGACCAACAGATGTAAGCTGCTGGTCAACATCTAGCAAAATATAAATGTAAATATATCAAGGAGCGAGGAGGAGCTTTTTTCTCAAAGTTAAGGATGTGCGAATGGAGCGTTGTACAGTGTTGCGAGTCTTTGAGGAGCAGACTTAATTGTGTTGCACAACAGAAATGGCTTGAGGCAATTTAGAAAAATGTCTCGACTCTCCTGGTGTCCACCACAGAGTACTGACAAGTTTTATTTTTCTGCTGTAAAATGTCACAGTTGTTTAATAAACAAATTTAAGGAATATCAAACAAAATAAGGAATCAGATTGCTTTAAAACTTGAATAACAATATCGCTATCAGCTTCAAAAACGGGCTCTTGTAGTATATTAGATAATAGACCTTTCTCTCACACTAGAACAAGCGTACATGGTACATCTTCTGTGATTTTTAGCCGACAGCAGCGACAGCTATTCGTCCTGACTCCGCCCGACAACACCTGTGGATTCACCCCAGCCAACCCCCGATGTTCACCACCTGTCATACCCCATTTTTTTAAGTTTGCACTTGTTTGTTTCTTGCTCTCCTCCTCCTCCCCCCTCCCCTACACTTCTCTGTGGATGCCCCCCCCCTTCGACTCCTGTCCTCCTGACCCTCTCGCAGGCGCCACTCCCCCTATAGGACGCTTGAGCCGGTGCGTCCACCCGTTGTCCCTAACGACTACGTCTCGAGCCCGACGCGCAACATGGCGCACCCCCAGCAGAGCCCTGCACGCACTGCATCCGTTAATCAGAGGAACCGCACGTACAGGTACCCCCCTCCCCCTCCCCAGCATGCCTCTCTACACTTCTTAAACACGCCCACTTTTCCTCTACCTCCTCCCCCTTTCTTCTTCTCCTCTCCTACACTTAAAGTGCGAGCCAGCCTCTGAACATGCCTTTCCCCTTCTTCTTCTTCTCTGAAATGACTCCTCGTGGAAAGTGTAATCACTTTTACTCCCTCCTCCTTTTTTATTCCACCTAAACTCACGAGTTTGACCAACATTAACCTTTTTGTGCAACAGCTCCCAGGGAATGCCCCAGGTTGACAGTTTATTTGGAGATCCCTCACCTGTATGCTCTCCCGCTGCTCAGATAAGGACAAAGAAATGAGGACGAGGTAGAGATTCAGAGCTGTATTTAGCACGGCTAGACGCAGGTTCCTATGGTAATAGTCATTAAATAGGCAGCGTCGCCCCCACAGTCCTGTCAACCCAATGTCAGCTCATCTCCCAAGACGACTCTTTCATCCCTAAACACGGAGAGATATTCATAGATTCCCCCGTCTGCCATGAGAGAAGTATGATTTTGGGGGGAAAACAACATGGAAAGTTACATCATTGCGCCCCATCTGTTGGCCAAATGTTTTTAATATTTCTGGTCCGGAAATAGACGAGATAACTTCCCCTGACTCTCCTCTCAGCACGAGTCTTTATCTGCACCGCTCCATCCACAGCTCATTTTCTTCATCTCTCAGCCATGCGCTCTCTTCTGTCGTACAGAAAGTCTGCCCCATGTGTCTTGATGCTTCCTGCTTTTTTACAGCGTGTCATATATTTGTCTTTGTCTTGTGTCGCTGCTGCGTCACCTGTGTCATGTGTCCTTGGTGAGGCTTCCAGCTGCTTTTTTTATCACTGTGACATAGCCATTTCAGAGGCATAACGGCTCACGCTAACACATCAATGCTCTTGAGGGTGCCACATTATTAAACTGAGTTATTGGGAAGCCAGGAAACAGAGTAGGACTTCAACATGCTGAACACATCTTACCTAAACTGTATTGTTCTAGGCTGGTTGCACATCCGGCATTGTGTTACAGCTGGAATACAAGGAAGGATAAGAAAGATGAATGATATAAGGAGTTTTATTCCAAATTAAAATTTCACTTAGCTGCAGTTCAAGCCCGTGTCCACCGCAGGAGCTTTTTCAGGGGCCCAGGAACCATTTCAGGAACTCAGGAAGCTTACCTGTGAGACTAAAAGCGTCGGTATGGTCCAACCGAAATGCTTGTTGGATAACCAAACCACGTATGAAACCCCTCCCTCCCCACACCTTTTCGATGTTGGAATTGGGGTGGCTGTGTCCGACAGTTTTTGCAACTTTCTGAAGCCAACAATCGAGCGAACAAGCCCACCCCACAAACTTGATTACCCATGTGTGCAGAAGTGATCAGGGTTTGATTCTCTTTTTTCATTTCATTATTTACACAACTATGAAATGTGTGTGAAATGAGTGAATCAATGCCTTCCAGAAAAGATTTTCCGAAAGTCCTCACCCCTCTTTGGGTTGGCTGACATATGTGATCAGACAACATGTCGCGTGAACTATTACTTTTCAAGCTAAACCCCGTCTTGAATGTACCAAGGAAAGCCATACTTCAGGGGTAGCACTGTCTGAGGGCAGTTGATTGATCAAACACAAAACTGCGGCTACAGCTTCGTTCACACAATAAGGAAGCAGTGGACGCCACTAGTATCAATATTAAGAGGAAGGATGGACATTTCTTGCGATGTTTATTGACGTCAAAAAGAAATTTATGTTTTGGGCTTTTTGGCTTCTGAAATTTCACGAGCGAATTAGAGAAAGACGGAGCGACGATTGACAAAACAAAGCAAGTGAAACAAAACTTATTCTTTCATCACCGTTGCTAAGGAAATATATAACTATAAAACAATCAGTAGATCATTTACTTTGGAGTTTCAGTCTCCTTTTACACCCTCGTATATCTGCTTTCCATTCATTAATTACATCCATTCAAATATCAGAGTTGCGCCACAGTAAATACACCGAACATGTTCGTAAGATGGAAACCCAACCCAAAGTTCCTGAGTTTAGTTCCTGTGGCTCCAGAGTTCCTGGAACTATTTGGTTGAAAGGGCTATATATGAAGATTTTATGGTATTTGTAGATATGTACTGTATTACATTTTTAAATATTGTGAAAAAGAGTTAGGCCAGGACAGTCTAGCCACAGAGGTGAAACTTTCACTTGAAGTCTGAGTGTACGGCGGTGTGGCTGAGTGTGTTTGAGTGTTTGTGGTCTGACGTGTTTGCTGCCCTACTCACCACCAGCAGTGGGAGCAGCGGAGGCAGCCACCCCAGCAGCAGTCGCAGCAGCAGCCGAGAGAACAGCGGCAGTGGCAGCGTGGGCGTGCCCATCGCCGTGCCGACCCCAGCCCCGCCCACCGCCTTCCCAGGTAACGCCTGCTTCCTGTTTCCTCTCCGAGCAGATGACTGCAGGATCTCTGTGTGCCTGAAACGAACTAACTTGACTAATAATTGTTCAGTATCCAGGATTCCTACATGTTCCAGGTGTGGAATTAATTGTGAATGTGTAGGAACCCTGGACTTGAATCCTTTCCTCCCTTCTCACTCTTGTCTTGACCTCCCTCACCTGTCTTTTCTCTCCTTCCTAATCTTTTTTTTGCCTTTTACCTCTTCAATCCCCTCGCCTTCAACACCTCAGTCTCAGCCCCAGCCCCATCCAACCCAGCTAAACCTTCCCCCAACACTGCCACCACCCCTGGAGCCCCTACCTCTGCCCTAGATGGCCCCCCACAGGCCCCCAACCCCCCTGTAGAGATCCCGCCTGTGCCCCCGCCCCCTCCCCAGCTCCCTGCCTCTGCGGCCCCCACTGGCACAGGCCCCGCTACTTACGGCAACCCCGCACAAGGTGAGTGTTAACCCGGTGGGAGAAGCTCACCCTCCATCCCGCCTCCCCTGACATGCATCCTCCTGCTTGCAAGAACCAGATGTGTTCATCCACTGGCATGTCATCATATTGTCTGACCGCTTGTTGCCGACTGACTGCTCAGAAATCGTAAGGTTTCTCTGAGAAAGAAGTCGGTCTCAAGTGAAGCTTGGAGTCGAAATGCAGAATACCAAGTCATGTTCGCATCTATAACGTTAGTGTCACGTCCCTGTGTTAATGTAGTGAACA
>NTHP01000402.1:1070222-1080415 GCA_003416845.1 Oplegnathus fasciatus | reverse complement strand
GCCCAGTTATATAGGGTATTTGTTATTGAAAAGATGAGGTAAGCTATAGACCAAGACAGTTCTAGGAAGAAAAACAGGAGAGAAATACCAGGAAGAACAAGAGGGACCGAGAGGCCCACTTTCTTATAGAATGTGACCGTTCAACCTGTACCCTTAACGTAAACCATATAGAACACCAAATACCACATATGGAACTCCAGATACCACAGGATCATCAAAATTGTTACCATTCATCCTGAGGGGGACATGAATTTGCACCTTGCTGAAACTTTCATGGCAATCCATCCAATAGTTGTCGAAATAAAATCACACCTATCAATCTCATGGCGGCACTACAGGAAAAGTGAGAGGATCACCAAAGTCATTAGGATTCATCGTCTGGGGATCATGAATGCCTGTACGAAATTTCATGATAATCCACAACATCCTTAGAGCCTTGATGCTATTGTAGCTAAAAATGTCAAGAAGTCAAATATTTGGTATGTTTGAATTTAGATTGCTATCTTTGGAGGTTTGAAGGTTTTGATGGTATCTGACGTCTGGTTTGATCAATTTTTTTAAAAAAAGTCTTGAAACTTGATGTTACTGCTTTTGATTGGCAGACAGGATGTGCTAACAGGAAACATTCTTGAATCACTGTATGGACAGAAGAAAATGACTTTTATTTTTATTACATTATATACATTATTATATGAATAGGCTTCATACAGGATGGAACATTTCAACCTCAATGAACCCCTGCTGATCTGAATGTTGTATCAAAACAAATACTTTTCAGAGAAGACAAACTGAACCTCATTCTTGAAGTGGGTTTTGCAGTGTGAATTTTTTTTAAAAAAAAAGTCTTTTTTGGCTAATCGAAGCTGCAAAGATAAGCAACAAGCAGTTCATACTGTAATGCAAAACAAAGTGCCAAACCAGAAGACATCGAGTCTGCTTCATGATTAAGAGGTAATCTTTCTCAAGTCTGGTTATGTTATACATACAAAACACTGCCAAAAACTTCACTCAGTGTTCACAGTGTGAACAGTGTTACATTGAGGGAACATAAGATTATGTAACATCTTAATAAACAGAAGAAACACACTGTTTTACAAACAAGTAAAAAGCCAGAGAAGCAGTGAAGAACGTGTTGAAAGCATCTGAAGTTTTCTGTATTCTCCTCATAGCTTCCCTGGTTTAAACAGAAAGAATAACCAATTCTACTATCTCTTACATGCTGACAAACTTGCTTTGAAGAATGAAATGCAGCGTTCTCACAGTCGGTGGCATCAGCAACAACGTCACGCCAAAAAAACAAAAAGGCCTAATAATCCTATTTTATGCTCCTCAAAAAGGAAATGATCAGACACTCTGGCAGGCACTTCTGTATTTGCTGAAGATAATCTTAAGAAGTCTGTAGACAGCAGGCTCTGAAAAACACAAACTTCAAAACATCCCTGCTGTTTCTTTCCTCAATGCTATGTGATCAGAGGTATGTGGAAGTCTGCGGTGTCGAACAGGAGAGGCCTTTTGACTGGAGAGGGATCCTTGTCAGCCTTGTGTAGGAGTTTAAACAGTCCTGTTCCTATATTCATCGGAATCCCCATAATGATGCACTCAGACACGCCTGAAAGAGGAACACAGGAAATGTTAAGACCCAATTAAGTGAAAAACGTTAAGTTCAATTTTGTTACAGAGATGAAGCCTCAGTTTACCACAGACGGAGTCCTTTTGCCCGAAGTAGGCGGCGTCGAAGAGATGGTCAGCAGTTTTTTCGAAGGAGGCCAGCATGAGGACGCTCTCCTTCATTTTGGCTAAACCGAACCTGGTGATTCCCAGTATCTCCCCCTTTATAGACAGAAGACAGTGTGCACACACACACACACACACACAGGTGAAATGCTTCCAACTACACAAAACACTATGAAGACGTGTGTCGAGATTTCTACCGGTCATACCTTGTAGGACATGAGATCCGCCAGAAGCATGACGTGACGTCGGTCAATGCTCATTCCGTGGTTCACCATGGTGTACTGAATCTCGTTGATGATGGTGGATCTGGCAGCCTCAATACCCAAGGTCCTCTCAACCTGGAAAAATACACAGAAAAGCCTGTGAAATTCAAGCACTGGCCTGATACAGAGTCCCCCGCAGTCAATAAAGCAAGCACATGGCAGCTTCAATCACTTCAGGTAAAGGTAATTCTATGTTCTACTGTAGAGGTTCAAGATTGACTTGGTATGCATTTTGAATTGTATCCCATCTACCCATAAATGAGTACAAGCCACCAGATGAAACTAGAAAATGGTTTTGTATTTCCTTTGTCAGTACAGCCACCTACACAAAGCGTGTGTCATGGACAAATCTTCCCGTCAGACAGCGCAAGGATAAAATAGTGAAATGACTAAAGAGTGGGTTGGCCTCAGTGAAGCAGCCCAGGAAATACCTGCTCTTGACTGCTCTCGACCTACTATGAAATCATTACTTTTATATTGGTTCCTGCATCTGACAGAGAAACGAGAGAAAAATGCCAATGCCTGAGGGGGCAGCCTGGCGTTGAGTTACTCTTTAAGGTGTGACAGGTCGTGTTCCCACATCGTTTATTTCCCAAAACACTCAAAGAAAAAATGGAAGACATCTGCAAACGCTGGTTTCCTGCGTGTACAAACAGGCACAATATAACTGCATGACTATTAAGTATATTTTCCTTTATTCTTTCTCAAATCAGTTAATTATTAAAAATATAACATAATAAAAAGTAGGCTAGTGCCTGAACCGAATTTGACTGAAACAGCCTTGCCCTGCATTTCATTTATTGGTTTAGGCTTCAGATCCATCCAGAGCAGCTCAGCCCGCAGAACACAATCTGTCATGGGTATCATTTCAGTCTCAGAATTCATGTGACAGATGTAGGGCTGATGTGGGACGCATGCAGGGCTCTAAGCTAAGCTACAGTGCCTCTGGCTTTAAATCTCCCTTGACTGATACCTCATACGTGTTGTTTGAAGTGGTCCTGCTTCCATTCACTCCGTGCGTTGCCATGACAGCTCTCAGGTTGTCCCCCTCCACCAGGAGTTTGTACTTGCTTTTGCCGCTCTGTTCGTCGATGTGGATGACAGCTCGGGCAACCTCAGGTATCCCTTGAACCACCACCTTCCAAGTGAGAAATGAGAACAGTTGAAAAAAAGAAACAAACACGGGGCTTCTCACCACTTAAATGAACATTCAACACGACACATTCATACTCTGCCATATTACTATTGTTACTGATAAATGCTTTAGAAATAGACATTTTTCTTGGCTGCAAATAGCAATTACTCCATCAATTTAATCTGTTGACTATTTTTTCGATTAATCCATCTCATCACCTCTGTTTCCAGCTGCAGCAGAAAAACAAAAATAAAAAAAACCCCATAACACTGCACGCTACCTGCCCAGCAAGTTAGTGACTACCTGGTGAACATAGTGGAGCATTTAGCTGCTAAAGAGCCACAATCTTTTCTCAGGAGTTGGTGGAGACCAAAACAGAACTAGAAAGAAGAGTGAATATTAGACTTTGTCAGGTGGCAAGAAACACAAGTCAATGTTAAAGTGTGCAATGAATGTAATTAATTTGTTCTGTCTCTGCTGAATAAGTAAATAGGCGATTGTTTATGTTCACCACTGCTAGAAAACAACTCTATAACAGCTTCTTCCGCTGCTGATTAACTGATTAACTGATTAATCAAATTAATCAAAATTGTGGCTGAACTTTCTTCCAGTTGCCTAATTGATTCATCAACTACTTATTTCAGCACTACATTTTTTTCAGAAATGACGTACTGTTTTTGTTTTCTAAGGCATTCAGGACAGGTGCAGAGAAACCTTGGTTATTTATCTGAAGTATTATATGTTTCTTATTTTATTTGTTACCTCACATTTTCTTACCCGGATCAATATCCAGCGGCTAAGATGCACATGCATTCTATGATCACTTCCCACATGACTTACTGTTTAACAAACTGGTTGCAGGCTAGCACCACTACTCTAAAGACCTTACAGTCTTTGTATAAACGAACACTTAAAATCCTTGACAAGAAATCTGTGCACTTTCATCATTGCCCAATTATAACAAAAAATATAACTTGCTCAGTTGGGAAAACTTGATTAAATATGTAGATGTTTCTCTTATGTGCAAGATTATACATGGCTTGACTTCTCCTCCGCTCAGACAGTTTGTCAACATAAGAACAGACTGCATATCAGTTCACAAGAGGTGCAGCAGGAGGGCATTGCATCATCCCACTGAGAAAAAGTGCTTTTAGTCTGCGTTCTCTGTTAAAGCTGCACTACAATGGAACTCTATCCCAGCAACTATTGGAGAACTGGACACATACAGTTTATTTAGAGCTCATTTAAACAGATGGTTAATCAGCACTCTGCTCTGTACTACACTAAAACTTAATTGCCCCTTACTGTTCTCAGTCTGTCTGTGCTGTGAACTTCCCTCGCTGTCTGCTGTCACCTGTCACAATTTTGCCATCGGCAGTCTGTCCTCATGTATCTTTTATTGTGGCTTTGCTTCTATTGTGTCAGACCAATGTATGTATTTTATATACTGTGCATGCTTTTTATGACTGTGCTTCTGCCTTGCATGTTTTAGATAGTAGGGTTAGGGTCTAATAATACAGCACAAAGTTGTCTTATTTAGTCCATATTTCTATTAAAATTAATATCCCTCATTTCACTGTTACGCATGTCTTGTATTATGAGCCTTAATGTGGTTTAATGGTGTCTTTTTATTATTGTTCTACATGCTTATAAATGTAATATATAAAAATAATAATTTTGTAATTTCAATCTTACATTATTATATTCTATTTTTAGGGTGACTTTGGCACATCTGTCCAGGGACTACAGATGAAAAATAGCCCCTTGGCTGACTCTGCACTGTCCCTGTTAACTAAACCAATAAATAAATATACAGCCCTCCAGCTACACGATGATGGGGCCATGCAGCCACCGCTCTGTAAAATGTTGTATATTTATAACTCTCAGTCTCACTGCGCTGTTGAAATATGAATAAGGTGTAAAATAAACCATGTAAGGCAGAGTGGAAACAAAAAAAGGAAAAAGGAGGGTGGGTGTGTTCCCCTAAGGCAGCAGGCATGTAAGCCAGTATCCGTTTTCTTATCAATCTGTTAAAGTAAATCAAACAAAGCCAGGATGCACAAGACAAACTCAGTGTTTTTTTTAAACCATCACACAGCAGATTCTCACCTTAGGAAGTTCCTCTTTTAATGACTGCAGCACGTAGTACATGGAGCTTTTGCTGTTCTCTCGTGGAGACACACACACCACCGCCTCGCCATGCACAGCGATGTCTCCTGGTTTCACTCGTAGTTTAGACATGCAGATGGAGTATCGCACCGTTTCTGCATTTACCTGAAAGGCAAAAAAGAAATCAGGAGCAAAGTCACCATTGTTATTCTTACCACGCAAAGACAAAAGCACCAATCTATAATGTGGCACTTCAAAACCTACAGACAATAAACTGTGGCAAAACTCTACTGCCTTCAGATGTGTTGCACTACGCAAAGGAACAAAGAATTAGGGCTTCATCAATGACAGACTATTTAAACTCCAAAAAAAGGATGAGCGTCAGGCATGCCTATTCTAGATTTGGCCCAAATGCTTTGTAACTATGGCAACCTAATCAAAAATGTGTTTTTTGTGTGTTTTAATCCCACATACAGCGAGACGATGCAAGTTTTGCTGAAGAGGTGGAAAAGGGTGGCCTCTAAGAAAAATCACCATGCGTTGTTTTTACACTTTGTTTTTTTTTTTACGGATTTAACAAAATGACGTTGTGAGCTTTAGAGGTGCTGGTAGGCAGACATTTTTACATTCGGGCCAAGGGGCCAAGGTAGTCGTTTCCCCCCCGTTTCCAATCTTTGAACTAAGCTAAGCTAACCAGCTGCTGCCTGTAGCCTTATATTTACCGTACAGGCATGAGAGTGGTATCGCTCTTCTCATCTAACTCTGAAATTTTTTTGGTATTTTTATTGTTGAAAAGAAGTCTGGGACAGACAGTAGTGTTGTCTCCATGTTCTTAGATCTCATCAATTATTTTGGTAAATACCATGCTGTCATAGCTGATAGAAATGATGCTAAATAAGACCAAAAATAAGACCCAAGTTGTAACAAACCAGAATTACTCTTTAATCGATGTAGGCATAAAAGACAGGAACTATTCACACTATGTCAGTAAAAATAAGAAAGCAGTGGTACCTCCAATCGCAGCAGTCTTATTCTCTCCAGTGACAACTTCACCAGGATGAAACAGTCATCTGGCAAAAAAACCTCTTCTATGTACTCAGAAATCTGTAGAGGAGAGCGAAAGACAATTATTATAGCTCAGCACTTCAATTTGTTCATGACTCACACAAAGTCTCTTTTGGACCTATTGGTATCCTTCAGTCTATTCTTTCTATTCAATGGCACTGATTTATTGATTAAGAAAAATGTAAGTGTGTAAAATATGCTGCAGCTTGGAATACCTCTCCTAGAAGAGTTTTCTCGATCCTCCCCTTCACCAGCCTGGCAAAGTCAGCGTCGTCTTCCACATCCAAATGAGCAGTGATTATAGGGGTGCTGAGAGGTGAGTAAAGGGACTTTCAGTAGATTACTCAAAACAAATTAGGGATGTATTCAGTACTGTGACACAAGGAGACAATTTCTATGGCCCAGCAGAGCTCATTCTGCTAAAAGCACTAATTCATTGTCTAAACCACGGCAACACTATGCTTCACTAAAAGTGGCTCAGTGATGTCTGGCAGCAAATGTCAAACATGAGAACTGCCTTGATTCAGTGGCCACGAATGAGTTCTTGTTCCATCTGGCAGCAATAATTTCCAATGATTTCCCGGAGACATGGAAACAAAGCCTGTAGCCACCTTTGAAGGACGAAAAAGCTTCTTCTTTTTTCTCCTCCACTCATATGACAGAGGGAACATCTCTGTAATTACATATCATACCTGATGTTCTTGGAGGCATTGATGATCTCTTTGATGCGGGGCACCCCCAGAGTGATGTTCATGGACGCTACGCCAGCGAAGTGGAAGGTTTTCAGGGTCATCTGAGTACCAGGCTCTCCGATGCTCTGGGCACACAGGGCCCCGACGGCTGACCCTGGCTCCATCTGAGCTCTGTACGAGTAATTACATGATAAGAGACAGTCTCTGATCAACTTTCATTAAACTGACTCAAATTTCATTAAACTGCCTCAACTTTCATTAAACTGCCAATTAAGGGAAAGAAAAATACTCATCATCTCAACAGCCCTCAGATGACTGTATAGATGAGCGTGCATGTGGGAATAAAATAAGGCAATCACTAGATAAAAATCTCCTACTACTCCTGCAACAGATGGACTGCCATGAAATTTGGTTTCTGGAGGAACCCTAATGACTTAGGTGATCCCCTGACTTTTCCCCTAGCACCACCATGAGGTTGACATTTGTGGTTTTGAGTGAAATTTCTTGACAACTAACGGAAGTTGAAATTTGGTAAAGACGTTCATGTCCCCCTCAGGATGAATTCTAATAACTTTGGCGATCTCCTAACTTTTCATTCAGCACAGAGGCGCCATCATGGCTGTAGATTCTTAAGGTGCCTTCAGACAGCGAGCGGGTGCAGCTGCTGCTTGGCAATGTCGGCGTTCGGTGACTTTTTGTGTTTACAAACAAGTGCAGCACTATGAATGTCTTCCGGGTGACAGTGACAGAAATGTGCTGTATTTAATTTAAACATATTTAAACAATTATTACCTCTCGCCCCTCTCTATGATGGCCGGCTTTTCACCCCACCTTCGAGTGTGGCCGTTCGCAACAGCTATAAACTAGCTGTCTGCTTTTTACTTATTTAGAGGACTTAGCGGCTTATTTGTGTTTGCTCCCCATTTTTTCTCTGAACTTTGTATTACCAGAGGCACATTTTGAGAACGGTAAATGGTAAATGGACTTGCACTTTTCTAGTCTTCCAACCACTCAAAGCGCTTTACAATACATGCCATTCACCCCATTCACTCACACATTCATACACTGATGGCAGAGGCTTCCATCTAAGCTGCTCATCAGGATGTAATCTAACTCATTCGCACCCACACATACACCGATGGCTATGCCTTCGGGTTCAGTAGCTTGCCCAAGGCCACTTCGACATGCAGACTGGAGGAGGATCGAACTGCCGATCTTCCGATTAGTGGACGACCCGCTCTACCTCCTGAGCCACAGCCGTCCAACATTGTTAACTGCATTGATCAATGTCCTCAGGCAGCTAAAAACACAACTTTTGGTTGAGTGGGGACATAAAATCCAATCTGCTCCCTCTTAAAAACTACTGTTTGGCTGAAAACGGAAAACAAACAGATGCAGTGAGCCTTAGAATAAGGCAAGGACGCAAGTCTCGCACCTCATGTACTTGTCTCTGCAGGTTTCAAGGAACTTCTCCAGCTGGGTGGGGGTTATGCGGTCCAACTGATAGAGGACCTTTGGCTGCGATACAAAGTAGACAGACAAGCAATTACGTTTCAGATATAGCTGAGCTTGAGGACATTGCTGCATTCAGCACATTAATGCACGGTGAGTGGTGCCAACCTCGCTGGTGCCATTGTCGTTGATGCCGTACTTGTCTCTGGTCTTCTTGATCCTTTCTGAGATGCTTTTAATAAATTTCCTTATCTCCTACAGTTGAGGGACGAGAATTCAACAATTTCAGGCTCAATGAATATCTTTCAGAACAAACAATGAAGTGTGAGCAAACTGTATGCTGTTTGACACATGAAACACCATGCAGTTGTTAGATACTACGGAAAAAACATTTTACTGTAATAAAATGCGATTACAGTACATCACATTGAGCAATCTCTTTAAAAAACATCAGCAGTGCTTTAAAGAGAGCACAATAACAAAGGCTGTTTTATCTTAAAAGAGCAACAATGGGATTATTAAATAAATTATTAATCTGTTCCAACACTCAGTGACACACCATTCTCAATTCAGATAAACCAGCATGCTCTGTCACTATACCTCCAGGTACTTCTCTGAGCCTGTGTCAGTTAACTCCTTCACAAAAGGGGGGAAAGGTTCACACGTATTACTGCCAGCACACCAATTAACTGCATGTAACTGGCTTTGAGTTCATATAATGACAGTATAATGACAATTGTTTTTCTAAAGGAAGCCTAATTACCTTTCATATTGACTGTCATGTTATTCTTAATTATAGCATACTGTCAAAAGCCAACTAAGACACAAGGAGACAAAAGATACACTTTAAAATCACGTTTTCTTGTGTACTTGGTGTGAGGTAATGTTGCGCCACGACAGCAGGGGATGTAATGATTTCTTCACTGCACCATTAACCAGACTGTTACTGCACCATCAGTGCACAATTGTTTGGTTTTCAAATTAACTAAAAAGTACAAACT
This sequence comes from Oplegnathus fasciatus, assembly GCA_003416845.1. Lineage (NCBI taxonomy): Eukaryota > Metazoa > Chordata > Actinopteri > Centrarchiformes > Oplegnathidae > Oplegnathus > Oplegnathus fasciatus. The sequence continues at coordinate 1,070,964 of NTHP01000402.1, read as the reverse complement.
TGAACAGCACACGAGTTGACAGCTGCAGCACTATTAAGATGCACCCAACTTTCACAACCATAACACACAATTTTGATAGTTTCCTTCCCTTGTACAAAAAAAGATTTATGCTGAAATACAGGTGGACGTGTGGGTGTTCTGCCACAAATTTTATTTTTCTTTATGGTGCATCCATCTGTTGTATCTGTATCCATCTGGTATGGACAAAAAAACTAATAATAATATCTTCTAATATTATCTAGCACGTTAAGAGAGAATCATCCATCCTCTTAAGTTTAAAAACATTATACACTAATGGCTCTGATTAATCTCAAACACTTTCTGTCTTTTAAAGGAGAAGGCTGACAACACGAAGGTGATTGGCTGCAATCTTCCATCTCTCCAGGACCTGTACGCCTCCAGAACCCTGAAGCGTGCAGGTAAGATTGTGGCCGACCCCTCCCACCCCGGACACAAACTGTTTGTGACACTCCCCTCTGGCAGGAGGCTGCGGTCCATCAGGACCAAAACCTCACGCCATCAGAACAGTTTCTTCCCATCTGCAGCTGGCCTCATCAACAAGGCCCAGGACCCCCACTGACACCAACTCTATACCCACCTCCCCCCACTACACGTTACATTAACATACACACCTGACCCAATGCGTTACATTAACGCACATCTTTTGGACTTATGTGACTTCAAATACTGTGAACTGACTTCAAATACTGTGAACTCTTGCACATAATTGGCAAATATTTTG
>NTHP01000402.1:1033604-1059836 GCA_003416845.1 Oplegnathus fasciatus | reverse complement strand
ACACACACACACATATATATATATATATATATATATATATATATATATAAATAAAATACTGGTTACGCCAACTGACATAAACCAGTTACACCACCCCTGACCATGTTGCTTCTACAGCCAAAGGCCATTGTTTGTTGAAGAAATTGACACTGAGGGGGGATGCATTTGCAGATACTAGATCTTGCACAGAAATTTCCCTCCACTGAATTGCAACTGGCTCACGGCTAGCTTGCAGGTCACTTGGTAAATTTGCAGTGTACCTTGCACAAAGTTATAAATATCACACATCCTGTCTCGATAAACGCCTCTCTCTCTTGCTCTCTCGTCGAGGCACATGGCTGTCCACCCAAAGCCTAGTTCTGCTCGAGGTGTCTGCCTGTTAAAATGGAGTTTTTCCTGGCCACTGTTGCCAAGGGCTTGCTCATGGTGGAATTGTTGGGTCTCTATTAACAATATTATAAAGAGTACGATCAAGACCTGCTCTAAATGAAAAGTGCCTCGAGATAACTTCTGTTGTGATTTGGCACTATATAAATAAAATTGACCTGACTTAAAGTTCCTCTGCTGTTTGCAAGTCAATTACGTGCATATATTACATTATATATTGCTTAAAATTGTAAGTGAATGGAATACAAATATGCATTTAAGCTAAACATTTCGAAAACACCAAGGTCGTGCAACATAATGATTTTATCCTAGCCTCACAGAGCTTTGATAATAAAGTTGTAGATAAATCCACACTTTTTCAAAAAAAATATACATATAACACTGAAAGCTTGAAAATAGTTCCACATAGTAAGTTAGTTCATATTACATATTTAATCAGCATGACCTTGGTGACCTTGGCCTTGGTGTGAACAATTCAATCATAATTCTTTAAAGTAAATACAAATTTTTAGAATTATGATGAATGATCAATGAGTCTTATCGTGACATGTAAACTTAAGCATACCTGACCATACCCTAAAAATATCAAATTATCTCATATTTTAAGGAGAGTTACAAACCTTGACAAGCAGGAACTCATCAGGGGTTAGATTTCACAAAATGGCCCCATACATGGTGATTCCCCAAATCAATTAAAATATTTTGAACTATGGAAATCATTTTCACTCGAATAACACATACATATATGAAAAAGTATAATGCTACTGTGGAATTACATTTTCATTTTCAAGTTTACATTATCATTTTAATATAGTCCTCTATAGGTTTCCATACAGAACGATGGTATTCCATTACTTTTATTTACTATTAAATAGTTCTAATGTAAGATTATGTCAAACCAGTTGATGGGGAGTTTTATTGAGAATTTCACCTTTGTAAGCAAGTTTAATTTAACCCTTTTAAATTTAACTAAACCATATGGACAGAAAAAAAAATTAGCGTCACGTCATTGACCTGAAAATAAATGTCATGAATAAAGAAGCAACTAAACAAAGACTTACTGCATGATCAGACTAAAAACAGAATTAAGAAATGGTAAACTTGGGAAGTGTTTATTCAACCTTTGGAACATTGAGTCCTTTAGTTGGGTTTACTGGGACAGATGAGAGCAGTTCTAGGCACAGATAATAACTTTAATTATCCATTTTGTTGTGATCTGACACGGATCCCTCGGATGTCAAGCAACTGTTCCTGATCAGTCAACAACAGACAATTATTTTTGTTCAGTAGATAAAGTTATTATGGGAGCATAAAATTGCATACAGATTCTATTTTTGCTTTGGCTTCTCCAGTTTTTTTCCACCACCTGTAAAGTTGTTTTTTTTTTTTAACATCTTTCCTGCTAAACAGATAAAAGCTGTGACTTTTGAACTCTGCACTGAGCCTGAAATTTGCTTTTTTGCAAGCAAATTGTGGAAGGTTCCTTGAGAGTAATAATGAGATGTGAGCCAACAAAAGACAGAAGTTGTTGAATGTTAACAACCTAGTTTAACAAAATGTATTTCATGCAGTTATTTGTTGGTATGCATACCAGAAAAAGAAAGCTATGGCATACATTGTGATGCTTCAGTTACAATCTTTAACACTGAAAGATGAAAAACATGTGATCTCAGCTTACAAGCTTGTCTGTTTGGAGCAAATTACAAATACATAAAGCCAAATTTTCTACTACGGGTTTTATATGAGTTTAGAAATACATTGTCATCAAAAACTAAACTTACAATGTGGGCCATGATGCTGAGTTTGTGCAGAGAGGGTTGTCGATTAAAGAGGACGATGTCTCCGTCGATCAGGTGCCTTTCCACCACATCACCAAACCTCAGCTCCTGAGCCATCTTCTCACGGTTTCCATATTTTAAAAACCTGACAGAAAAAAAGAGGATTCATTTTTGGTGGTGAACCACATCAGGTAAGCACTGGTTATAATTTTGCAGGAGAGACAGCAGCCCGCCTCACCTTTTCATCTGTGTGTGACGATTCTGGATAAAGTTGGCTCCGGGGTGAACTTCAGGACCGTTGCGTACGAGTTTCCTCATTAGCTCCAGATTGGCTTTGTTCACCTATAACAGAGTATCCCATTTAGATGACTTCAGTTCTGGCATGGAAGTGGTTGTTTAGTGTATTTGTTGTAGCCATGGAGCAGGGCTTACCCTCTCGGGGTACGTCAGGATTTTGGCCACATGCACGGGGACAGCCACCTCATCGATCCTCAGGTTTGGGTCGGGGGAAATGACAGTTCTGCCAGAGAAGTCCACTCTTTTTCCCGAGAGGTTTCCTCTGAATCGACCTGAATTTTTACAGAAAATAAATCACTCTGTAGTTCAAAATGTGTGCTTTGTTTTCTTCAGTTGTACAAGCGGAGTACAAAATATAAACCCGCCAGGTGCCAAATTATATACAATATACCTTGCTTCCCCTTGAGTCTCTGCACAAAGCCTCTGGTCCATTTCTTAGGTGCCATGTTGAGGGGGATGCCAGAAAGCTCGCTGTTGATGTAAAGAGCACACTGCAGCTGGAGGAAGTCCCAGTCCTCCATGATCATCTGGGTCTTCGCCCCCGTCATTCGATGCTAAATGAGAAAAGAGTTTGTTAAAGGTGGGCTGTCTCCATGAAAAATAAGACATATGATAACTGCGTTTAAGACATTTTTATTTGTAGGGCTGATTACGGGATGACTGTTGACGCCTCAATCTGATAGTTGATAAAAACTCTGAGCAACGTTTGGGTTGTTAGAAGTGTAGCAGAGAGATTTCCTCATTTTAGGATGATATTGGACCCAGAGATTGCCCTCTGGCTTTATTGTTAAAAAGCTGTATGTGATTTATTCTAGCTGGAGGCTGCTGGAATCTGAAATAATATTTGCCTTTGCTAAAGGCTGATGATATCAGTAGCTTATGGCCAGTTGGAGCTAGCTTATGGCCAGTTGGAGCGCATTATTTTTTAATTAGCTCCATCTTTTGGTCTGAAGTTCACTCTAGTCTTCAAACTAGAGGCACAAGTCTTATAAGTCTCTGCAGATACCCAGTACTGGAGAGAAGATAGGCAGCCACTGTCAATGATAGATACCAACCTTTTTGATGACATCGTTGAGGAAGATTATCTCAGTGAGCTTCATGGTGAGGTCGTCTTCATTGGTGCCTGACTTCAGGTCGCTGACCACAGAGGGTCGTATGCAGAGCGGAGGCACCAGGAGGCGGGTGAGGATGAGGTCGGCAGGCTTCCCTGCCTCGGGGTTCATCAGCAGCAGAGGAATGTCTTCTTGGGGGATCCTTTTGAACATGTTCAGCACCACCAGAGGGTTCAGGTTTTCCTAGAGAGGAAATATAATCAAGGAAAAATGAGGCAAAATTCAGAGGTGTACAGGGCTTCTACCAGGGGCTAAATCTAAATTTAAATAAATAAATTTGAAAATAACACTGATTTTCATACCTTAGTTTGAGATATATAACCATGATTTTCTACAAAACCCCTTTTTCATTTAGTAAAATATGCTAAACTAATCAATTTATCAGTTTTTGAAGAAATATGTCAGCAAACAATAAATAAAGAAAACTATAAATCTGAACAGTCATTCAACGCAAACTTTAAACACTTCTTTTGTCAGTAGGCAAAAAATATTGAAGTTTGATACCCAGCCTTACTTGCTCTACCTTTTTATCCTAGGCAGGCACATCACTTGCCATAACACAGCATGGTAAGACTAAATGACATCAAGTGCACAGTGTGAAAGAGTGTACAAAGTTCACCTGTGCTCTGGTTAGCAGAGGCTCCACCACTTTGTTGTGCTCAATGGCGGTATCAAAGGACTGCAGGAACTCAGACACAAAAGGATCCACCACCTTCTTGGTTGTTTTATACTTCTCATGGATGATCTTAAGCAGGCCACACTTTTTCACTGGACCTGAAGAGTAACAGAGACACATGACTCAGCTTTTCATAATTATTAAATCAGGATGTCTGGCACAAAAAGTCGGTGTCAAAAAGTAAATATCAGAAATGAAAATGTCTCTTTTCACCATTGAAAGCGGAACAATTCAGACAGATTGTCCTTTTGCGGCATTTATCAGAGATCTTCTTCTTCAACCCTCGTTTCTGGAGATAGGCCAGGTTGGGCCTCTTCAAGAAATCCACGAACTGCAGTTTCTCCTCTTTCGTCAGCATTATGCTCGAGCACGTCTTGCAAATCATCTGGAGACATGACAAAATACCACACTAGAATGAAGGAACTGAATCAGTGTCTCACACAAATGTTTAAATTATTAAACAGGAAATTGTGGCTGCATTGTTTTATGGTATGAAAATATAGAAAACAATAATAACTTCAGCAAAACGTGTGGTAAAACTATAATAAAAGCTTGATTTACATTATCTTGTCGGTGATTTATATACATATTAAACTGTTTAGGAGATTGAAAAGATTGAGTATACACACACCATATATTCTACAGTATATTCTACCTGTTCTAATTTTGATGCTCTAGTGACACCTAAAGGAAAAATGATATTTCTGCTGGCTGCATTACAGATGGAGGTATATTTTCAATATATCAATACTTTTTCTTGCACATATATTGTCTTCCACAGTGTGCGAATCTCCAAAATAGGAACTATTTCAAAATATATACCATCAATTAAAAAAAACAAACATCTAGCCTTTTAATACCATGTGAATTTGCAGTATTGGTTATTTCATATACAGTAAGTGTTAATTAATATTGCATTAGACTGTAAACGTGCCTGTAAGATTCCTATGATGGCTTTGAAATATCCGACATGAAAACATGGCAGCTCCAGGTCCAAGTAGCCATAATGTCCCAAGCAATCTGCTAGATTCTTCCCGCATGTCAAACACGGTCTGTCTTTCTCACTGGTGCCCTGCAGGAAACATGAGAGCAAAGGGACGGATTACAGCTACATGACGTTATTTCATATCTGAAATGGGTGCCAACATTATACGATGCAGTACTAGTTTTTATGCATTTTTTGCTTAAATACATGCATATAGCTCATTCACATCATGCTCCACAAGTGTTAAACGTACGCAGTCATGCCTGCATCAGTTTGATTATATTGATGTCTGACAGGTTCCAGACTACATCACCTGTATATACGCATATGGACATGGATGCAAACAGTTAAACTTGCTGCAAATCTATTAAAAAAATTCAACAAAATCTGCAAACATGAACAGGCAAAAGACTGTGTAGACATAAGATCTGGCCCACTAATGGATTACAAGTTCCATAAGATTGTTTGGTAGCCCAACTAACACACATAAAACCTCTTTGGCCAAGATAATCTTGTTATGACAGAGGGCTGCAATCAAGTTGAGAGGTCTCCCATAACTTATTTGAAAATGTATCCATAAAAAGAAACTCTAAAAGAAAATCTACATAAATACTGTACAAGAACTTCTGTATATGAAGTCGTAATATACAGTAATGTACAGACATGTGTTCCATTTATATTGAGATAGATAAGGATGCGTGTCATTGTTACGTTGTTGCAGCTGAAATAGGTTTAACAACTTAAAGGTGTAGTCTGCAATTCTAATCCAATACTGTTTTTGTCAAATTCAGCGAATATCTCCTCACGGTCCACTAGCTGTCCGTTCTGTGTGTGCGCTGAAAAAAAATCATCATACACAGCCCAGGCTCTGTAAATGGGAAACAAACAGAGTGGCTCGGATCGAGCCACGTAACTCGTGCTCATGCTTATTTGCATTTAAACACAACCCACGAATAGTCGCCTCTCCATCTGTCTCCGGTGAGAGGCAGTTTCATAATTGGTGTGTCAAAATCAATAAATATTCACTGTATCTAGCAAGTCACACGTGAGCTTAATTAATCTGGTTTACTACAGCGGTGTGAACCCAAAATAAACAGATTTTGCTGTGATTTAATTGCAATAAACGGATCAAAAGGATGCCAAAATAACTACATCATGATGCCGATTTGTAAAAAGTTTGAATTCATGCTTTGTCAGGTCTGTCCGCAAGACGACAAGCAAACAACTTTTAAAATGCTTGTTTTCTGAATGGAGTTCGGATTGATCAGGGCTAAACAACGTCATCCAAAGTAGGCACAAATACGGCAGCAACGTTATTGTTTATACACATTGTTTATAAACACGGATATATACTAAATAACTACATCATGATGCCGATTTGTAAAAAGTCTGTATTCATGCTCTGTCAGGTCTGTCCGCAAGACCACACGCAAACAACTTTTAAAATGCTTGTTTTCTGAATGGAGTTCGGATCGATCAGGGCTCTCCAGGATCACAGACTCCACCTTTAATGAAGCCACAATACAAAGCTGTTGACATGCTCTGTGTTGTGGTTTCTTGTGTCACTGGAAACAAGAGTATAAAGTGTCTGTGTCTGAGTCCTTGTCATACCATGCGGTGGTCCAGTACTCCATAGGACAGTGGAGTGTGTTTGGTGTCTTGGCTGTACAGATTCTTACTGACCACCTGGATGTGGGCCTGCTGACGCATCTGCTCAGCAGATTTCATCCCAAAGCAGATGTGGCTTCTGTAAAACATACAAACAGTAAAACAAAGAAAAGTACAGGGTTAAGCACTGCTCGACCAAACTGATTGTAAAACAGTATTCCTGTTGTTAACAGTTTTTCCACAAGCATGCAAGTGATAGGCAGTGCTGAGAAGTGAACAGGAACTAATTCTAAAGAAAATATATAATTGACAATAAGTTCTGGTTAATTCATGTTCTCCACACCCCACTGATTTATATGCCTTGATCGGCGTCTGTAGCTAGTAAGTAGCTACTATGTCGACAAAATAAACAACATCAGCTCAACGGTCACATTTTAACTATGTTTGACAAAACCTCTTCAAACTACGCATGTTAGCTAGCGTTAACTTCCCTATCAGAGCTATAAATAGTTAACTTTAATACCACTTAAGTATTTGGCAGTTTGGTAGGGCCACTGTATCCTCTTTAACATTAACATACTGAACAACTTGTCAATATAAGCCACACACTGACACTGGCTAACCGGCGAGCTAACTAGCTAGTTAGCAGTGTACCTCAGTCTGTTTTACTCACATTTTTTTGGCCACATCTGTCTCTCTGAACTGCTCCTTCACCATGTTGGCAGCTTCTCCTAAACAAATGACAACAGGACTAATTAAACTGTTATTCTGTCCTCATTCCAGCAGGCTAGACTTTACGTGTAACCAGCACGCTGTCACTTCGCATTCCCATGTTGTGGAGAAGCTAGCAGGCAGCCAGCGAGTTGCAATGTGTTGATAGCATGTGAGCCACAGAGGCGCTGCCTTCAGGGTTAATCGGTAATCTAGCGATCTTACTCCTTAATGGTCAAAAAGTGGACAGGATGGGACTTTTGGGAGCATGGATTAAAGCAGTGTGGTGTTTCGTTCGACGGTAAGTGTTCATGTTTGACTAATAAAATATTTAGAACATGAAGTAAATGTGGATGTGCGTATTTCTCCTCTAACAAGTGCTGCAACGAAAATTATGTATGCTGACTTAAGTTTTATTGCATCGTGTATTTTGTTGTTATTTCCATTAACAGACAACGCCAGAGTTTGCTGAATCTGCTGGTAAACCCGACTGGAAACCCGTATTTATGACTGATTTTGTAGCGAATCCGATTTTACAAGAAGTACCTGAAAGCAGCACAAGCCCATGCAACAGCAAGAAAGAGGAGTCACGAAGGCACGAGCACAATCAGTATCAGGTGAGTGCTGACACCTAACGGCTAAAAGTTGTAATATTTCCAAAGGGGTTTGGCGAGTAAGGTGAATTACTTCTTAGCTTTCTTGCTCAGTAGGTCACACTGTACCCCGTATTATTACAATACAATACAGTATTATGGAAGCACATTTCCACCAATGTGATGGAAAAAACAAAGATCCTGTAAGTCAATAAATGAGAACATTTCTCAAAATAATGAGTTAGTATTTCAAAATAATGACTTAGTATCTCAAAATAAGGAGAAACTTTCTCAAAAATAACGACTTGTGTCTCAAAAGAATGACTTGTATCTCAAAATAATGACTTAGTATCTCAAAATAATGAGAAACTTTATCAAAATAATGACTTGTATCTCAAAATAATGAGTTAGAATTTCAAAATAGTGACTTAGTATCTCAAAATAATGAGAAATTTTCTCAATATTTTGACTTCGGCAGAAATAATCTTCCATATTTCTCGCTAGGGTCTAGAGGCTTAGTTTGATATTATGCGATTCCTCCAAAACCACTAATATTTCACGATTTGTGAATCCACGTCTAAAGTAGTCTTCAAGGATGGTATCCATTTGGTCTGCTCAGCTCACCCACTTGCTTCTGTTGCTTTGGTGCATATGAGGAAACTGCAAGTCCATTTCCGCCTAAGTCAAAATATTGAGAAATTTCTCAGTATTTTGAGATATTAGGTCAATATTTTGAGAATGTTTACATTATTTTGAGATACTAACTCATTATTTTGAGCCAGTTTCTCATTATAATGACTTAATGACTTTTTTCATCACATTGGCGGAAATGGGCTTATTATTATTACAATACAGTAAAATATAGGTACCCGGTAGTTAAAATACTTACAGTATAAATGAATTAATAAGTTCCCAGATTGTAACCCCCTTATTCCCCCACTCCACATCTTGTTCCTTTGTTCCTACATGTATGTACTGTACTGGTACACTGTTAGCATAAAAAATAACACGTTAGCCTAAACTGGGAAGAGTTATTCTGTATGTTGCAGGCTGTAACCTAAAGCGTTACCAAAACAGCTAACCTGGCTCTGTCCAAAAGTTCAAAAACACGTCTAGTTAGCATCACCTGTAAAGCTCACTAATTAACACATTGTATTTCATTTGTTTAATCTATACACAAACAGGAATGTAAAAACCATGCAGTCACTTCCTGGATTCTTGTCATGTGAGGTTGCCAAGCAACCAGCAGGTTGCTACACAGAAACTGTTCCTTAAGGAATAGCCCAAGCAAACAAATCCCCCTAAATCCACAAATTGTTGTTTTGAAACTTCTGTTTGTGTATGGGTTAATCACACAAGATACACATGTTAATAATAATGAATGTTAATAATGTTTTGAGCTTTTAATGAGCTCTAGAGGTGCTGATAGACTTATTTTTTAACTTTGGACAGAATCATGCTAAGCTAACCGCCTCATGACGCTAGCTCTGCACTTAGCACACAGACATTAGAGTGGTATCGTCAAATTCTCTGCAAGAAAGTAAATAAGTGTTTTTACCAAAAATGTTGTTTTTATCTTTTATGTGTTTAATGTCATCAAATTGGAGCATGAGGGCTAAATTTGGATCTGCTATTTGGGATACACAAAAAGGCTGGAATCAACTTGTTGTCAGGGGGAAAAACAGACAAAGATTACAATTTTGACAGTTTGAAATGTTGCCAAGCTGCATTGCTCAAAAAATGCATTATCCTATACTCACATTCACACACAGAAGATACCAGTGTAGTTATAATGGTCCAGTGTTGCTGAGGGGCAGGGGAGTTATTCAATCCATTTGGATCACATGTAATACTGAACCTGATTGAAGAAACTGCTATTTTTAAAAACAGGTGTCAGGATACAGCTGTGGGTTTGATTTCGAGCTGAGGGAAGTTTATTGTTAGAGTTATGTTTACGCTTAAGGTGAGGATCAGGGAACGAATCTACTTTAGTATTCTCAAATATAACAACATAAGATTATGTTTGAGTGTGTCTATATATGTGCTATCATACATTTTGATGTCCCTTGTTGTGCTTATGTCTGCATTTATTTTAATCAGTGGTGAAGTAACACTAATAAGACTAAGAGGACTATTCCCAAAGGAATATCTCCTCATTCAAGAGGCATCACTGTAGGCCTACAGGTCAAATATTTGTGACAGTCTCAAGTCCTGCCTCTAGATGGCACCAAATGCATTTCCAACATCTGGAGATGCAGAGAGAGAGAGAGGGAGGAGGTGCAGAGACTGAACAAACCTGTTATAGGCTATCTGTGTTGTTTGATGCATTGGTGTGCAAGCGCTGATGGGGACTGATGATTTCCTGATGAGGATTTCCTTCCACAACATGCTTGTGCTGATTAATTGTTCTGTCAGCTTATAACCACCGACAGTGAAAATTGCCTAGCTGAATCTGATTTTCCATTTTGTAATTCTGCTGCCACTTAGATCCATGAAGGCCTCTAATTAAACTCTAATATAGTACTCAACATGGTGTGGGCTTTCTAAATCTGCCTCTGGAGGCAACGTATCCCCAAAGACCTTGGTGTCCCTAAATGTTTACATCTAGGGACACATAAGTTAGGGATATAGAGATGTATCAGTCTGTGTAAATATATGTAAAGAACATAAGGGATGATCTTGAAAAACACTTGAGGGACTGCTGCTGACAATGTTTTTCAGCATGAGAGGCAGCTCCTCCCTCAAAGTGCCTCTTGAGCATCTCTGTGCAGAAACTGTGTATCAAATACAGTGGACTAATCGTCCAATCATGAGCACACACTCACACACAGTACTCCCTGTGGAGGAATTGAATATCTCCGACTGCTCAGATCGAGGGAAACGGGGTCTCTCTGGGGATCCAGGGATTTGGTCACTGTCCCTGCTCAATACTGTATTAGATTTAGATTCAGAGAAATGCTCTCAGATGAATTAAAATTCCCCTTTGCTCACTTGTATCACTTGTATGTACTGAAGCCCTCAGGGTATGTGGTGAAAAGGTAATGCCCTTTGCCAATTTACGTCAAATCTGGTGGTTAATTTATAAAAATAATCGCTAGTTGCAGCAATCTCCAGAGGATTTTTTCAATTAATTGACTAATCATGTAGTCCATGAAGCCAGAAAATAGTGACAAATGTCTTCAAAATGCTTGTTTTGTTGGACCTACAGTTCAAAATCTAAAAGTATTCAATTTACAATGAAATTAAACAGAGCCTTACCTTTGAGAAGCTGGAACAAGGGAATATTTGGCATTTTTGCTTGATAAACAGCTCGATAATCAAAATAATTTTTCTGTTAATTGACTAATCAGTTAATCAGCGAATGGTTTCAGTACTACGCTGCAGAATAAATAAATGATTCGAAGCCTCTCAGAGCAGAGAGAAGTGCTCCTGTCTTCTTCCCTCATCTGATCAGTGCGGGGCCTCCTTTTAAATACTCAAGTGCAACCCAGTGTTTACTCATCATACCATTTACATTATGCAAAACGTATTTGTAGATCAATGTGACCACCATCTTTGTGTAATTAACATGAGTAATTACTGTGCTTAATTTACAGAGCCACCCAAGGTTCATAATGGGGCTGCAAAACATTGACCCATGACAATTGATTGATCCCTCCCTCCTTTAAAACCATGCCCCTGCTAATGACTAAGTAATGAGCAGATAGTGTGTAGCTAGGGTGGCTAATACAGCTTTCACTCTCCATATCCAGATTGGCTGATCCCCCTCCCCCCTGCCTCTTCTTCCTCCTCCTCCTCCTCTTACCATGTTTTCTGCAACGGTGTCAGCTCCTCGCTCAGAGGCCCCTCTCCCTCTCGCTCTGTGTGTGTGTGTGTGTGTGTGTGTGTGTGTATGTTTGTCTGCACGCATGTTGTGCACACTGCTCGGTAATCAGCCACACAGACTCGCCTTTGGTGGCTGGAGACTGATTCAATATTCCACTGGGTAATTTATGCAGAACTAATTCTCTACAGGAATGGAAGGGCTTGGAGGAAGGCAGAAAGAGAGAGGGAGAGAAACGCGGAGAGGAAGAAATCTGTGGTGAAATAATTATCCCCGGTGTCACTGTAGCAACATTCTGTGAAGTTGGTGTCAATAAAATATTGAGCTACACAATCCATTTCAATTTCACCTCAAAAAGATGCTGCAGAGGGTCGGGTGGCTGCAGGAATGAGGAGCACTGTGTATGTGGAGAAAGCACGCACATCCACACACACACACACACACACACACACACACACACACACACACACGTTTCCGTCAAACACAGCGAGGCAGTGGCTGGCGACGTGTGCTGCTTACAGACTGGCTGGGAAGCACATCATTGCCTGTAGTCATTTAACTTGTCAAAACAGCAGGGCTCCGTGTCTCCTCATATTTGGATTTAGTGGGTTTGAATCGCTGGAAATGAAGAGGAAGAGGATGAGATGAAAAATGAAATGAGGGGAGCTTCCCAGGAGAGCCATTGGGAGCGCAGTATAGATTATGGTCATTTGTGACGGACGGGTTTGTAATAAGAGCCCTGTGTCAGAGAGCATTTGTGTGTATGTGTATGTATGTTCTGAGGGCGGGGATGGAGATGGGCTTCATTGTATTCTTCTCGCAACTCGTATTGATCAGCACAATTTACACAGAGTTGTACACCGTCGGTTTCACAAGGCAGCGATGTTCGATCTGTGAGATCTGGTTGGTCATCAGTCAGCACAACCTGTTTGTGGTGTTATTCACTGAGCTTTTTTTAATGGATGCAACTGTACAGACAAGAAGAGAAGACGCAGATTCTGGATTAGTTTAATATACAGACAGTATGGCTAGAATCTACTGTATAGAGGTGTTCACTTTGAAGGCCTGAGGATGGATGTCTCTTTACTTTGTGTATTTATTTGTTCATTTAAGTCCAGTCCAGTCAAGCTTTAACGTGCATTATCATATTAGTTCTAACACTGTAGTATCAACAGATCATTAGAATAGCAAGGAAGTGTAGCATAACAATAATATTAAAGATTACACAGTTAACACTCAAAAACCCAAAAAGTGTTCAGTTTGCAATGACATAAAGAAGAAGCAGGACATCTTCACATTTGAGAAGCTGCAAACTGTAAATGTTTGCCTTTTTTTGCTCAAAAAATTACTTAAAGGATAGGTTGCCATTTTTCTATGCCTATCTTAAAACAATATTCATATGCCTATGCCCATATGCAAAAGAGTTCTTGGTTGTTGCTATTGTTCTTCTCATCCATACTGGCCATGAAAAGATCCCTCCCTAACACAGTTTATTGGAAGATGGGGGACAAGCTCAGCTCAGCCAAAGCTAATATGAGGCTTCAGCAGTCTGAGTTAGACAAATCAAGTGGCTATCTTCCAAAGCTCCCGTCTTGTGGGCACAAAATTCCCTATAAGTGTGCTAACCACACTGTCTGTGGAAACACAAAGTACTTAAAAAGACCATAACACTGAGAGATCCACAAGGACTGTGGATTTTGTCCCCCATCACTTACATTGAAATTCAAGAGACTGGTGACCAAGAGCTATTTCAATGTATATGCATTGTATTAAAATAGAACTGAAAAAATGCGAACCATTCCTTTAGACAGTTAATCAGTTATCAAATTGTTGTTTACCACTTTTAAGCTGTTTGATTAATTGACTAATTGTTTCAGCACCACACATAATAATGTAGCGGGTGCTGGTTTAAAACCACCCAGACCACAAGTGACACCCGAGGCTCAAGAGCAAGTGTAAGCAAAAATGGAGAAAGAGTACAACCTTGCCTCGTTCCCCGTGACAACAAGAGCCACTTTTGCGTCAGGGACAGCAAATACTGAAGAACGCAGATCACACTGCAGCTCCAATAAGTCTAATCTAGTTGTCACATATTTATTTATGTAGGAACAAATGAGAAAGGTGTAACCATTGTTGCAGTTACTGAAGTAAGTGAAATAATACTCTGGCACTTAAGACTTATTTTTTTCAAATTATCATCACTTTTATTGATCCCTGAGTGCATGTTGGGCTGCTGAAACAGCAAAGAATAAGAGAGAAATGAACATAGTGATTAATAATCAACATAAAATGTTTTCATCACGTCCGCACACGGTCCCGATTGGCCCCTCATGTTGACTGTGAACAAATTTAAAGATTTACACAGTTATAGTTTTACAAATCCACGCTCCATTTCAAGGCAGCGTACATATGTAGGAGTTGCAAATGTGCATCACTGGGTATTCATAAAGGTATAAAAATGAGTCCACGCGCTGAAGAATAATGTTATCGTTTCTCTCGGTTTCTCAGTGGACACCCCTGCGCTCTCCTCCCAGACATCTCATTATTTTGCATCTTCGTCACTCTTATTAAAGCCATATATCTTAACTTGAGGCCAGAGCCCATCGACGTGGTGGAATACATACATGTCAAAACATTAGCAACGTGCGTGAAACCGCGCTCTGTCCTGCACTCAGGAGAGCCATGTGCAAAATGAATAATTTATCCAAATGAATTATAATACCAGCATCTCCCCACCAAGGCTTTTGTCTGAGTGAGATTCCTGCTCACATTTCAGTTCATACAGTTGGCCTTGCATAAACTAGATACCTCTCTGGACAGATTTGCATAGAAACACCCTGCAATGTGGTGAAAAGGGAGCAATTAGGATTCATGGCGGCGCCTCCCCTCCGGATGCTCTGCTGCCATGTGAGACGGCAGCAGCTGATTGAAATGGAGGAGCATGGCCTTGTTCATGCGCCTCTGTCTTCCTTCTATCTCTCCATCCTCCTGGGGGGGAAGCAGGGCCGACTCCAGCCTCCAGGTCCGGCCCGGTCCTCCTCCCCTCTTCCTTCCATCAACCTTTCCATTGTTGAAGCACAGATTAGCAGCGGCTCAGGGCTGGTTGGAACTTTTGTAAGGAGCCTGAGGGAAGGAACCTCTCAAGCAGCGGGTTAACAACATCATCAAACATGGTGTGATTAGTAGTTAACGGATGCAGCGGGTCACATTGTGCAGTTGTTTGAAACAGGTGATGGAGTCCTTGCTGTTGATGTCTGGCTGCTCGGAGCGTGTGGGAGGTGTTTGACACAAACGAGGCTTCCAGCTCGCAGAACCAGGAACAGATGGTGCTGGAAAATGAGGCACCTCTCAGAAGCATTGAAACCCCCTCCAACGACCCTCCCCACACTTCTCTCTCTCCTCCACACACTCTGTTTTTCCCTCCTGCTCTCTCTTTCCTCCATAAAGGAACCGTTTTTTTGCCAAGATTATTTAAGAGCACTTGTTATTGCTTGCACAAGTGTCGAAGAGAAAAAAATCATAATCAAACTCCCTAAAAAAAGGAGCAAAGCTGCTGGGGGATGAGGATGTCTGCCATCTTTTCCTCATAGCGGGAACACAGGGTGCTTTGGGTCATCTGCCGGTATGAGTTTTTGTTCACCTGGATGGAGCCAGCAGATGGCAGGGTTGGGTCTGGGTCTCTCCAGGGAAAGACTGCAGACAGCCAAGGAAACAGTCACATTTCTTGGAGCACTCAGTGGCTGTGCTCCTTTAATCCACCACAGATAAATGGCAGCATAATGTAAGAGGAGGGATATGCAAGTATTGCAATGTATGTGATCCGTGTGACACGGCAGAGTGCAACTGTTATGGTCATTTTTTCCAGTTCTTGGTTATGCTGAAGGTGTTTGGAGTCACGGTGAAGGAATGAAGGTAATATATTATCCTTCAAATAATCCTGATGGTTTTTGGGGTTTGGTTGTAGAAAAATGAGACAATCCCATTTAAAGAGGTTAAAGTCTATGTGTTGCTGTCAGCCCTTCATTCCCACTGTCCCCAGTTCGGATCTGTAAAGGATCATCTTATCTTATCATATTGCTGTCTGCCACTGTGTTATTTATGATACTACCACTAGGAGTCGCCAAAGTCAGAAATGTTCCTACATATACACAGGGCTTTAAATATGACTCCTTTATTCTGTTAAAGGAAAAAAAGTTTTTTTTTTCCCTTTTCCATTGTGTGCTATGAGGGAAATAAATAAATGAAACAATAAATTATTTTGTTTCATTGCTGACTTTTATTCTAGAAAATCTGTGATTCTTTCTTTAGTAGCATAAAGAATGAGAATGATCTGAAAGATATGGATGATTCACATTGACTGAAATGGTCATTTTAAATGAGACACTGAAATTGGGAGATTATATAGAGAAAGCAGGGAGCTACAGTATCAATAAAGTGTCCGTTATTTGTTTGTTTATGTATTTATTATGCATTTCTAATATTCAGTTCAGACTAATGTGTGATCTGCACAGCTAGAAGCTGTTTCTTCTTCTGCACAGTGAAATGGTGCACTGTGAATATTACTAATGTTTCATAAAGGTGTCTTACTGTATAATCCCATGTGGGATAGCATGACACTCTCTCACTGTAATGGTTTTACATTTATATTATGCAAATAAACATCAGTAGCAGATTAGGGAGTCAAAGATGCATAGGGATTCACAGCCAGTTGTATAATTGGTTGAATAATGTGTGCAATAAATGAACAAGTATTTCATGTTCATTAGCGTGAACAAGTAGAGTTGAAACACCTAAATGAGTCATGCTTATGAGAATAAAATGTTTCTGTTTAAAATGTTCCTTTTAATAGATCCTGGTGTAGCTTTATGTAAAGATTTCAAAGATTTATTGAACGTGTTGTTTTGGTTCTGCGAAAAAACATGCGAGATGAATGCAGCTTTCTCTTGCAGCTCTGCATTGTGGTTGGCTTCGTTCAGCAGACTGTGGCTCGTGTTTCATTCCACTCGTGTTTGCTTCCCTCCTGAGCTCCTGTCTCCTGCAGCAATCTGTCTGAAAAATGCATACATAACATCCTGTGAAAATAGCTTTCTGCAGGGACTCCACTAAAAAGCCGCGCTGCATCAAATGTTCCTGTCATTCTCCGCTAGGCCGAGTTGATGGCAAAACATTTGCATACTGCGCAATCTGAGAGATCACAGTTGTGGGAGAGAGTGTGTGTGCGTCTGTGTGTGTATCTGTGTGTATTGATGCACACTTCATCCTGTTTTTTCTTTATAAAGGGTCAGTTCAGCTAAATTACAAAGGAAATAGTCCTTATGATAATGGTTGACAGTGAGGTGTGTGGATTATCCAGTGTAACAAAGACTTTGTTTATGGAAAGACACATTTACTGTAAAAATCTTTCAGCTCCATGGTATTAGGGTGGTGGCATAAGACAGTAAATTTGGGTGAAATTACCCTTTAAAGAAGCATATCCAACATATCAGTGGGAAGGCCCCTCTTGAGTTCAGCATATGTGATTGGCACTAACTGATCACCAGCTCATGTTACTGACAATATCAAGCCTGCATATTTTTGCCTTTATTTATCAGAAGCTTGATACTACACGCCCTAATTAAATCATTTTCCTAATTCCACTGGTGGACAAAACACAACAACCCAACTCCTGAATCTGTGTGCCATTGGCCAAAAAGACAATTAAGGCAGAGAGGAGGGTTATTTCATTACAGACTCCTCTCCCTGGTGGAACAGGAGTGTGGTAGATTCGATTCTCTGGCTGTGATTACCCAGCCCTCGGCTATGAGATAGATGACTATGAATCAATTGTTTTCAAGGGGACTCTCGCTGGGGCGCTGTAGTAGTTAAAGACGAGAGGGAGTCTACTGAAAAAGCAGCCGGCCTTGGTTAAACAGACCATCAGGTAGTCTCATCGACTACACGCAGCACCTTAAATATTCATGCATACTTAAGGGAGAAATGAAACCAGCCGCGGTGCTCAAACAAACGCCCCTTTGCCTCGGTATCTGCCACGGTTAAATGAGCAGTCGCCACGACCGGATGGGAAATGTTAAGTCTTGCTCTGTGTCATCCAATCAGGATTTAATATGTGCCCAAGACAATACTAATCATGCCGGGCTGCTCCTCATTATGGCCTTACCTAATGCCTGCCGTGCCGTGTCTCTGCCATGTTAAAGACCAGAGAACAACATATAACATCACGTATACAAGAGTGAATGCGCAAAGGTCTGCTGCAAGGTACAAAGCCTGTCTGCTGCTGTGTGGCGGCAGGATTTAAGAGTTTTGTGGTGTATCATATGCACAGTCAGGTAATGGAGAGTCACGCTTTGGATGCATTTTTTGCAACAGCATCTTATTCAGACGTGTTGAAAGATGCTACTATAAGCAGACCTATATTTTTCACAATGTGTATTCCCTCTACAGTAGGATGACTCTATAGGTCAGATGATACCACTTGATTCATCCATACTCTTACTCTGTCCTGCCCAGCTGATCCCGGCCTTGATTTTTTTTATTTTTCTCTGCAGTCTTGGAATGGATCTGTTCGACTGGAGGAGACCTGGATGCCGTCCTCCCCGCCACCACCAACCCACCTCCCCGAGTGTAGTTCTTTTCTCTGACACATTCAATACCACCCAACACTATTGACCTGACATATTGACGTGAAGGGGCCTGGCTGCTAAGAGGCATCTGGCCGCAGCATATTGAGCAAGCAGTCGGCTGGAGGAGGACAGAAACTGACAAAAAAAAAAGCAAAACAGCACGATAAGATTAATTTCAGAATCAAACGATACAAAATACAACACGTGCAGCAAGTCGGTCGGTCAGTCAGTGTGTGCATATTAACAACAGGTGGTGCTAGTTCACCAGCCATCGTGTTCAAATCAGGCCTTAAAGCTGACACCACTCACTAGCATCAGTGTGTTATGATGACACAGAGTGAATGAAAACATGGGCTGCTACACTGGGTGCAGTGAGAAACGACATATTTTCCCCCGTGCTGACGTACAGAAGCTGACACTGAAATGAGCCATACCACCCCCAACACACACACACACACACACACACACACATATATCTACATGTACACACACACACTACCACCAATCCCATCATGCTCTCTCCCTCCCCCATCCCCTTGAGGAATAAGAGGGGATTATGTCAAAGCAATTCAATTGTATGAGTGGAGGTAATGAACTCTTCCTTTTATCTATTCATTTGCGTATTAAAGTATTTATTTGTGCCCGTTATCTGTAGATATTAATCAGAAATGTGAGGATGTGAGGATAAGACACTTTTGATGACAAACAAATTGGCAGATATTTCAGATAAAGACGCTTTTTTTGTTTTGTTGGTTTTTTTGCCTCTTTTCTCACTTTTCTATTAAAAAAGCCATCTTGGAAGTGGAGACACACTCACAGAGAAGTATTTTAATTGTCCACACACATAGCACACATGTTTTCCACTCCAACGATAAGACAGCCAGTCCTTGTTTAGAGCTGGCCCTTTCCTATTTAGGTCAGTGGTCTCCAGTCCATTTCATGTTCTGTTGCCTCTACAGTGCCTAAATTGCCCAGCAGGCAGGTGCCATTAGAGCAGTTTGTTTGCAAGGTAAGCAGCTATGAGAAGTGACAGCAGTAGAATTACTAATGCACTTTGGCTGTCATTTCTCTCTGAAAGCCCCTGCAGGGAGGGCCTGATTAAATTGATATTCAACCTCCTGCATGTTGTGGGCCCAGGCTTCATTAGCATAGGGTTTAGATGACACAGAAAGAGGGACAGCATTAGTGTTGTAGGAAGCGGTTAGACACTGTGCTGTAACTAATTTTCCAATTATAATGGGTGCCTACAATGTAGCGTATTAATGATTCAAATCACATTATTAACAGAGCATGTATGTTTGAAAATCAAGGGAGAATGTGTGAGAAAAAGAGGAGGCATTTCACACAGCGGTGGTTCACAGGAAGAGTCAATTAAAAGGGATCAAAACCAAAGTAATTTGTGTGTTAGCCAAGTGATAAAAATAGCATCCGCATAGGTGAAGCACCGTGCACAGGTTGGAGTTAAGGCTTGGTCACACCAGAGAAGTAACACAGCGAATTTATGTGTGTTGTCATGGTGCTCGAGGCTTGATGAAGCAGCTCGCCGGGCTGGTTGGTGAACTACTGTAGCTGGGAACATGCTAGCACAAGTCAGTCACAATAACTCTAAGAGCGTTTGTTCTGTTTTCTCTGTGTATCATTTCATTCAATAGTTATTGAAGAGGGGAAAGTTCTCTGAGCTAGCTACTTGCTAACTGCTAGCTAGCAAGCTCATTAGCTCGGGGTGGCTAAAGGGAAAATAAGTTCACACAGTTTTGTAAGGCAGTTTTTACTCCGACAGAGGAGGTTACATAAAAGGTCAGCACTGTCAAGAGGGTTTGTTGTTGGTCAACAGCATGGATTCACGTGTCACAGTTCACCAAAGTTGAACTTGATATGATAAATGTATTTGGCCCATGTGCGCGAATCTACGGAAGCCGAGAACGGCCATGTTTGCAATTAGTTTTTTAATGCCGTTATCTCAAGATCATGAGTTAATTATCACGTTATCTCGAGATAACGAAGCTCGTTTTGTTGCAAAAATTGGTTAATTTATCTCGTTATCTTGGGAAAACGAGCTTTGTTATCTCGAGATAACGAGATAATTTATCTATATTTAGGCCTATATTTATTTATGTAATGAATGTCTGGTTCATTTGATCACACCTGATTTCAGCCTTAAAGATCACGGTCATGACTGTCGGGGAGTATCCATTACTGAACAGTAAATTAAGGCATAAATGTGTAGTTATGTTTGCTTCAGTTACGTCATTAGAGCAGACAATCTCATTTTATAGTAGCCAAAAATGAGAGGTTGACCCATTTCTCTGCTTCAGCCAGCAGCTGCTCCAATAAAGCTTATTACAATATATGTAAAGCCTATTACAATGTATATGTATATGTGTGTGTATATATATATATATATATATATATATATATACACACACATATACATATACATTGTAATAGGCTTTACATATATTGTAATAAGCTTTATTGGAGCAGCTGCTGGCTGAAGCAGAGAAATGGGTCAACCTCTCATTTTTGGCTACTATAAAATGAGATTGTCTGCTCTAATGACGTAACTGAAGCAAACATAACTACACATTTATGCCTTAATTTACTGTTCAGTAATGGATACTCCCCGACAGTCATGACCGTGATCTTTAAGGCTGAAATCAGGTGTGATCAAATGAACCAGACATTCATTACATAAATAAATATAGGCCTAAATATAGATAAATTATCTCGTTATCTCGAGATAACAAAGCTCGTTTTCCCAAGATAACGAGATAAATTAACCAATTTTTGCAACAAAACGAGCTTCGTTATCTCGAGATAACGTGATAATTANTATAATACCAAGACATTATTAAGGCCCGTCCCAATGTATATAATGACCCCCACAGCATCTACACAAAGCCTATAGACACCTGTTGACTGCAAACAAACTGTAAATAAACATATAAACATTATAAGTAATAAGAGGTAACAACCTTTGTTTTCTCGTGATAAGGGGTTGATTGTCTCGTTATCTCGAGATAACAATGTGTTATCAGTGTAGCAATGTATCACTGTACAGCATTACACAAAATATATGACAATATGCATTGCAGAGCCGAAAATGGATTGCAATAATATACAAATCTGACCAGGTATGACTCCTGAAAGTTACTAATTTTTGCTTTATTTGCATAAATCAAATGTCAGAGGGAAAATATTTAAATTGGGGTTTGTGGCCAAAGGTCTTTGGTATGGAGGACAGCAACTGCCAAAATCAGTTTAAATTGAAATATCAATTCACATTTTATAAATTGATTAATGCCCGCATTTACTTTTAACATTATTTTTGGTGCATTCAATGGTGTATTAATTTATTATTTTTTTATTTTGGCAGTTGCGGTCCTCCACAGTTTGGAGGCTCAGTTCAGAAATTTGCTCTTTATCTTCATGAAGACACTTTCATCTAGATATTTTTATTCCTCCGTTTAGTTAAGGTCTGCTCACGGAAAAGAAACTTTGTTTTTCATTTAAGAGATTCTATTATTAGCATGTTCACTAAAATCTGTACTAAAATAGTGAAACTTTTTTTAAGAAGCAGTTTTTGCACATTTTAAGGAAGGATAAATAAAACATTTTGTACATTAGAACAGTGTGAACCCTGTATCGTGTATTGAAGCTGACTGTATCGCTAGCCAATGTACACATAAGTCCTTTAACTTGAAGCTCGCCATGTACAGCAATGCGAAACCCATTGCTCACTGACCTCTCTTTAACCTGAGTGGCTGTTTCACCGGCCACACGCTGGGACAAGCTGTCTGTCAAGTGTGCACTCAGTGAGGACAAATGCAGCCTGACCCAAGCTGCTTTCATGGGTGGACAAAGTGCAGGTGAGACTGATGTTGTTTACAGAAGATTTAGTGTGCTGTTTATCCAGTTTCCTGGCAGCACGGATGCACAGATTAGAGGATTTATCAAGAAATAGAAGCAAAAAGTACTTAGGGTGTTAATTTGCATTATGATATGATATTTCATGCAAATGGGCTTAGATTATGTTTGCTTTGTTGATGTATGTTATGTTGTGTGGCATGTAAATAATCTTCTTGACAGCATCCTCCTTTACACATTCAGTAAAACCCTAAGAAATCCTCAGTTCTCCCTCCAGCATTAGCTGCATGTTAACATCACAAAACTGTGGTGAAAGCTGTGGTTAGCACTGAGCAAATATTTAAAGTCACTGCTAAAGACATCATCACCACTGCAAATAAATGAATTGAATTCTGCTTATAGCCTCCCCCCCCCTTACCTAAATGGATATTTGATCCCTGGGGAACACCTAGTGCTTTACAATCTGCGCCGGCTTCCTGGTGGCGCTTCCCCATCTCTCTGAGAAGCAAGCACTGACTTTGAAGTCTGTGAAGCTGATGATAAATATGCTAATGTGTCTGGAGGTGACTCGACGTAGCAGATAGCGCTGTGAGGGGAAAGTGCCACCCATCGTTTAATATATGGAGAGGAGGAAGGAGAGAGAGGCGGGGGGAATGGAGGAAGAAGCATCACACCACTGATAAGGCGTAACAAGGATAAACAATGGGAGTAAAAGAGCACTTAAATTGTTGTTTTGTCTGATTCAGGGCAGTGATCTGTGGATCTATGACTGTAGAGTGAAGTCATGAGCAGAAATAGTTCAGCTAGTGTGTGCATCATTCAGTGCAGAATGCCGAACTGTACTGAGTGGTAGGCTGTTTTAAAACAGTGGTTCCCAGCCTGTCTGGCTTGTGAAAGCTTAAAACTAAGCGATGTCTAGTGAGTCATTTTTCCATTCCAATTTTTTGTGGGCTGAAAAGGTTAAATCAGTCCAGTCTTGCAACTTGGGTCTAGTTTTGACCATCATTTTTATCAGTTATGATAACATTGTACTCACAAGTAATCTGGGATCTGGTAACACGATGACAGTGCTGAATGCAGTGGTGGAATGTAACTACGTACATTTACTCAAGTACTGAACTTAAGTATAAATTTGAGGTACTTGCACTTTACATGAGACTTTTCTTCTCATGCCACTTTCTACTTCAACTCCACTACAGTACTTCACTACATTTTAGTATTTTAGTTACTTTACAAATTAAGATTTTGGAAACAAAACATAGGGAGAGCTTATAAAATATGATGTTTTGTCATAAATTAAACTACTTAACAGCATATAGAAGTACAGCTGAAACAATTAGTCGATTAACTGATTAGTCGATTGACAGAAAAGCAACTATTTTGATAATCGTTTAAGTCATTTTTCATGCAAAAACATTTCATGGTTCCAGTTTCACAAATGTGAATATTTGCTGCTTTTCCTTTTAATCATTTTAATTTATTTAAATTTATTTGTGATAATTTTGAGGTTTGGACCGTTGGTTAGACTAAACAAGCATTGTGAAGGTGTCACTTTGGGCTCTGGGTAATTGTGACGGCATTTCTCACTATTTTCAGAATTTTTGCAAATCAAACAATCAATCAATTAATGGAGAAAATAATCATCAGATTAGTCCATAGTGAAAATAATCATTAGAAATAGTTCAAATGAGTTCCACCTCAACTATCTACAGCAGTAAAATGATGCTTTACATAATAATCTAATGATATAATATATAACAGTATAACAGTCGCAGCAGCCATTTTTCTGCATTGAGTATTACTTTTAATACTTTAAGTGNGTTTTCCTGATTATACTTTTACTTAAGTAACATTTTCAATGCAAGACTTGCAGGAGTATTTTTACACTGTGGTATAAGTACTTTTACTTAAGTAAAGGATTTGAATACTTCCTCCACCACTGGTTAAATGAGGCAAGAAATGAGCAGTCAGATGATCTGACAAGTTGTAAACAGTTTAGTCAGATTATCTAAAACAAGTAAAACAGAAAGTGAGCGCACCCAAGAAGTCAGTCATTGCACAGGAAAACCATACCTATCACCGGGCAAAACCCATTATTACTTTCAGTACCAAGGTTTTCTTTACGTCCAAAGGCAACGTTTTTAAAATACTTGCTGCAGTATCTGCGCATCACAACTCGGTGGTGGGTTGGGGCTGAAGACTACAAGTTTGGAAATGAAAAAAATCTGGGGGTGTGGAGTTAAAGAGAAGTGAGCTAGGTGAGGCTACATTAACCACCACTAGCATAACAAACCAGAATCTCTGACCGAATTGTTGGTGGTCGAGCTTCATTGTGGGCAATGTAGGCAGCATGTTTTGACAAGGAAGAAGAAGGTAAAAAAGTTTAAAAAAAAAAAAAAGACGATATCTGTGGTTCTGCTGCATCGATTTTTATTGAACACTGTCCATCATGAGTCCAAAAGTGTTGTAGAAGTGCAGTACTAAATTGGTGGAGTATTCTTTTAATCATCTCACGACCCCCTCAGATTTATCTTGCGGCTCTTAGGAGGCTCTCTATCCCCAGGTTGGAAACCACTGTTTTAAAATCAATCATTTTAACTATTGAATGCAAAGAGAAAAAAAAAAGATCACTAAAGTCATATAAGTGTGACATTAGCTCTCAGACTGCCATGAATTATTTAAAAGTGTGAGTGAACCAGATTGAAAGAGATGCATATTTTGAAAGAGGAAACTTTCACATCAACCTGAGGCTTAAAAAAAGTACAAGCGCCAGTTAATGGAATTCTGCAATTCATACATTATATGCCTCTGGGCTTTTTTTTTTTTTTTCCCTATTCTGTGTGCTCCTACCACTGTTTACTTCTCTGAGTGAGACCTTCTCCTTGGCCTCCTCCTTATGTCCTTATGTCTGTTCTCCTTATGTCTGCAGTGCAGAGCGCGCTGAGCTGCTGCCGCCTCTCAGTCTGAACACAGATTTGATACCCTCAAGGTGACAGCAGCAGATCTGTTGCAGGTGTCGGAGGCAACATCAGGGTTGTCAAAAAGCATCTCGCCACATGACTCAGATCTCTGAGCGGCTCAGACATATTTAGGATACAGAAAAACAGGTAAATACTCAAAATTCTCCGCACATGTCTGAATAAAATGTAAAAGTAGCAGTTTTTTGGTGTAAAATCTACTTGCTGTCATCTGCTCTGCAGAGAGATCTCATCCCTTATCAGCTTGTGTATCTCAAGGCGGTCTTTGATATTGATGCCACAAGAGAAGCTTTCCACTTCAAGTGTGTGTGGACAAGCTGTAGGTGTCACTGTCGACGTGGCTTTGAGCTCCACCAGCCGTGGCTGTTGGAGTCCAGAGCGCCACCCAGCCCCCTTTTGTAGGAGACGTCGTAAGTCAGATGTTCAGAATGCATGGGGCATTGTCTGCCTGGATGTTCGATGGGCTGGCAGCAAAAGGTGACATCTGGTGACTAATGTGCTCAGATGTGAATGCTGCTCCCTCAGTTCTGTGGGCAGCAGCTGCTCCGCAAAGGCATAAATGAGACAGGGGGAGCGAGAGAGAGAGAGACAGCCAGGGAGAGATAGGGGAAGAGGGGGTGGTCGCCGGGCAGAGGTGGGGGGCAGGGCTCCGGGTTTGAGGAGCGTGTTTGTATGTGAGATGGTGTGCATGTTCACCACACCAGCCGTCTGACTCCGAAGGGGTGTGTTTTGGGGGGTTGGGTATGTCATGGGAAAATCAATGACTTTCTGTCTGATTTTCGAGGAGGTTGTACCCC
>NTHP01000402.1:1003007-1030226 GCA_003416845.1 Oplegnathus fasciatus | reverse complement strand
AGGCGCTTTGCCCAAGAGTACTTCAACCCTTATTCACTGCCCAGAAACTGTGGGGAAATCCATCAGAGACCTTCAGCTCATCTTTGTGTACAGTGACCCACGAAATAACCGAAAGAATGTTTATTTTCTGAGAGTATGGTCAAAATAAAAAGACTTAATATTGAATTATTAATCACTAAGCATAATATTAACATAATATTAATGTATTGCCATTTAAAACTCCACGACCATCTTGACTCGGAAGCCTAACCCCGACATTACACTCATGTATGGTCATGTGATTCCTGTTGAGGACTCGGCTGCTCAGACACTTTACTCCGCTCACTCTTGGGCTCCAGTGCTCATGTCATTGGGGTGTTTTTCTCTCACTGATGTTTCGCTAACCTTCTGTCCCTGCCACTTTGTAGTGTTGGGTCAGTTTTAGCTTTTAATGGGCTTCCACATGACGTGTGGAGTCTTGAGTGACACATGCAGACTCGTGCCCTTCCTTTGACTCCCTATTCCAAACTGTCTAGTCAATGCACGAAACTGCAACCCCAGGAAGTGGTGGGAGGGTGTGTGCAAGTGGTACAGTTTAAATAATCATTAGATACATTTGATAGAAATTCATCGGCTGTAGATGCTGCATGTCAAAGTGCAGGCTGGCTATCTCACTGCGCAGCATATTTTACCGTTGGAGACGTATTTTGATGAGAGTAACAAGTCGTTTACTATCTGGGCAGCAGAGATACTGTATGAGAGACTTCCTTCATGTGTGTGAACTGCAGTACCTCTCTTAATTAGAAAAGAATTAATTATTCTGAGTTTGCATAAGAGAGAATCTTTTCAGTCATTAAATATTATTAGTCATGCAATTCAAGTTGTGCCTCCAAGCCAAAGTCAGATTTTTATGGAGACTTCACACACACACACACACACTCACATTGTCTTTCTATCTGTTTTATATCAGCTCGTGGACACTTTAGGGAAGTGACATGCCCTGCAGATGCACAGATACTTATTAAAACAATTTAATAGAATATCTCATATAAAATGTGTTCATTTATTACCATTATTTATCACCATTACCATGATAAGGTAGGTATACAATTACTACGCCTGTGTGGCGGCGTGCAGAAAGAGGTCTTGTAGGCTGAAACTGGGGCTACACATTTAATAACGTTTTTCTGCTAAATGTAAAAGTAATACTTTACGATGACAAAGCATTTTCTGCTTCCAAACAGACTACAATCACGGCTTGCTGTTTTTTCACGACCTGCATGATGTCACTGGGAAGGAGGCGCTAGGGACTGAATTCTTGGAACAAGAATATAAACAAACAGTGGTGTCAGAAGTGGTGGGTATGATACTGGCTGTCTTGTGTTCAGAAAAAGCCTCCAGAAAAGAAAGAATTCACAATTTTCTCTGTTTCACTGTTTCACCTTGCAGCACCAAGAACATCATTCCTCTTCCACTTCACCATACTTACAGTTGTGCGCGGAAGAGCGCCCTGTGTTCCTATTGGTCAGCGTCTCTCAACACGTCTTGGAATTTGTCATATCAGGCGACGGAAGGCAAACAAATTCTGACACGCTAGTCTTTTTGTTAGATGTGGCGTCGGCTGTTATCCACTATGATACGCTACACGGGATAAAACCATCAATTGTTTCGCCCATTTTCGTTCCCACCACCCTACATTTGTTCGGTCGGGCAATTATCAGGCTGATATCATGTAGTCTGAACCCGTCGTTACATTGACACTGGCAATAAATAAAACTGTCCCCTAAATTCTAACAATAAACCAACAGTTTCTTTTCATAAACACATATGAACATATAGGAAACATATATAAAACTGCCTTAACTTACATTACATTCAGGAAATTATTGAGTTCTTATTGAGCCACACCTGCACTGTATTCCAGATAGTCTTATTGTACATAATGCAGGCATCATGTTTGAATAATGGCAACGGTATTTGCATTAAACTGCTCTGCATTCTTTTTGCTGATCACAGAAGAAGTGTGTTTTCATTACAGGCAATCACAGAGGCTTCTGTCCGATGCAAATGAGACACTTTGCCAATTAATGAATCATGCTATTGGTTAAAAACAGGCTCGACATCACCATTGACAAATACGATGTTATACCAGGATTATTGACCCACTCTGATTCTTTTCTTTCCATTTCACTGACCTTTTCTTTGTGCTGAATATACGGTCAAGCCATAATGTGCTGCTTTAGTACTTTAACACATCAATCATGTGATCATTTATACAGTGTGTCCAGATCATAATTCTATTTACCAGGGGCACTGTAATGCTGTATTGATTGCCAAACCATTAGCATTTATACACCCATCAATAGTGAAAAGTAGTTCTCTCTCTGCTCTCTGCTTCACTCTGCCATGTGGTAGCAGCTATAAATGGCCATGTTATTGAAAATTCCCTTTTCCTTTCAGTGCAAAGGGGGGAAGAGGCTGGCCAGATCTCTATTAGCAGACTGGGATTTTCTCCCATGTGTCACAGTGAGTGTAATTGCAATGTCACACTTCAAGGACTTCATGTGGGTGGACGGGTGGTCTACCACAAGAGAGAGGACTGTAGTCAAAATACCAATTAATGAAGGCCAGAGAAATATGACCTAAACCGCTTCAGGTCCGTACCTACCAATGACTGGGCCTGTCGATTGAAATTGTATCCCATCAGCCCTTGGTCGTGGGTCAGCGCTCAGTGTCAGTGCTGGCAGATTACACTTTCCTCTCGCTGGATCCTGGCTCATGCCCTTGAGCGCACATCCAGGAGTTCATCCCGTACTTACTTCCTGATGATGAATTCACAACTTTAGAGAGAAAATGAACTCCAGCTCTTCAGAACTTCTTTGTAATATTATCATGCAAAACCACCAAGTCAAGCTGTACCTTGACATTTTTCACTGTTGCTGGGGTCACCCAAGGAAATGCATTCCTCTTCTGCTCTTCTATTCAGCTCTGTGCAGAGCTACAACCAACCCACTTACACTGAGGCTGCTGAATGAGCCTGTCTGAGGTCTTTCCGGCACTTGTGATGGTCAGCTGCAGCCTCATGTTGCTTGTGTAGCCCTGGGCTGCAGACTGAGGCGTAGTCTTGGAGTATCTGACCACACATGTGATCCCTGAGGGATGGTACATCCCAACCTTGGTGAGCATACAACCCACCACTGCCAAAATTAATTACCACAGCGGGCTGTGACCTTGCCTTGCCTGATCTGGCCCCAGCACCATTTGGAGATAAGTCGCCATTTGCATGTGGCGCCAAATGAACCTCAGATATTGAATCTGCTTCATGTAAATGCCCTGTGGAGTGCAGGGGCAGGGAGGTCTTCTGTGTGGATTCACTGCCATGCAACGGATCCCTGTAAATAAGCCAAGGAAGCATCCAGGAGTAAACTTCTCCCTGGTGTTTGCCCTTGAAGCTTCACTAATAAATTTCTTTTCTATTAACAATGAATCAAATAATTATGTGCAAATGTAAAACCCTCTCAGCAACAAACAAAGAACTATCACTAACTCTACAGCTCTACAGACCCTTTTAGCCTGTTGTGGGCTAGCTTTCCAGAAGCAATAAGCAGCTGTTTTCACTAAAATGAGCTCTGATAAACCCATTGCATGCTGCCTGCCCGGCACCAAATGGCAGGCAGACAAGTTAGCGGCTAGCTGGTGAATACAGCTGAACATCCAGCTAAAAAGCCTGATATTTTTGTCAGGAGTTGGTGGAGAACAAAGCAGAGCTAAAAGGAGGGTGAAAATTAGACTTGCATTCATAAGTTGGGCAGAAACACGACTCAAGATGAATAATAATGTTGCCATGTGTCTGCTGGAAGTGTAATGTAAATAGGTAAAACTGTTTGCTAACATGTTAGCCAAAAATACTGTGGGCTTTGAGTTTGTCAGCTTGTTGTGGAGTTTCTCTGCCACCTGGTGGCCAAAGAAATAAATGAATGTAGCTTTGAAGCCACACTAGTGTTGCAAAGTGGGAGGAGCTATTTTGGGCGCCCCTGGTTCACAAAGTAAAAAATCCTTACATTTTTCTCATTGACAACGTTGCGTGACTCAAAGTTGGAGCGCTTCTGCAGCTTGGATCGGCATGACACTCAAACACTGACATTCAAACATGACATTCATGACAGTACAAAAGATTCGAAAATATTCGGTTCTTCGATAAAAAAGTCAAAACCTGTGTACATAAAAACTTCAACAGAGTTTTAAAATGTGCACCACTAACAGCAGGCGGAAGCTAACGACGTGGTGTTGAGAAAACTGAAAACACGTCTGCAGTTTAAATCAATTCACTTTTAAACTCTGGGTCAGTTTTGCATGAATTCAGCAACTATGGTGTTGTGTTTTTTTTCTCAACTGCAACGACAAAGCGTTTTAAATTCACTACCGCTCTGATTGGCTTCTTCTCCATGGCAACAGTGGCCAAAGCTCATGGGTATTGCAGTATTTAGACCATGACCATGACCATTTAGCCATGCCACAGTGACGGACAAAACATGATTTGTCAGACACAAAGTTGAAATAATTAAAACCGGTGGCCATAACATAAGCATATAGAAACATTACATTATCCGGGAGAGTCTATGTTAAGTAATATTGAAGAAAAAATTGAAATGGGAATATGGAATTGTGGAAAAAAAAACACCTCTGGAGGTGGCAGCTTCTCCCACTTTGCAACTCCATGATTAGAAAGGTCTTTTTTGTCTGTAGGTATTGTTCTTTTTTGAATATCGTTTATCACTGTCCTTGCCAACTAGTAACTTTCACTTCTGTTTTCTGTAGTTTGCACAAAGTGTTGCTGCTGCAAAATGTAAACCTAGGTGGCCAGCCCATTTGTTTGAATACCAGGTAGTTAAATCTGCAAATGTAGGAAATATATAAACATTCAAAATCTAAAAGTCAAATCTGTTGTTGCATCAATTGACTTAAAAGAGACCTTTTGTAACCCAGGTGACATGTACTTGAAATTAACTTTTCAAGCCAATTATCCAATGTTTTTGCCATTAGACAAATTGTACATTTAGCACTCATTGGTGTGACTTACTATGGAACCAAGGTGAAAATACATTTGTTGACAGAGTCTGGTTTCTGTTTCTTGCAGCTGGGTCCCATTATAACATGAAATCAGAGCCTCCTCGGGGTCCACTGCGAGGACTCTCGCACTGCCCACTTATCAAAACACAGCACGGAATCCACTTAAGCCTCGTCACTGGCTACGTTTCAAGTCACCGTATGTAGAATATGATAGAAAACACAGAAATAGTGGGAGGTGGCGAAACCATCTCCACTGTAGCCTACAGCAGTAATTATAAAAGTTAGAAAGGAAATGGATGGCGAAACTTGATTGCAGAGCGGAATAAAATCTTGAAGAAATCATTTTGAATCAGCGTTTACATTCACACTAAGAGCTAAATCAACGCTGGACTGTCACGCTGCTTCCTTGACACTGCACAAGCTCCAATGTCATTTGTGCTGTCATGATAATAATCGTGTGCAAATACGCTAAATACATCTCCTCTGAGATCAGGACACGTATCACGCGAGAAGCAAACAGCACATGTCCTGAGCAAACAAGGTTACAGATTCTTTAATGCTCCGGATTTCTCTGCACAAATCCACATATCCAGGTCGTGGCTGCGACTCACAAGAAAGCGCCATCCGATGATTAAGTCTAATTAAATTAAATGTCACTTACAGGCAACGTGTAGTGTTTCCACCACACACACACACACTCTGCTGCAGTGACTGCACCAGTATGGCGGGAGGAGCAGCATCTGACAATACAAACTAGAAAGAGTCTTTAATGATGCTGTAACAAAGAGGATTTCACTTCATCGTACCAAAAATTAAAGAAGCCTGCCTCTGCTTTGCAAGACGCTGAATATTTCATGACACCGCAGGCTGACCTCGGGTCATCCTGTGTAGAGGCCAAGATACTCAGACGTATAAATGATGCATTGACAACAGCAACACAACATTAAGGGGCCTGGAGTGTTTGCAAGAAAGCAGCGGGGACTTTTCTTTGGAGGCTGGCGATGAATATTATCCACGATTGGATGATTCATTGAGGCCAGTGACAGTTGGAGTGTGTGGGATGAGACCTGGTGCTATCTTTACCCTTCCCTCCACCTCTGCCCATCTCTCACTCTCCTCTCTTTATGGAGCACTGCAGTGTGTATATATGGCGGTTCAGTACTGGACTGCAGCCCACGGGGGGACCCTTCTCGATCTGAACAACCTGCACCTTTTCTGCGCAAAGGCAGCATGAAATGATTTCGGCAGAAGGGGATATGGCTCTTTCACCCCCCCCCAATTGGTGGCAAATGACTACAAATACCCAACCCACATGTACAACATACATTCAAATGTGCACACAGGGTGTAAGATGCCGCATGACTCCCCGCGTCTTTGTTTTCTTCGCCTACCAGAAAAGCTCTGCAGCCGTGAGACAAATTGCTGCATGGCATTAGCACTACAGTGAAGGATGAAAGTGCACCGAGCAAGGCAAACAAGCATCCCATTACAACCGCCACTTAGCAACAAACACATCTATTACAGCAGCTGAGCAAGGCTGGAGGTGAGCCCGCACACACCTCCAACAAGCCGCTATCCAGGGCAATGAGATTCAGGACGCACTATGCTGGGAATTTCAACGAGAAATGAGAAAAAAGAAAACAAATGGCCCTCCCACTTTCTCCTCCTGCTGAGGAATCAAGGGCCACAGCCACTGTTTACATACTCGAAGAAAGAGTCTCTTCATCAGATGATGTTTTATGATTTTTTTGCAGCCCTGCTGAGACTGGGAGCACTCCCTTTTCCACCATCATTTTTTACTACGGACATGAGCATGACATCACTTCCACAGAGACAGTCTGCTCAATTCATTGGTTCCACTGTATCATAGTGATTAATGGAGATCTTAATACACTGACCTGATACAGCTAGCCTCCTGCTTTTCTCTTTGTGTGCTACTGGAGATATTTTCTACCTCCTCGTTTCTACCCACAGGTTCATCCCCAGGGCTGCACCTTACACTGATGTGTGTCATATCAATTCTCAGACAAGAAAAATGTATAATTCCCTCCTTTTTTNNTTTTTTAACCACACTAATTACTGTGGTGCAAATCCTGACTGCTGTTGTCATGGTAATTGCCTTTCGGGGGTTATGGCGCCACTAAAGCTCAAGTGACTGAGAGTGAGAGAAAATGAGAGGAAGTTCGGGGGAAGATTGCGAAGGAGACACAGACTGCTCATTGTGTGCCAACATATTTCATGTTTCATCTTGTTTCATGGCGTGTACTATTGGCAGTTTACCTTGACTCGAAATGATCTGACCACGGTACTGCTCCGCGTCAATGCCAGAAAATGAATTTGATGTGGGTGAGTGGGGATAAGTGTTCTTTCAGCACCGAGCCGAGTGCCAAGAGGTCCCAGAGCTGAGACCCGCTCCCTGCCATTTATCCGCTGTATTAAATGGATGTGTTGGGTTCAAGGAGGGGTCAGGGAAATATAGGAGACAACATATGTCAAACAATACATATAGGAAGAGAAAAGTAGGATCATAAAAAGCCTTTTATCATTTGGCAAACAGGGCTCCTGACCGAGGGAAAAAAGAGAAAAGCCTCATGGATTGAAGCGCTTGATCATCATTATGGAACAACAAGAGGCACCTCTGACAGTTGGCACGGACATAATGCCGAAATGAGGATGGTTTAGCTTCTCCAAGGTCTTAAGGTTCGGAGCATCATTGTGCGTGTGCATATATATATATATATATATATATATATATATATATATATAGATAGATAGATAGATAGATAGATAGATAGATAGATAGATAGATAGATATTTATGTGTGTGTGTGTGTATGTGTGTGTGTGTGTGCTTTGGTTGTCGCAGTGCCCTCAGGATGTCCTTGTGTGGTGTCAAGTGTCCTGCTGGACCTCAAGCATGACTGGCTTTCTGCTGTTCACTCTTGTTATTTAGACACTTCATCATAATGTTTCTTGCTAATATCACCTTAATTAACTGCTGTTGTCTCCGTTTTTTTTATGCTCAGTAAGTTTTGTTTTATGTGCACTGGTACACAAGACACAATGCACAAAACACAGACATCCAAATCAAAGAAGACTACATAGAGTGCAGGTTATGAATATACAAAAACGAATGAGAAAATAGTATAAAATAATATACTATAAATAGAGTGGCGCACAAACAAGATGTGGCTAAAATTGAAGCATGACACAGGATAAACTAACCTCTAGTCCGTCCAGCCATGCAGATAACTTTTGTTTCATTTTCGCAGGTCTTGAGATTTCCGTCTCCGCCTCCACCATAACGCAAATTAAATTACATTTAAAAAAATCAACAGAAACATTTCTTTCCAGAAACAATGTCCTCATTACTCTGGATAATACTACAGGGGCCAAGAGCGTTTAACATACTGCAGATTAAGAACAGGTAAATGAAGATAAATCTATACAGTGTATACAGTATATTATACTGTATTCACCACTTTGACGACACATTTAGAAAAAAATGTTCCAAATAAGTAAAACGCAAGCAAATTAACAAACACAATTTCACAAGCAACATAAAATAAGTCACTCCAAATACAGAAAGGACAAGCAAATAGAAAAATGCTGCCAACACGGAACTAAGTTACAACACAATAGATGTTTGTGAGGGACGTTAAAAGACTGATGAACACGCTCAATAAAAGTCTAACGCTTGTAGGCACATTATCTCCAGTAATATCAAGAATCATGCAATGAATAGCGGTGAAGATGTTTTTTTTATTTGCTTGTGTGTTGTCTGTTTGCTTTCTGAAGTTCTCTCAGCCACTGTGTATAGATGTCACAGTTTTTAGGGACTATTTCATCCGTATAAAGTAGTTCTATTCATCTCCATTTTTTGGAGGTAGAAATCTTAATCTGGGCAAATAAAACCAAAACTATCTGCATATACCACTAGAATAAGGGGAGGAAATAGGATTTTTGTAATTTGGGTGAACTGGCCCTTTAACATAACTGCTTTCCACTGTGGTGACGCTCAGTATTGAGGTGGAGTGGCATTACCTGTACAGCTGAAAGATATTTCTTTTACCTCTGAGTGAAGGACACTGTAAATAAAGAAACAGATCCCTTTCAGCTGAATTCTAACTTCTGCACATGACAGTAATGGCTGCTTTTTGTTACACACACACACTAACACAACACACACACAACACAGAGACTAATTCATTGTTCCAGGTCTTGTTTGTTTAGTCATGGGTTTGAAAGGAATCGTCAAGAATTTATTTACAAATCAATTCCACACACAGAAGATCTGCTCTATGATAACACACACACACACACACACACACAAAGCTTTAATACACTTCCTTCATGACTGGTGCAACTTCTGCAAAATCATTGCAATCCTTTCATGCCAGACGCTGCAATGATGTAATGATTTGTTCTCTGAAACTGTGTTCATCTTATCAATAACTTGCTTTGTGGTTTGCTGCTGTGCTGTAGCGTTGAAATAATTGCAAAGTAGAAGTAATTTAGTACATTATATGTTCTTTTAAATCCTGAAGCAATCATCAGATTTGGCGAGTGATCTTTGAGGTGGAATTGTTATCAAAAAAAAATCCCTTATTGAGAAGAAATGACTGCTTCAGCAGAACATTGTTATGATATACTGCAGCATTAACACATTATTTTCAAACCTTGGAAGGAAACTCACTGCAATGTATTGTGGGACAAAACATAACCGCATTTAGTGAAATGTGATGATGTAGTTAAGACTTAATTCTTGAAAAATATGTTAGAGATATTATATTTTCTTTTCTTTTCACTATATTTATTCTTTCGTAAAGTCAACTGTTATCTCTATGTAGGTGATCTCCTGAGACTGAGATGTCAATAAATGTACGTGTGAGTGTGTACAGGTGTACATGGTCACTTGTTCGATTATAATATTCTGCAGATGTGATTATAAAATTTGTGTAAAAGTAATTTTGTTCCTACTTACTTACTCATTTTTGTCGTTTAGTCCATTTATTGTTACAAAACATCTAAACATCAATAAGAATATGATTTTAAAAAATATTCTTGATCACTTTCTTCAAGATTTTAAATGACATTAAAAACTTAGGCACAAAAATTGTCACTATTCCAGAAAGATAAATATCTTACACATACTGTGAATCATGAATGCACCTACTAACCCTCTGTTATTCTCATTTTAAATGAAGATATTCGTGACATTTAATCAAGAGTTCATCTGTGGGTAATCTCTGTCAAAAAGCAGAATAATCGCTGCTGTCACTCCATTGAGATGTGAAATTCTATAAATCCATTTAGCCCTCGTTAATGTTTTGACAATGCGTTAGAAATAGAGGCCAAGAGGAGTTTCAGTCCTCACAACTGCTGAAGCTATCTCTCCCTCCATGTTTTTCAGATTAATTCAAAGCATCCCACTGCCTGGGAAATGACAACACTGCAGAGACAGCCTGAAGTTACACTTTGATGGACACAGTGGTCTATCTCTGCCGTTGACTTCAGTGGTTAAATTGTGACCCCCTGGTCATTCTGGCGGGGGCCTTATCAGTGCCGGCCAAATGCAGGGAGTCTGATGGAAGGACTAAGGAGATGATTTGTGGACAGTCTAGCACGCTAATGGTGCTAACGCTGCATGCTGTCCACATTGTGGCTGCGGAATATATTGTGGAAATGGGACAGGGGGGCTCACATCCACTTTGATCAGGCTGAAAGACAAATCCAGCTGAATATTTTTCTGCTGCTATGCTCACTCACCTAAGACGGAACAAATCATTAGCACAATGTTTTAGTGTTGGAAAACAGGATTTCAGGGCTACCACAAAGATAAATGTCAGCTTAAAGTTTATACAGTACAGTGCAACCTTTTAGTCTGTGATCCTACCGAGCAAAGAAAATCCACTGGGTGCAACCTTTAGAAGCAGGGGATCCTCACCCCTGCCTAACTCCTCGAATCAGTGGCAGAAAATCTATATCCTCTTAAAGAGGAGGAGTCACATCAGATAATAGATATATGAAATCCATCTTGTTTCTGAACTCTGTCCTTTGTAGGAAACAGATCAATGGGAGAGCCTCTCCCTTGAATTGCCCACAGTGACACAAAAATCAGTAAAAAAAAAAAAAGAAAAAGTTGATTTTAGCAAACTCACAGTGAAGGTTCGTACCACGGCAGCATCAGTTGAGCTGAGGGGGAACACGTCAAGAGCTAAAAGTTCGTGGGAATAAATGGACCAGATGTGGACTCTACAGTCAACCTTGTAAGAAGAAAAAGTCACTTTTCTACTTCTTGATGAACAGAGTGAGATTTGAATATTTATTTTGACTTTGGCGACTCTCAGTGGTAAGGTGTGTTCATACAGACCACAAAGCAACTTTTCACCATGCAGCTCTTTCTGTTATTTTCCACCTGTCTCCTCTCATGTCTGTACGTTCATGAATGAAATAGTCCCTGAGTAGCCACAAAGCTTTTGATTAAGAAATATCGTCAACTTACGCCTTCCCCTCAATTCAATTCAGGTGCAGCTACGGTTACTAGACGTCCCAGTTTGTCCGGGATTGTCCGATTTTCAAAACGCCTATAGTGTGTATATACTGTAAGTGCATACATGTGCGCGTGCATGAACACGCAGTATACTTGAGGGTCCTGGTTTGGGGGTTTGAAAATATAGTCACTCTAGGCGCAGCGGCGCTTTGAGCTAAATGCTAACGTCAGCATGCTAACATGCTGACAGTGACAATGCTAACACGTTGACATTCAGCAGGTATGATGTTTACCATGTTCACTATCTTTGTTTAGCATTTTAGCTTGCTAACATTTGCTAATGAGAACTAAACACAAAGTATAGATATTTGGTCAATTTGGTCTAATGATGACGCTCATGGAGGCGCTAGATAAAAAGTCAGGGGACCACCAAAGTCATTAGGATTCATTCTCTGGGAACCATGAATATCTGGATCAAATTTCATGGCAATCCATCCAGTAGTTGTTTGGGATATCTCGGTCTGTCAAATTGGTGACCAGACCAACCGACATTGCTGTCCCAAGAGCCACGGTGCTAAAGTAGCTAAAAAAGCCACTGTGGTAGTCGACAATAGAACCAGGAAACACTGAAAAAGAGAAGAGTGAGCTGAAAACAACACTGCACCTCAGCAACAATTTTCACTGTCAATGAAACAAACATCTCACAGCATGAGACTCATTTAAAAGATGCTAAAATCACATAAAAATTCAACCAAAGCGACTTCAAAAAAGTAGACCCTATTCCCACTTTAGGTTCTCTCGATTAATACAGTTAGTATCCTAACAAGCCTTATGACAACCAGAAATGACATGTATAAGACCCAGGATTGTGTCTGCAGCTGAGAACATCATCAGCACCTCAACACCCAAGACCAAGACCAGGTTTAAGGACAGCAACCAGCCTGCAGCCTGTTCACCCTGCTGCCATCTGAAAAGTGATACAAACGTACCTGCTGCTGTTGAGCGTCTCCCCTCAGGCCGTGAGACTCCATTTGAATTCCTTCACAACAACACAAATCAGGGCTGAGAGTCAAACATCACTTCTCTCAACTGTCGTACCGCTGCTCTACGTGTTGTGCTGCAAATACTCAACTACCTGGATATTTATTTCCTGTGTTGCCCCTTTGAAATCAGCCCTGTTATTGTTATCTGCTCATGTTCATTCAGTGCAGAATGCCAAAAATATTTACACGACACTGTAATAGTAGTCATAGTTTGTATCTTGACAATCATTACACAGCTGCAGCTGTTCCTTTATTCAAATGATTTTTATTGCTTTTTTCTTTTTATTTTGAAAACCTGCATCTTTTATTGCTATAGTACATTTCTTATCCTTATCCTCATTCTTTTTTTTCCTCTACAGCTGGGCTACAACTGCATTTTCCTCCCTCCTGTACTGTTTACACGATAATAAAGCTGCCCTTGACCTTGATGTTGAAAGCATTTGGCCTGATAAAAACCGGAGGAAATACAGCAGTGAACCACTCAAAGAAAGAACTGGTATGGATAAAGCCATAAACACACATTATATCTAAACTACACATTATTATATACGAAGCATTTAAACAAAATTACTGATATTCTGTAATATTCCAGTCATAACAAGTATTCTTTCACAGCAGTGAAAACATTTCCTGTGTTTATTTTTGACTTGCGTCACGAATGTAATCAGATTATGATGATTCAGATCCTGATCCTGATAAAGTCCCTGCATTCAAACACCAGTTTACTGTGAGACACTGCTCTTCTATCCACTCCATCCTGACTTAAATGCTTATTAATAGGAGGCATCTCCAGTGAGACCACAAGAAATGCTTAAGTGTGGTTACTCAGAGATATGCTTATATTTCTAAGAGGATTCAATTATTCCATGTGCACATGTAGGAGTGTGCTTATATTTTCTGCATGGTAAGCGCATGTTTGTGAGTGCAATCGACAGAGCTATGCAGACAAGTGCCTGAGCGCCTGGTTGCTCTCTCTTTCGACGTGTCAGGTGCCGTGTTTACGCAGCCTGTTGCCCGGCAACCCTGCCAAACAGACTGGTGGATGAGGGAAGCTGTAAAGCAGCAGAAGTAGATGTTGTCATGAGGGTGTCTGTACAAGTGTGTGTCTGTGTGGGTATGTGCGTCTGCATGCAGGTACTACTGCTGCCCTCCATGGGGCTTCACAAGTTGTTGCACCTTTCCCATTATTAACCTTCCAATGTCTAATATGGCAATGACTGATTGTAGGAACAGTTTATTAAGAAGCATAATACAGGAAGGTGCATCATTTATATTTGCTTTTGTTTAATAATGTTCAGGCAAAAAAAATAGGGCTATTGCTACACAAGGTCACATCCTTGGGATTTTTTTTGTTGCTCCGTGCTTCATATATTTTTGATTTACAAACCAGGACACACTGTGCACTTTATAAAGTTGCACATGGAATCTCATTTGTACTTTGATTCGCATTTATCAGCTTGATTTATTGTTCCTCAGGGCCAAAAAAACAAGATTAATTTGTTTATTTTGTAGCAATGAATCATATGTATGAATAATACACTTGGTACATTAAAATGAATGAATTTAAGTGGTTTGGCCGCATCATGTCATGATGCATTTGGTGGTCTTCAAGAAATATAGTCCCTCAGTGCTTTAGTGTTCACTTCTAGGTGATCTACAGTAGACTGTTAGGAAGGTTACTCATTACTCATTATGTATTACTCACTGAAAAAGTAATTACATTACTCTAATAATTACTGTACAGCTACTACTGTTGGTTGTTTTGGTTGGTGATCTTCAAGTATGCAACGGCTGAGATTGCCTTGACTGAGGCGTCAGCAAACACACACAGTTCTTTAGACTTGGCGCTGGAGGGGGAGAAAGAGGAGGAGTAACATCTGCAGGAGCTGCAGATGTTGAAGCAACTCTCTCCATTTCATCCACTCTGCTTTCTTGTCACAAGGAAGTGGTGAGTCCCAGCCAACTCCAAAATCTCCAAACCTTCACGTCACATCTTCTGTATCAGTGCTTGTAGAAATAGAAGACAAAACATTGCACTCCACCAATTTTACATTGCACTTCTATTACATTCGCGATGGACAGTCAAAAAAAATCCAAATCGATGCAGCAAAACCAGAGATACAGCGTTTTTTATTCCACACATTCTTCTTCGTCAAAACCTAAATACGAACTACCTACACTGCCCACAATGCAACTTGACCACCGACGGTTTGGTCGGAGATTAGGATGTGTTTGTGTGTGTAGGATGCTGGTAGCGGCTAATGCTTATCCACTGAAAGCTCAGAGACGAAATTGAAATGAACCTTCCATCAAACTCAGACATCCTGGTGCACCAGCAGGATTCAGGATACAGGTGAGAGCAGGTGAAAGAGAGAAAAAAATCCATCCTGGAGTTATATTTCTCCCTCATTTAAAAGTCAGCTCTCGCATCTTCCATTTCTAGTCCCATTTCGCTGTTTGCCAGAATATGTCTCTTAGAAAACAGCAGCTTTTAGTGACAGTTCCTTAAAAAAGAGTAAGAGCTTCTTTCTGCACCACCAACACAAGAGATATCCACTGCAGAAGAGATCTCACTACACCATAATGCAATAAAGCAACAAGACACGTTGCATTTTCAGTAAGCGGCCACAGCTCTTCTCTCAGCTCTGCTATCAGTACTGCTCTGTCACCTACAAGCAAGACCTGCAGCAAGTTCACAAGTTCACACCTGCTCCACGTGGGGGTTCGGTAAGAGAATCTGTGAAAAGTAGGAAATCACTAACTGACGGTGGATGTAGACCAGTTGAGGAGAAAGTAGATGCACGGAGAAACTGCAGGGGAAATGAATCCCACTTTTACGCAGATCTACGCTATCTCAGATCATGGATGTCGATATGTTGATACCTGTGGAATTATCATATGAGGGAATCACTCGGCTAAGCTCCTTTGATGAAAAATAACTGAAGAGATTCATCCTGACCTTAAAAAAACATGTGACATTTCCCAGCTGAGGAACTAGAACCCATCCTCTACGATAAGGAGAGCATCTTACTTAAATGTCACGGCGCTGGACAGACTGGCTCTGATATTGTTGAGGAACTGCTTTTTTTTCTTTTTTTTTATTGGAGCATATGAAACTGCAGTGCAATTTACTGTGGTATCTCATTAAGCCCTATAATGTCCTGCTAATAATTAAACGCTCACATTTAGCCGAAAATGATTCGGCAGAGGAGATCACAAGCCCGGGATTCTGACAAACACAGTGTGCTTTGACTATAATTGACTTTTCACTCTGCCCCGGAGTTACAGGAGAATAATGGGGCTGGAAATAGCTAGTTAACCTCCTGTCAGGTGATACATAAAACGAAAACAAAAAAAGTCTTCACAGCACTGCAATACACCTAAACCTTTTCCTCTGAGAGGGAACAGAAGGATGTCAAGGTGGGAGTTGTTACACACAAGTGATTTTATTAAGTGGAACACCCACTGTGAGCTCAATCTGTCACGCAGGGATTGTTTGACGTAAATTATACATAATTCCCAGCGCATGACAACACACATACAGTATGGTTCAACAGCGCAGCACTGTTGCCATATAGACAACAAATAACTAATAACCCGTAAATAAAGATATGACTTTGTTGGGCACAAGGTGAAAGGAATGATTGATCAGTCATGAAAATAAAAGTCAAGGGATTTACTGTGAAAAATGAATTTACCCATTGATGGGTTAAGATGAAAGATTGTATTTGCATATTCTGAAAATATTGTTGTGATATTACATGTTCTGTTATTATGTTCCTTTTTATTTCTCTTGCAATGTTCTGTATCCACTAGGAGTAAATATAATATTTTGTATATTAGGATTACGATCATGTTTTGTATACTTGGTATCTACGGTGATCTACAGGTCACATGACAGATCAATGAACTGTATATAAGGAAAGAGGAAACACCCTGATGAAGGCAAGATAGCTGAAAACTTTTCTTAGTTTTACACTGTATTGTATTTCATTGTTATTGAGTGTGAGTTGAGATGACAGTCAATTAAGCGGGTCGGTCTATCCGCAGAAAAAAAAAACAATTTTGTTTAGCGATTATTCATTTAAGCAACTCATGGAACATGTTTATTATTGTAACCATGACAACGAAGGTCTCCGCACCTCAACTGAGTAATCATTTTAATCCAAATCAAAATGTTTTTCTAACCCTCACTACGTACTTACTTTAATGAAAACCACGATCTTCCCCTAACCACGTCGTTTTATGCCAAAACCAAACCCAGTCCAACCTTAACCACAGCGTTGTCACATCATATTCATCAGCAGTGATTTGTAACGGTTTTGGAAGACACAGACAAATGATGTCGTCGCCGAGAGGGCGTGGACAAACTATGTGTTTTGTTATTTTATTTGGAGGACTTGTTGAAAAGCCTCACAAACTGGGAGTGTGCCGTTTGAAGGATGAGGGCTTCAACTTTTAACCAGTTGTCTCTCACACGTGCCCCAACTTTATGGAAGTGCAATTTTAAATCAGTGGAGTAGTCCTTTAATTGATGAGAAGATTGGCAGGAAATCAAGCAGCTGTTTTGTTAAATGTTGAATTTATTGGACAGAAATGCAAAACATTCTGCTGCTTTTCTCTGTTATATATCACTGCAAATAAATCAGGATTCTAGACTTATATAGTGGCAGAAAATATATATATTTTAAGTCATGTATCAAAATGCAAAACCTTTGTTGGTTCCCTCTCTGAAATGTGAGG
Organism: Oplegnathus fasciatus; assembly: GCA_003416845.1. Classification (NCBI taxonomy): domain Eukaryota; kingdom Metazoa; phylum Chordata; class Actinopteri; order Centrarchiformes; family Oplegnathidae; genus Oplegnathus; species Oplegnathus fasciatus. Next base: position 1,012,899 of record NTHP01000402.1, on the reverse strand, counting down.
ATTTGCTGCTTTTTCTCTGTTTCATATTATTATTAATTGACTACTAATTTTTTTGCCAATGTCACCTTGGGCTCTCAGTATTGGTGATGGGCATTTTTCACAATTTTTGGGGATTTTATAATCTGAACTACTAATTGTGTAATTAAAAACAAATAAACCGATTCATTGTTAATGAAACGAATCAGAGCAGCAGCTCTATTGTGATGTCCTTTAAACAGGCATTATTCTATTTGTGCATTTCAGCAAACTAGAGTCAGTATTATATTTGCTGCACGTCAGTGTTGCAGCGATCATGTTATTCCTCTCAGTATATAGTAGCAAAGGAAACATGTTGTCAACCCCCTCGCCTCTTTCTCTCTCTGCACTGTCTCCCTCTGTCTCTCCCACTTCTTCTTTGCCCGTGGCCTGAGGGAACAGTTGGCTTTCTGAATGCTCTTCCCCCTTTGTGAGCACACATTGATTGGCTCTCCGCTCCCCAAAAAGCAGAGCAGCATGGGGTGCCGGCAGCCAGCTTTCTGCTGGGGCTGCTCAAAAAAAGTCTGAGGGAAAAAAACAAGGGGAGGAAATCACCAGGAGGCTTCACCACAACCTGTCTAGATATGTCTCTTCTCTTTCTGTCTGCCTCTCCTGCTGTAATGAGAATCAATGGGGTTTATCACATTTCCCTCATGTCTTTTTGTCAAATGGAGTGCAGTAGTGGTCTCCTCTGTTTGCCCTGTCCTCCTCCTCCTCCTCCTCCTCCTCCTTATTGCCCTGCTGATTCCCTCCATCCTTTGCAATCCTATTTGTTGAGCAGACTCCACTGCTCAGTCTGCAGTGCTGTCACCTGGTCACACACAATCCCACAACACAACACCTAATAACACAGTTGTCCAGGGAAGGACGCACATGAACCTAAGGGGCTTGGTAAAATGAAAGCACAAAATCTGTCGTCTACAGCTATAATTCAACTCACATTTTCATGTTTCAGCGAAAGAAAGTGAAGCAAAATATGCCAGCACAGCTCTTGGACGTCGTAGTAAGTAGACCCTTGAGAATATATGACTCTGGCGCTATCTCTCTCCATATTTTCGGACATACCACCGAGCAGCATGAGCTCTCTGTCCACAGCAGAGTAAAGTGTGCACTGTGAACACATTTGGACTGGAAGACAGCCAGTGGTTGGTCGGCCGCGGAGGATGTGGGCCGGTCTCTGGAGCCTGGCGGTTGTTCATTCATAAACCAGGTGGGAACTGTAAATGAAAACACAGACATCTCCCTGCCCACACTTTCAAAGATCACATTGTGCTGTTTTTTACGCAAGGAGCAGCAGGACATGGAAGGGGTGCAAGTCCAGCATCGACGATGTGTTTTGTAATTCTCTGAGAGGGTTTGTCCACATGTGGCAAATATAATCTCAACTAAAAAATGAAGAGTTATACCAGGTAAATGCCTCTTATGTAATGTAGCAAACATTTTCAGAAAGGAAGCGTGCTTTGAGAAGTACAAGAAGGGAGACACTTTGGTTGAGTTATCAGTCTGGTCTCCTAAAAATTACAGTCATATCCTGCATCCTGCGTGCGATCAGGTTTAGGCTGCAAAAACATTGAGGTTGAGGTTGGGGAAAGATTGTGGTTTACATTAGATACTGAAAAATGAAAGACGTCCTGTTTCGTCTTACCACTGCTGACATTTTCTTTTTTTTNNTTTACCAAGACCATAATCTTACCATATCCTTAACAAGTGCTTTGACTTGCGTAATCATGCGTAATCAGTTTCCAATTGCAATGCAAATTCAATTCTGCACGTTAACAGTGGCGGGTTTTGCTGATAAGATCAGTGTGAACATTTTACAATTTTGCAGAGTCATGCATTCATTCAAAACGTTTCCTCTTGATGTTGCTAAAAATGTAATCCAGGCTGCATTACGTTTCTTTAAAAATGTATTTGCTGTTGCAAATGAATAGTATATAAACATTTTTTGGGAGACAGGTTTGCTGACACAGACAGACAAACACACACACAGTCGTGTTTTCGTGACTTTTGAGGACATTACATTGACTTACATTCATTCCCTGTAGACTTACCCTAACCCTAAACCTAACCGCTACTTGCCTAACCCTAACCCTTACCCTCACCTTAACCTAAACATAACCTTACCCTAACCTTAAACCAGTGCAATGATTTACGTTATGGGGACTTCCATTTTGTCACTATATGGGAGGTGAGTCCCCACAATGTCGAGGCGAGTCCTCACACATGTATGTAGTTAGTTAGTGTGTTGGTATGTAATTTAGTGGGTTGAGAACTTTATTGTCCACAATGTGGACATTTGTCTTTGGCTTCACCACTCATAGAATAACACAAAAACAAGATAACTGAGGACAGACCACCAGCACAAGACATCAACAAACAACAATTTACAAAATATATAGATGGAGTTATGTAAAAGAGTATTACAAAATATTTTGGGGACCAGGTGTACAATATAGAGACATAAAGAAGCCATGCATTCAGTGTTCTAACTGCATTAGGCAGAAATGACTTGCTGAACTCAAGTTGAACTGAGTGTACTGAATTATCAGTGGCACTGACCGAATCAGCAGCTGAGTGAGTACAGTGAGTTACAGCTTGGTTAAAAGATTACTAAAATACTTGATGTGGTAACTGTTGCGGGGGGGGGGGGGNGGGGGGGGCAAAATTAGTATTCATTTGGAGTCATGTTCGTATCCACCTGGCTAACGCAAGTTCAATATTCATTTTCCTTTTAGCTTTGTTTTGGTCTCTACTAACTCTTGAGGGAAACATTTGTCTCTTTAGCTGCTAAATGCTCCACTATGTTCACAATCTAGTTGCTAACTGTAGAGAGGGTTTTTAGTTTCATTAGCAACGTGGCTCTAGGTATGGCGATNNTCAGTCTGTTGGTCAATTGGTCGGTTGACCTAACACTTTGGTCCAGACTGAAATATCTCAAGTATTGAATGGATTGTCCCCCCCCCGAAGTCTGACACCCTCTCACATCTAAAGACATTTTAGTCACAGACTATCGATTTTGCAAAAACTGGGAATCTTGCAGGGTCAGTAATTAAAAGACTACAACTAGATTCCTTTTGAGATTATGTCCCACCCTGCTCCTGGTGGACATTTACGAGAAGAAAAACTGTTGAACAATGGAGCAGAACCAGAAGCAGCTTTTGGCCACAGCTGCCCTTGTGTGTGCAGTGGTTTTGCGTTATCTGCAGTGACTGAGGCCGTAATGTTAGCTGGGTTAGCATTACGAGCTAACAGTGAAAAAGAGCTTCCTTCTGCAGCTGGAAATTTTGATGTTGATGAGAACGGGGAGAGTGAATCAAAACAGTAAAGTTATGGCCAGTAAAACCAAAACAATGAGCTGAAAGACACTAAAACGCTCAGTAGAGCTGAGGGAAACAGCAGAGTTGGGTGATAATTTTCTGTGGGTTCATCATTACAAGCAACCCCCTTCACATTACACATAGTTATGTTTTCTATTGTTAATATAAAAATATGAACTAGTGCAGCTTTAAATCAGCAAAGCAACTCGTACTATCCACCTCTACCATCTATAGCGCCTCCTTGAGGGTTAAAGGAGGCTCTAGTCCACCTCTGTTGTCAGGAGAAGAAAACCAGAATAAACTTAAGGCAACATGTGTAGAATACAAAAACTCCATTCAGAAAAGGCTGACAATCAAACCTGAATATGTCTTGCTGTGGGGTGACAGTGTTAACCGGCGGAGCAGCACGCCCCTGGCAGTAAAGCATGTCGGGTAAATCCGATGTCACACTGAGTCTGCTCTGGAGCCTGCTGATGCTGCACTGTTGAACACCACTTTGCATATTATTTTGAAAGCATTTCACTAACGGGCTGTTTTTTTGACTCAGTCTCCTTGACCCAGTTGTGATAAGGAAATTTCCCATCTATATTTGGATCGGGTGTGTGTCTGTCTTGCGCCGGCGTACATCACGTCATCTTGAGAGAGAAAATGTCACAACACTGCGATCACATGTCTGACAGGTCGATCCCTTTCAAGACATCCCAGTGGAACGCCACAGGGAGGATTTTATATCATGATGGTCAGTTATTCTGTAGAGAAACATGCATCCCATCCTTAAACTGTTGATGTAGTGTGGGTATACTGACCCACAAGAATACCTGTAGTTCTTCCTGCTGAGTGTAACGAGCTTAAGTGGCCTGAGACAAATTGGTGAATGAGAGCTATTTTAAGTAATAGGCTGCAATTTAGGAATTCCTGCCAGTGAGAGCACCAAGCGGCTGCCTAGCTGCGTTTAAAATTAGCTGGATGGTTCGAAAATATAGATCTAAACTACTCCATCTTCTACATCATGCTGCTTTCATTCGGAGAATGTGAATACAATGTTTTTCTGCATACTCAAAGAGGATTTTGGCTGTAAAAAGAACAATTTTAATTATTAGAAGCCAACTATTCTATATTAATATTATAACAGATTTTAGCGGGGGGTTCCCAGCTTTTTATTTACCTCATACATACACTTCTCAAGTAAATTAAACATATTTTTTAGCTGATCAGACTGGCTTAGACCAAATCGTTAGTGATTTAGATACAACTTTAGTTTTAGTCTGTTTGCCTGTTTGCCAGTTTCTTCTTTGTTACTATCTTTTAATATAGTAGCAGCAATAAGATTGATGGTGCTTTGGCATCCTGGGATCAAAAGCTTGCTCCTGCATGCTCCTGATGCAACTACTGTGAATCACAATTACCTAAAATTTTCCAATCTCAGTTAGAGGGAAGTGTTCACATTAGCCAATTTGGGATGGCTCACGAGCCTGGAACAGGCTGAAATCAATGCTTCCTGTCACCTTTTAGCAGGACAAATGGCGCCTATTGTTTCCAGCCTATCCCTCCCCCTAACTTAGACAGCTGGGGTAGTCACACAGGCAGGCCAGAAAGCAGGGGCTCTGAGGCCTCCAAACACACCAGCAGAGTGTATCACTTGTACGGTGACTCCTGTGTAAGCTTCAGAGGGAGAAAACACCGCTCTGACCCTAATCGCAGCCCAACTTTGAGGAGTCAATCACAGCAGGCGGGTTGCTGTGTTTCTAACTTTTGACATGGGGTGATTCCAAGCAGGCCACAGTGGCAGCAGCAGGTCACTGTGTTTATGTGTGTTTATGTGTGTGTGTGTGTGTGTGTGTGGTGGACTGGAGTCTGGATGCTGCTTGGCACAGTCATGGCTCCTTGACGTCAGCGCTCAGCCCAGACTGCTGCTGCTGCTGCTGCTGCTGATGCCGCTGCTGCTCTCAAACATGTCTTTGTTATTCAGAGCTTTCCATCAGAGAGCGGCGACCTGCAAAACACGGAGGGTGGCGTCAGCTCCGAGGAGGACCGCGGGACGCCAGCGCGCGCACGTATGCGTCAATGCGCTGGCGTGCGCGCGTTTGTGGCTGTTTAATAGGCGATAATATGTATTATTGTATGTACTATAGTTTGTTTATTTTTATATTAATATATTCTGATAATAAATAGAGGGATTGTATAAACATTGTAACCACAGAGTTCATTTTAATAAGGATGAAAATTATTATTATAATTATTATATTTGATCAATATCAGTATTTTATTATATTGTTATATTTTTATTGTACGTTTATTGTTATTATTATTATTTATTACTTGTTATTATTACAAATTTACTGTATATAATATTAAATTATTTTTGTGACATTTTTATTTTTTAAATATATATATTTTTTAATCTATTATTATTGCTACCTACTAATATTAGTATTAAGTACTAAATAGCCGTTTATTCATATCAACATTACTTTGATAGATGCCATTATGATAAATAATTCATTTTAAATTGCAATAAATAACCATTATATGTTGTTAAATTAATTTAATCAATAAAGAGATAGGAAATTAAATACCCAGCATGCCCAGTTTCCATTTTAATGTGTGACACGACTTGTCAATAATGTGCACTCCCCCCAGAATCCAGATTATGTGTAGCCTACACGATGCGTTAGACCCGGTCGGTACCACACTGGGAGCGGGGCCGCTCCAGCAGATCCAGTGTACCAGATGGCTGCTGAGACCGAGCGACGGTCCGGCTCCGCTCCGGGCTCTTCTCCTGACGGCGTCTCCGCGCAGAAATCCGCGACACATTTTGTCGGCAGCCACCGAGCATGGGTCCCTTTGGTAATAGAATAGCCAATGTAATTTGACACTTCAACTTACTGCGCTCTCTCCGAGTCTATTCAGTTACTCACCCACTGACGTTGAGCCCATTCTCAGTGGCCGTGAGGGGGGAAGATATTTAAAAACAAGAGCCGAAAATTACCGAGGACTTTCTTCGCTTAATAACCCGGTGAGTAACTGCAAACTTAGCGTTGCTTATTCCCAGTGTCGCGCTGCGAGGCTCTTGTCTCGGGAAGGTTTTGTTTCCACTTTGGCTCAGATTGTTTCTCAACAATAGAGTGACCACTTGAACTGGCACTGAGGAGCACGTCGGAGCCTGTAATAACCCACCGCAGCTTTTTATTTACTATCACGCCGCTCTGTGCCGTCGGGATTGAACCGGCGGGCTGTTAAGCAGGTTGTGCATTTCGTTGGTAACAGATGCCGCGTTGATCTCCAAAGCGTCGGGGCTTGGAGGCTACATTGTAGCAGCCTGGATGCGTTTTGCTTGCAGAATGAATCATGCCGCGCTGCGTGTGTGTGTGTGTGTGTGTGCTCAAGGTTTAGAGGTAGGTCTTGCTTTTTTACCTTCTGATGCGCACAAAGCACATGGTTTGTCTAATGTGGGTTTAGCGGTGCTGTGGAGCTGAGGTGATTCATGCAAGCTGCAGAATAGCTGTGGTCACAGTGAGGAAGGCAGCGGTCACTGCAGTCGCGCGCGGATTATCCCTTAAAATGTCACGTTAAGTGTTTATTCCTGAACTTTGTTAGCAGCAGCACGTGTGTGTACTAGTATGCATCAGTGTATTTATGTCAGAGGCTGGAGTTATTTTGCTGCTGGAGGTCATTTCTGCTTCATGAAGGGTTTAACAAGTTGACTCCCCCAAATTCCTGCTGTCTGAATGTGGAACCAGTTGGGATTGAGGGGGCCCTCTCTCATATAGACCTGAGCTCATTTTCACTTACATCAGTCCAGGAAGCAAAAAGCAAGTGGGGAAAAGAAAAAAAAAAAAGTAAGCCAGACTCTGCTCCCTGATCTGCTTCCTAACCATTGTCAGCGTTTCTCTCGTGTGCACATGCGCTTCTTGTGTTTCTGCTTCTGAAAACTCCAGTTTTGGGAGCATCAAGCAGGCAAACAAACACACGTGCAGATGTTTCTCATCGTTTTCTGGTGAGATGTCCAGGAGAGCTCTTCCTGTTTTTGTTATGTTGCTGAAAAGTTCATTCTCCTCGTGTCTGCTTTTAGCTGCTGCTGCAGCATCCCAGTCTGTCCTGCACTGTGGACTGTTTGGGTCCAGCTGCGGGGGGTCGTGTAAAACTTCTGTGGTGATGCCAGTTATTTAGCAGCCTCCGTTGCTTGTTTACATTTCTGTCATGTTATCCAAGGGTCTTGTTGGGTTTAATAGCTGCTGCCTGCAGCCCTCTGTGGTGACAAGCTTCTCGACTCAACTGGTTTTAAAACATTCAGATACAGTCGTGATGCGGGACGGGGGAAGGATGTCAAACTAGGAGGCTGCTCTTTGCTCAAGTTCCTGCGTGGGACACCTTTCAGTGTGCTAGTGCGGGGGAAACTTCAAACTCCCAGTGGCTTCATAGATTTGGGTGGTGTCAGACAGAGGAGGAGGTTTTCTGTCCCATCCCCTCCCTCCCAGTCACCCCACCTCTGTGGGGCCCCCAGGTTGGGCTCCTGAATAACCGTGGGCCAGACCCCACCAGGCTGACCTTCTTCTATTCAAGTTGAGGATGTTGAAACACCAGCCGTCAAACAAAAGACACATTGAAACAGAGATCTGCAACCCAGCACGTGTGTCTGGGCGCTGAAGTAGACCATTTATTAACTCTGAGTTTCCTACTGACCAATGAGAAGCGTCAGCACATGGTGAGGCAGAATTGAACTGGAGAAGGACATTGAACTGCTTCTGGTGCCGATTAGTGAATAAAACCTAAAAATAAATACAGAAAATGAAGCTTGTCTTTTATTTTGAAATCATACATCTTATAGACATGCAACACTGAAGCAAATCCCTTTTTTTTGTCTGGACTGCCGCCAGCCTGGGGTCTGTGTGTGGCACTGTGGATTGACAATGGCAACACGTTTTCAGTGCAGGGTGGGAGGCTTTTTCGCTCTCGCCTCTCCACCCGCCCCGACGAGGTGAGAGTAAAGGCGGAAGCTGGAAATGGCCGTGCCACATGGGAAATAATTCAACTCTCAGATCAGAGAGGACACACAAGAGGCCTCATTACCTCCAGCAGCTCTGCCGGCCAGCCTGCGAGGAGACCGGGAGCCGCTGTGTCTCAACCAGCCGCACTCACCTACTGAACTATTGTCTGTATGCTGCATCTGATGCTCCTTTTGTCTGGAAATATATAGTGTGCAGTGATAGCGAGAGATAAGAGATAAATGCTGCTTTGTGGACTATTTTATCCCAGTTTGATCTGCATCATAGCCACAAAACTAAACCCTCTCCCAATGGTTTGCAGCCTGCGCCTCCTTTTACCAACAATGTGTGCTTAAGTAGCTGGTAAACATGGCTGTCAGATGGTGTGTAATGTCATAATGTTATTGATTCGACTTGGGAATTCCACTTGTGGCGAGCTGCTCCCGCGTACGGAGAGCCCCTCTTCAGCACTCTAACAGGAAAAAGGCGAGCGAGTAAGCGACCGACTGCTCTTCCTCCGCGGTCAGAGCCTGTGGGAGGTTTGTGTAGGTTTCGCTCAAGGTCCCTTTTGTGTTGTCTTTGCTCGAGAGAATAAACTCCTGGGATGAATCACCCTGCTGGTACGGCTGTTTTCAGTGAGTGGAGGAGAGTGCAGGGCAAGCGTGGCGTACAGAAAGTGTGTCACTGGGCAGCTGTAGTAGCTTAATCATGAGGTTTAGTTTGGTGTCAAACAGCACTGCGTTTTTGAATAATCCTATTATTGTGTTACTTGTGAGCAATTACAACACTGTAAAGGGTTAGTTTCATATTGCAATAGTGAGATAGTGAGGTTGTGCAGTATAACTAGTGGAGGAAAGTAACTAAGTGCATTTACTCAAGCACTTTGAGTACATTTTAACCCAGACTCCACCACATTTTAGAGGGAAATATTGTGGTTTTTAACTCTGCTACATCTTTTTTTCACAGCTGTAGTTAGTAGTTACTTTGCAGATAAAGATTTAACTTTCAAAACTGATGATACTTTTATAAAATATGTTGAATTTTTATAGATTAAAGCAGTTTTTCCCAACCAGAAGGTCCCACACACTGTCCATCACTTGTGCTCACTTGACTGAGAACGTATCGATCCTCAGACCTTCATCGGGTCAGATTGTTCCTGACGTTTTTTTAGCCGAAGAAGGTAAAATATTAGTGAAAACCCTGTTAATAAAGCGGGTCCAAGTGATCGACTGTGTGCAGGATTTTCTGGATTTTGGTTCTTCCACTCTCAGCCCAAAGACTCTCTGGAGTGTAGGAACTTTTGTGGTGAGCTTGTGACCCCTTAAAATGATGTTGTAACCTATTGTCCTACACACACACACACACACACACACACACACACACAGTATTATCATATTGTGGTATTGCCAGTTTTACTCCAGTAGGGGGTCTGAATACTTCTTCCACCACTCAGAATAACAAAATAAGCATTTGCTCTACATCACACCACTGTGTTCTTCCCACATGTGTTATCCTGCATTCCTCATGTGCGTGTCTGGTGATGATTTGTGACGCTCCACCTCGGTGACACGGAGC
>NTHP01000402.1:975804-996971 GCA_003416845.1 Oplegnathus fasciatus | reverse complement strand
TTTTGTGCTTGTCCTTGTGTTTTTTTGCATCCTTGTGATTGTGAACCTCCAATATGTTTCTTCAACAGCATATGTGCAGATAATCTTCCTATCAAGTCATCTTTGTCGGCTCTTAAAGTCCTTTTAAGTTCTTAAAATCTACCAGCTTAGTAACATTATTTCAACCTGTTTCTAAGATTAATCAACTTGTTTCAAGTATTTCCTAAAAATCATTCTAAAAAAGTTTGAGTTCTCTTTGATTCTTGTGCAGCGACCAGCTTTAGTCTTTCTTTTTTAAAAGATACAAACACTCTTTTTTGAAACGAGTTCATTTCTAGAGGAAAAAGGTAGAAATATTCTGATTTCACTGGCAGATGACAGACAAATTTGATTTGATAAGATGATGTTGCTCTGTCAACTTACTTACAATATTCCAAAATTGGGCTATAACTAATGATTAATGTCTTTCTGGATTAATCTGTCCATTTCTTGATTAAGAAATCTCAGGAAATAGTGAAAAACCACCACCCCAGTTTCCCAGAGTCCAAGGTGACGTCTTTAAATGTCTTGTTTTGTCTGACCAACAGTCCAAAACCAAATATATATGATATAAATATTTAACTTCCTATCATAGAGAATTAAGGAAACCAGCAAATGCTCACATCTGAGAAGTTGGAACCAGTGAACATTTAGCACATTTTCTTTAATACTTTTTTTTAATTTCAGCCCTATTTAAAAGCATCCATCCTTGAAATCTACTCTCGGATTATTAGCTGCAGCTGTTGTCTTTCAGAAACACCACACGCTGTTTGTGGTTTCGCTTGACCTTCGATGTCTGAGGTCAAATGGCACGGTCTTGGTTTTGGTGTCACAAGCGACCACATTCATTCAGAAAACACACCTGCTATCAAGACCTACTTCAATGAATCCATGATTCTTTGTGGCTTTGTTGTTTTTGTTGTTGTTTTTTTTAAATTTTGGCATCAGCTGATGTTGAGGAGCAAATAGAAGAATTGCCGGGGGCTGCGGATCCCGCATCCTCCTTGTGTGGTGTCGGTGGCAGACACTTCCTTTGGAGGAGGGAGGTGGAGAAGATCATGTGAGCTGTAATTATATTTATGCTGGGTCCCATTCAATCTGTCACACTAAATTTTGCCTGACTTGTCATATTGTAAATCATTACAGCGGATTAGATGCTGGTTATGAACTCAAAAGGCCGGGGAAGGATTCCATTTTTTTTTTTTGTCCTTGTGATCGCTGTATTTGTTTTGTTTTTGACAAGCTAGTTGTGATGATATTAGCCGTGCGGTGTTTCCTGGATGTTTTCAATAAATTTTAATTGGGAGGAGAATGGGTAATGTCACCGGCGTTTTGCTTTGAAGAAAGCCCCCTTTCAGAAGAGCGGGCAGTCTTCCAAGAGTGGAAGAATGCCTCTGAAAGCCTCCGTGTTTCACAAGCCATCCTCCACTTTTTGTTTTCTTGTTTGTCTGGGATCAAAGACGGCGATGAGCAGGCGACGGAAAGTTTGACTCTGTTTTCTGGCAAGCGGCTTCTTTCGAACTAGTGCAGTAGAAAGAAAAAACAACAACTTCTGATTCATCTCAATCAGCTCAATGCTGAAGCTGGATAGACTTCTGGTGGCAGGTGAAAGAGTCGCATGCTTCTCACACACTTTGCTGTCCAAACTCTCGCACTTCCCCTGCTCTTGAACAACAATACTATCGTCGGGCTTCGTTTCATGATTTTTCAGCAGTTAAATCAACTCACTCATGTGCTCTGCCACCTTGGGCACAAAGACCGGGCGCGAGCCTCGCATGTCTGAGCAGTTGCTTCATTTGTCTACAAAATCGCTTGTTTGGAGAAGCCCAGAATGTTGCATCCCTTGATTTGTATGCGAATCACATCTACCCAAATAAAGCCTCCAAAATTTCCCTAATGTTCGCTGCAGCAAAATCACATTTCAGCCTTATTTATGCCACTGTCTATACCTGAAGACATCATTTCATCCTTAATCTTTTATAGACGCTCTGACTTGCTATATATTATGGATTTTAGCATGCCAGGAGTTCTAAGAGGAGAAAGTATGAATTATTTGTGTCATTACTTTTGCTGCTGATAGGAAATGTTTTGCATATAAACAGCCAAGACAACAAGTGAAAAATTAATGAGCAATATATAGTTTATGATGCATGCGGTGTGATGTTTGCTGACTAAAAGGAACACGCGATTCTCTTTGGAATGATTGTCAACCATCCATTTTCACAGCGTCATCGTTCAGCCGCCGAGTGTTTTGTTTTTATTAATCCCCGCAGTTTGTGTTGTCGTGTTAATTTACTCTACAAGAGTCTCACTACGGTGTGAAATTTTAAGAACAATGAGGATGAAAGCCAAGAAGGCGAAGCTCGTATCAGCCGAGTAGGATATTGGAGAGGAGCAGTCTACACTTTGCTGAACTCCCAAAGCGTCTTTTTTTTNNNTTTTTTTTTTTTTTTTTTAATATTTAGTTCCTGTCAGTTAAAATCAAAAAGTTTCTCACTTTCTCTAAAGCTCGGAGAGAGAGGGGGAGAGAGAGAGAGGGGAAACTGCTTCACGGGTGAAAGCCCTCGCACATGAATATTTAATGGTTGCATTTTAACCAGAGTCATAAAATCCAAGAGGATGTGGCTGAAAAGAGAGCAGTGAGGAGTGTGCAAAGTAGGCTACTTTGTTTCTGTATAGTCTGAGCTGAATGCCTGAAAGTCATGTAACTCTTTCTCCGGCTGCACAGTGAATCAAATATGTGGATTGTGTCAGGCTAATTTAAAGCCCGGGCCACGTTTAGCGATGTGTTGCAGCCTGTTTTTGCAGGGTAAGCAGCTTGTTCTACAGCAGGATGAAGAAATCTTGGACCTCAAGGGGCTAAATTGAAAAATGTTTCATTTTGACACTTCCCTCAATGCACTCAGGAAAATGGATTTGATACACTTAATCCATTTGGCCAGTTGACCAGATTCAGACGCAACATCTATTCAATACACATCAATTTTAGCTTAATGCAGTTTGAGCCAAAAAAAAAAAAATCTGTGGATATTTAATATTCAACCTCTCCTCTTCCTCTTCTTCTAGTCTTGTCATGCATTTTTAAAATTCTGTTCAGCCCTCCGCTGAGCCAGACTCGCAGCAGACAGACACTGAGCTGATTGTTAAGTTTGATAAAGCTCTGTGTTTGTGCGTGGCAGGGGTTATTTTCGTGTGTGTAAGCTTTACTTCCACCGAGGTAATCATTTGTCATCCAATATTGAATCTAGTTAAATGGACTCATAAATTGCAATCACTTAACTCGGCCCAACTATTACGTTTAATATTGCTTTGTGGAAAAGGTCAGCCGGCAGTAGATCAGGTTCCAGCAACCCAGATAATTCAGCTGCCTTTTTATGAGTCTTTTTAAGCTCCGGAAAAATCAGCAGCCAGGCAAACTGACTGTACAGTACTTAACAGCAGGAGCACACAGGATACGCGGCGGCTACTGTTTATGTTTTCTATCCTTGGATATCCTTAATGCAGTGTTTAAAGTGTGTGTGGTTGGCAGCTTGCAGATAAACCACAGTGGATGCCCTTAAGGGGAAACAAAATAGAAGGCTTTCCCCACTGAAAGGTCCAAAGTACAGTTGTCCACTCTGCACAGCAACAATGGAGCGGTTGTGCAAACGGAGCCATCAGCGGCGCTGGCAAGCCTGGCAAACCAGCTTATCAGGAGGCAGGGTGCACTGAGCAGTGGGTGGGGGTGGCGGCGGCGGTGGGGGCAAGAGGAGGTTAGAGTGCATGTGTGTGTGCGTGTGACTCTGCGTGATGTTCAGTGGCACACAACCTCTCAGTTCATTTGGAAGCTGTGTGCTTGCTAAGGGCTGCAGAGACCCAGCTGGGCAGCGCTCTATGCGTGGCCCCCCTTTTGTGTTCACATTTTATTGACGGCTCCGATTGTGAATATTTGGGTTTGTGTGTGTGTGTTTATGCATGTGGTCACGTATGAGCTGCTAACCAACCAACATTAAAGTAGTCCTCTGCCACAAATCTTTCCCTTGTGAGTATCAAATCTCTATTAGAGACTTAAATCAATATCACATTAATAAAAGATAATATTTTCCACTAAAGTGGACAATCGCACAATGATAACGCAATATGCTCATGTCACTAAAACACGAATTAATTTCTAATTCTAAATGCTAGTAAGTGATAACACCTCTTTAGGTGACACATTACAAGCAGCAATAAGGAATCTGTTGACAAACTAATCCCCCGTAATCATTTACATGACATTAAACAGTACCACACCTTAGCACGTAGGGAGGAGGTTGGGTGGTGGCTCAGCAGAGTAATAGTGAGAAGTAGAGCTGAAACGATTAGTTAATTAATCGATTGGTTGATCGATAAAAATAAAAAGATGATTTTTTTGGTGATTTTTTGTGATCGCTTGTGAGGATTTGCTGCTTTTCTTAGTCTCCTGATAATAAACTCAACATCTTTGAACTAACGCTATAATATTGAATTATCGTCCAGTCTATTAGCTTAAAAGGTGGCTCTGAAAAGTTTGCAGTTTGCACCTTTTCCATTGGAATCCATTGGAACTGCTCTGAGTCCAAGCTGACTATAGCTGCCGGCGTCCTTGAGGGAAGAAAGTAGAAACTTTTCAGAGCCACCTTTCTGTGAGTGATTGATTTCCAGTGGGGTATTTCCTATGGCCTCCCCTCACCGGGAATAGTAGTGAGCAGATGTGAAATGGCTCTGACTGGACGTGAGTGTGACGAGGACTATCACAGTGTCAATATTTACATTACTTTTCCTGTTGCTGTAATGCATTTACTGCTGTAAACGCGCTCGCTCGTCTCTCGCAGGAGGAGCGACTCTGATTTTTAAGCAGCGCAGTTTGTTGGTGGCAGGTACTTTCTCTTTCTCCGAGCCGTTTGAGGTGCAGGAGGAATGTGTCGCGCGCTCAGAGGAGTTGACTCGCTTGCGAGATAGTCTGTAGTGCTTTCACTGCATTTCCTTTGGGACACAACAGTTCGGGTAGAGAAAAAAAAAAGGAAGTCTCAAGGTGCCTGTGTTCGGCTTTAGATGTGACTCTGGGTTTGTAAATATTTAGAGAGCAAACATTTTGATACCAGCAGGGATTATAGTTGAGGGAAACATGTTTTTCTAAGAATGTAAATGTCAGCATATTGCAAGGCACAACGCTACATATTTTCATTTTAATGCCAGTTTCCAAAAAACAGCAGTTTAGCAACTCAAATCCCGCAGAGAAAATCAGATTGTTTTTCCAAGTCCGGCTTATTTTGATGTCGCCCACTGAAACTCATTCTCTTTGTTCAAAAGCCATCCAATTCATCAGCGGGGATCGCTGCCGCCCACAAACAGCCAACATATTTGTTCTGCTGCTTCACCTTGTTGGCTTTGTAGAGGGAAGGTGCCAAAGGTGGATGTTAAACATGTCAAGTGCTATCTGCCTTATTTACTTGGCCACTGAATATTCATGAGCCTCGATACTGGTGTCAGCCTTCAGCCAGCCGTGCAGAGAACCAGCCTCCAGAGTCATCAGACAAGCTTGATCCCTCCACTTGCAGCTCCTCTTCCACCCTCGCATCTTTTCTTGCCGCCTTTGCGTTTGTTTTCTAATAAGGTGGTGATTTCGCCCGAAGCCGACAATCGCTTCCTGTTCCAATTTGCGTGGCGCTTGCAAAGGGGAGCTGCGCCGCTTCTCGCTCCAAGGCGCCCTGGGACGAGTCAGTGAAGGCACCCTGCGAAGAGGAGAGGGAAAGAGGAGGGAGGAGAGCGGGTATTACCCCGTGTTCTGCAGTCATGCCCATTTACTCCCTCTGACACCTCCGGGGACACGCTCTGACCTCTGCAGGGATCTCGCTCCCTCTTTACTCTCACTCATGCGTTTCCTCTCTGCTCCGAGGAAACCGCACCAAATTCCTTGTGCATTACAAGAGCTTTCGGGAGGCCTGGTCGCCGACTCGGCCTCGTCTAGACTGCCGTGACTGTTGTTTGGCAGCACCACCGAGCTGCGGTGTGGGGTCAGACTCACTTAGCATGGCGGCGGAGATTGCAGTGGTTGTCTCATTAAGTATATGTTTCCTGTGTTAACATGAGAAGCTCATGCTCTTTGTTGCTCCCTGCCTCAGATGAAAGACGCCCTCTACTCTTTCAGAGCTCGACACTGTCAACATGGTTAATGCTGTGGATTAATAACTTGCAGGGTTTTGCAATGAGATTTGGGCAGTGGAGGAAGAAGAATTAAGGTCCTTTACTTAAGTAAAAGACACAGTGCCACTGTGTTAAAATACTCCATCATAAGGCCTACAAGTCCAGCACTCAAAACGTGACTTAAGCCCAGTGGTGGAACGTAATAACGCTTTGTTAAAGATTATACTATCCAACAGTATATACAATTGGTTAAGTCATTTTTCATGCAAAAATGCCAAACTTTACATGGCTGCAGCTTGTCCAATGTGAAGATTTTATAATAATAATTAGTTGCAGTTAGCTCCCTTACCCTATAGCAATGCATCCTGTTTTTTAAGATGATCACATGACTTGTGTGTAAAATAATAATCTGACAAGTGACTAGAAACTGTATTGATTTGAGTAAAAAGTACAATAATTCCCTCTGTAGTGGATTAAAAAGATTAAGTAGCATGTCATGGAAATACTCAAGTAAAGTACCTTCAAATTGTACTTAAGTACAGTACTTGACTAAATGTACTTAGTTACTTTCCACCACTGGATTTGTGAGAGGGGGAGCAGAGAGAGCCTGAGTGCAGCCTCTAAATCCTGATACTTGAGCGTTTGGCCGCAGCAGAAGGAATTTCATCTCCTGTCATCTCCTCGTTGATTAGTATTGATTGGTTGGGCTGAATTGGCCTCTTGAATGGAAGTTGCATCAAATAATCCCTCATTCTTGTTTCCCAAATCCATTGTGAGGGCTGGAGAATGATTGTATCAGTGGCTTGTTTCCGAGCGTGCGGCGGCAAGCTGAAACGTTTCCTGCAGGGGGGGTCAAGAAAAAGACGTGTTTTCTAGCCTCAGTGTTTTACCTCTTAATGAGACTGGGGGAAAGTTGACCTACCGAGTAATTGTGACAAACATAGCCGAGGGGGAGCTGAGTGGTGCCCTGCCCCCTTTTCAATGTGTTGGTTTAACAAAAAAAAACAACCCTCACTGCACCTGCGGTTTGTATGGACATGAATCTTTTCCCAGACAACACGAGGAATGTACTGCAGCTTGGAAGGATCTCCCCGTGGTGCACGGATGACACGGTCTGCCGTGTTGCTGCCGCCGCCGCTGCCGCTGGTTGGCTTTCGATGGGGGCAGCTTGAGTGTAATGATGAAATGGAAAAGTTCCAGCACAGTGAGCACTCGCACGCAGAAGGTAATTGGAGATCGCCACCGAAGAACTCCGCACGATATGCTTTCAATTCCACATAGAGACAGACCACAAAGTTTGATCATGTTTGCTGTTAACCAAACGCCTTCTGTAGTCCAGCGAAATGCGATCCTGTTCAGACAGGGTGCATAGTGGGAAGGTGAGAAGGCAGTGGCTTGCATGAGCTGAAGGTTTTATAGGCTGTTATATTATAAAAGAAGCATCAACATTATAATTTCAGCCTGATTCAATCCCAAGTTTTCATTGTCGAGGTTGTTTTCAAAGCACAAAGACACGCACAAGAGCCAGCACAAATAGGTTCTGGCATCCTATTCTTAATTTATGAGACCCGGGTGTCGCATATTAAATGATTGACAGGCCACGGATTGCTTGGGATCTCCACATTAGTGTGGCATTGTTGATCGTTTTGTGAGAGCAGGTGTTCGAGGCTCATGTTAGCCTCGTTTAATTAAGGAAAGACTTGAGATTGGTGGTTCTTCAGCCACTTCAAGTCTGATTCGACACTGGAGGATCGGAGTGTGTTCAATGGAAAGCAGATGAATGATTGATAAGAGAAGCAAAGCTGCTTCAAGTCCTGCTCCGAGGACATGAATAATGAAGGACACTTTGAGCGCCTCAGTGGCGTATGGAAGACAAGAGATTTCATCACCTCCTGGATTTAGCTCCACCATTTGTTTTGTATTTTATTCTTTTTGCAGTATTATTTTACTATATTTATTTTTTATTTTTGTGTTTTTGCTAATTGTTTTATTTTTATTTCATTTTAATATTTAATTTTTTATTCTTTATTTTTTCTATTTTATCGTATATGTAAAATAATCCACTGAATGGCTGGTCTTCTCCACTAACAGCCAGCAATAAAATGATACACACAACTTTTTTAGTTAGTTTCATAAGGTCATAGGTGATTTTTTTTGTCAAACCTGGCAAATTATGTTGTTTTCTCATTCAGATTTTTTCCCCAGACTTTTATTTTAGTGAAAACAAACACTGACTCCCAGGTAATTTCAGTTAGAAACCCATAAACCTGAGTGGAAATGCCAGCAATTCAATAAAAAGTCAAAATAGTGCAAGAAATACAATCTCAATATGGCGTCTTCTTCTGTGGTGGTGTAATGGTACCCAACTGGAGAATTAGCTGTTCATCTCGATGCGCCCAACTCCAAATATTTGCATATCAGTAGTGAATGAAAACACGCATTTGTTCACATTTTCTTTTGCCAATTTTCTGGAAAGTCGGTTAAAATTAAAATTTGCTGTAGATTTGGATGGAACCTACTGATACCTTCCAATTAAGATTTATTCAGCTCATGCCCAATTGTTCAGCAGAGAGCGGCTCACTCCACTCCACAAGGTTGTGCTCATGGCGGTGCTCAAAGTTTGACTGTTCACTTTTGAGTTATGAGTGCCAGAGGTGCCAAAACACATAAAAGATGTTGGAAGAGGAAAAAGGAAGATGAGGAGATGTTTTTTGGCAGTGTTGTTGCTCTCTGAAGCTGCCTCTCCTGTCTGCAGTGTAGATCCTGCTGCTCCGTGTGTGTCTGTCAGGCTCCATGTCATCCTGCCATTGTTCAGGCCAGAAATCGGCACAGACTCCCATTGTTCTACACTCAAATCTGCAGCAACAAGCTGTTCTGCCCAATATCTCTGCACTTTGTCATGTTTGTAAAATAGAGTGTCATCTCTCAGCTGCGATAAGAGGTCGCCACGGGTTCTGCTGCCTCTACTGTCTCTTTGTGGTTTTGAAGTTAGAACAACATCCAATTCTTCAAACTTGCCATAATTAGTTAACACTTTAACCTTATTTGGAGTTGAAGTGTCATTGCCGCTGAGAGGATGCATGAGCGTCTCTTCTCCCTCCATGAACCCGAGCCGGCTCTCGACAGTAAAGGAAGACATGCCTCAAAATGGATCAAAGTAATCCCTCCCTCCCCCCTGTCTAAACGGAGCAACATGTTGACATGGTCCCAGTCACAAGCTCTGTCGTTTGTGGAGGAGGAGAGAGTGGCTGAGGATTGCTCCGGCTCGTGGGAAAGCATTCTGGCTGAAAAGACGTCCTGACATTTGTTTTGCAAACAGTGTTTGTCTGGCTTCATGTTAAGGGCCAGTGAGGATCTTGGAGTTCAGTGGGTTTTCTCTTGTACGGCGGTGTAGATGCAGGCTGACTCCTCTTATGTGAGCTGATTGTATGTGTTTCTTTCATGTGGTTTTACTCTGTGAGGGTACCTAACTTAACACTTTCACTTTGCCGCTCCGTCTCCTCAGCCTGGCCAGGCTGTGCGTCCCATTCAATGGCAACGCAGCACGGCTCCTCGACAGGCTGCAGCAAATAACCTTTAGTTCAGAGGAAAAAAATCGTTTTTCTCAGTAAGACATTCACTCTTATGCCACATTCACTTTTTGGCCCTGGCAATATTCCCTCTTACGCTGTAGTCACTGAAGTGCTCTCACATTGAGCAAAATAAATGATTGTGTTTGCATTAAATCCTGCAGAGCTGTACCAACTCACAAGAAGAAAAGTGCAGTGTAACACATACTGTATTTGTTGTTTGGATGCCCACTGGACTCACAGAATTGAAAAGTGATTCTGAAAAAGGAGTTATTTTTGCTGTCCAAAGTTGTGGAAGTGAAAGTCTGATAAGTTTCTCTGTAGATAATGTTACGTGACTGGCAGTTGGAGCACTTCCATGGCTTGGATGGGCATGAAACCTTCCCCGTTGAATCATAAGTACAAAAGAGGGGTGACATGTTAGAAGGCACCTTTTTCTTTGGCAAAAAATCAAAGGTGGTCAACTTTGACTCCAAGGGAACTGGGAAAAACCCTGCAGTACATTTAGCAGTTTACTTTTTGTTAAATTTTGGATGAATTCAGCAAATGTGGCACAGTGTTTGGTTCTGATTTGTGCCTCTAAGTGGCTTCATCTCCACAGAAACAGTGGCTGAGGCTGCCAAAGTGACTGAAAGACATCATTTCTAAGAAACAAACGGAAATCATTTCAAGTAACAGGTCATAACAAAGACTTATAGTATTATTTACTCTTTACTTTTCTTAATACTTACTCTCCTTTTAGCTCTGTATTGGTCTCCACCAACTCCTGAGGGAAATATCCGGCTATTCAGCTGCTAAATGCTCCACTGTTTAGAAGATAGTCAATAACTTAACCAAAACCGTAATGTTTACCAAAACAGTGAGCTGAAGGAAGCTTAAACACTGCATAGTTTGGTGATAATTCTCTGTGGGGTTTGTCACTACGAGCGACCCCCTTCACATCATTCATACTGTAGTAATTTTTCCATTTTTGACATAAAACTGTTGATTTATACAGCTTTAAATCGGCGATAGCAATCCAAAATCGTACACTTATTGACATCCGTTGGCCATTCATCTTGTATCAGTTCCTGTTAGTATAAAATAAAGATGAGTACGTTAATTTTGTTGCATACTAACTGCCAAAACCACATATAATTATTACATACTGTATGTTAGCATGTTGTACATGGTATATTAGTGTGCAACATGAATGGAATTTGGCTTATGTGTTTATTGTGGGTGTTTACATCCTCATAATTCAACATAACCGCCAAGGAACAGCTTGAATGTGATCAACATTTGATTGAATTCTTAATTTGTCCTTGATTGATGCTGAGTGCGTAAGAACATATGGCTCTGGTGTCTGTAATGGCCTGCTGGGTTCTGATGTTTTGCTCCAATAAGCCGCCAGACATTCCTCAGCCGGCGTTGCCTTCGCTGTGACACATGAAGAGACCGCAGATGAGAATCACCTGTCTGTGGTGAGCCCCGGCAAGCAGAGCCCATCTCCTCTCAAGGCGGGCTGTCACCGCGGCTATTAAGACTAATAGCGGCAGCCTGTGATAAGCACAGTTAGCTGAATTCATGACCCGAGCGGCTGAAGCGGCGAGATCATTTCCACTTGTGTGTTTTTCTGCTGATGCGTTTAATTTTTATCCTGTCCGGTGCTGTGACACAAGAGGGAAAGCAGAGAGTGCCAGAAAGAGAGAGGAAAATAGAAAGGGAGTGATGGAGCCTTGGGTGAAATATTGATTGGTACAATCCAGGGTGAAAGCACTGCAACAACAGAGGTACATTATATTCTCTCATATGACACATAAAAACCTCTCTATAGTGTTGATTGCATAAGACTCAAACACATTCCTCTTTTGTCACTGTTAGTTTCTGGTTTCCCTTTTAGGCCGATGATCTTGTTGGCGGCAAATTACATTGACAACATTCTCGTTTCTATGAATGACAGAAAGAAACAGCCAAGCTGAGTGGCTAACGTGACCTTCTTAAAGGGTCAGTTCAATCAAAATTACAAAATGACACATTTTATTTGCCCTGGTCTCTGAAATGTCTGTCGCCACCGTAATAGCAACGAAGATCAATGGAATTCCATTTGTGATGCTCAAATTATTATTTACATTTCAAATATCCAACAGCAATGTGTCCTTCAATGTCCTGGTTACTATTCACGCATGTTGCTGTGAACAGTTTTCACTGGAACTACTTTCCCTTTTTTAACCAAATTCAGGGAGGAGCCTTTTGTGCACTCCTGTTAACATGAATATCAGGAAATTAGTCCAGATATTAAAATGACTTTGTTTTAGGGGCCATTTACGCACATGACAAGATAACAATGTGCAATTGTGAAGAATGGAGGTTGTAAAGGAGACCTGCAGAGGTGGAGAGACACTGAAAAAGCCAGACTGCCTGTCTCCAAGTAGCAATGATCTTCTGAGTGTATGGCTATTTATTTCTGCTCTAGTACGAATTGAGCAGATTTAGCTGTTTTGGGTTTCTAGAAAAGAAAAAGGCTGTCGGTAATTTGGATGAACTGGCCCTTTAAGGCAACATGATTGACTAGATGAGGTGTTAATAAGATAAGGCACTCCTTTACCTTTCCTTCTCCTCCCACTCTGCAGCCATACCTCCCTGTTAAAACCAACCGGATATACGTTGAGCATCAGACGCTTGCTCTCCCCCCCGCCTCCCTCTCTGCCACCACATGGCCGGTATTAGCCGATTTCCCAGAGATCACTGGAGGATGCCATCGGAGCACTTGTGTTCCTCTTTCTCGCTCTCATTCGCTCTGCGTAGAGTGGCCCGCTTAATGCATTGTAATGGTTGACCATTATTTACGCAGGGGATAAACAAAGAGAAGCGAGGAATTGATGGAGTAATCCACTCTTGCAGTCATTAGGCATTGAGATGGAGGAGCTGGTGGGAGCAGCCTCCTCTCCTTATGCCTCTCGAGTCGAGCAGCTAATGGAAATGGGACTCATTAAGACACCTTATACTCCGACGCACCCAAGATCATGAGCAATTGCTAATTGATTGTCGTTAGCGCTCTCGCAATGAGACGCTCTGCCTGTTTTCTCATTTGTTATGAACGGCTTTGTTTTCTTCCCCCACGTCTCCTTCACTTCATTATTGATGTTGCTGTTTTTCTTTCTCTTTCTCTTCTCCCCGTTTTTGCCTAGAGAGTCCTCTGCAACTGAGTCATCTTAACGCTGTTTTACCTGGTTAGCCGCAACAATCACAATCCCCAGGAATCCTACACGTGTAAAATCTGTAGTATTTCCTATAATAAGAAGGTGGCAATGTTTTAAAAAATCAATATCCTAGAGCCACTAATGACGGCATGTGCATGAAACACACACAGGCCAAAGGCTGGTGTAAAAGGGCGGATGAGGAAAATGTGCTTCTGCCGGCATGGTCACGGTTGAATAGCAGGGAGAGGCAGGTCTCCCTGTGATGCTTTGATTATTGGCTCTGGAAATTCCTTCCTCTTTCCTCTGGAACCAGCAGATTGTGTTCATCTCAGCCTTTAATCATTTTTTCCCTCCCAATAGTAATGTGCTCTCCTTCCCCTCCCCGGATTCCTCTGTGTACATGTCCGCTCCCCACCTTTCTTCCCTCTCATTGCTTTTCTTTTTTTTCCCCTTATTATTATAAGGAGGAAGAAAAGATAAAGGAGGGAGATGAAGAAAGGGGCTGAAAATGCAAATACAGGTCCGTAGTTCTTTCTTGTGACAGATCAGGCCTCATTACACCCACCTCTCCTTTGCAATTGGCTCAGGACGACCCTCCCACCACCACCACCACCACCACCACCCCTCCTTGTCTCCATTACATTATGAAGTCTTTCACCTCTCGTAAACCCTCCTCTGCTCCCGGGCCCGTGAAACGGTGAGAACAGCCAGGTGACCAAAGGGGAATCTCTGGCTGCAGGGCACACGCTTTGCTTTGCAGATGAAGCAGGACAGAGTAGGGGAGGTAGGGGGCATCATTTTTATGTCCGTGGTCAGACGGTGCAGCATTTCTTTGCTTTAGCGCTCTGCCAGCAGCCTACACCTCTATCTCTATCTCCCTCGTGGGAGTTGCTACCACCTTCTCGCTCTGATAGGGAAAGGCTGGAAACAAAGGAAGAAAAATACAGGCGCCCTCTTGGGCTGCTCTCGCTTTTGAAACAAGATATACTGTAGAGAGGAGGAGGAGGAGGAGAAATAATATTGAAGCCATCAATTCATGTAAGACTCACATAAGCATCAGCTCCCTCCTTTGAAATAGCAAAACACAAGTGAAACTCTGGTTTCATGCAACTTTGGTCTTATTTTCATGCTTTTGGCCGCCATTCCTACCAGTAATAATAACGAGGTAGCGTGCTAGCTAGGAGAGTTTTTTCCCCCTCTTCGGTAACTCTTCATTGAATGAAATGACATTCCTGTGAACAAAATTTCTACCATACTTACCGTAGTTGTGCGGGTTAAAACTATTGGCTTGTTTACAACCTGTCTGATCACCTGACGGCTCATTTCTTCTAACAATGTTCCCACATCTTAGCAAGCATTTTGTTGAGTGTGTGTGTGTGTATATATATATATATATATATATATATATGTATAAACAATGTCCAAAACTACTCCAAGTTGTAACGGACCTTTAAATCAACCTTTAAAATGATTCTAAATTAAGAGAGAAGCCTTTTTTGGGATCACTTCATTCAATTGTTTCACTTGTTTAGGCGATCCACGATACAAATTGATGCCAGAGGGCAAACACATTGGGAAGTTATGCGCAGCAGGAAGTAAATTACCTGCATTTGCATGAATAAGACGCATAATTGGCAGTTGCTGTGATGCTGATCAAGAGGCACCCAACATGTATACGACTGCACTGTTTTGTGCCAGAGTGTGTTTGCCTGTGTGCGTTGTATAGGTTATGTGTATGTGTGTGTGAGGCTCCACATAATTACAGCAGCGGTGGTTAACTAGGCGTCTGCGTTTGTGTTAATCAGTAGAGAGTGAAGACTGGGGAGCTAACTGAGCTGGTGTCTCATGCTCTCTAAATGTATCATGCTAAAAAGCATTATCTCTAAACCTGTAATCATCACTACAATGCACGCTCACTGCAGTGGCACACTCGGATGTTCGCGGCTTTGGCCCACAACAACATGCGACTCCAGTCTAATGTAATCATTCCATATGGATGTCCTCAGAGACCAGTGGCATGTGTACAGGAAAAATCCCTCATCTGTTAACCTGCATTTGGGTGTCAGCACAGTACAGTATGCAGTACACACAGGCATTATAACCTTACAGCTGTAAATTACAAGATTAGGATAATACTTGATAAAAGGCTTTATGTTGGTTTGCAATAACCTGGCTTCCCCACTAACTCACTTTCTTTAATAATTTGGTTACTCCTCTATGGGAAATGTTGCTTTAGTAGTGCCACAAACCGTTTTTACATTGATTAATGTGTTCAATTATTAGTTACATCAAAGTATTTTTGCTGTCGCCCAAAAAAAAGCATTTTCTTCCCTCACCACTGGCCATGCTACTAAATCCCAGTAAGCATCAAGTTGGTGTTTGCAGACATGCTGTGACCTGCTTTACACTGGAGTTTACAGTCAAACTGAATTATAGAAAGAGTAATCAACAGATTCATGTGTAGTGAAATGAATCATTAGCTGCAAAACATGAAATTATAAAGATTGGTGAGTTGTCGACCTTTAACCTTAATTCCAGTAAAATAACCCATTTAAAGTGTTACATGACAGTTGCAGAAGTCAGCGTGTACCCTTAATTAATTTGTCTGTAATCACGTCGTTAGTGCATATGTAAACTCACTGGCTGTGTGAGGCGAGATGATTACCAGCGCGCTTCCACGCGATCCTGCTTTCATCTCCTGAAAATGAAAAACCTGCTTCTCTCCGCTGACAATCATTACAAACGACCAGATCGTCATTCCTACATTTGCTGCTCCAGCGTTCCTCCTTTTGACTTCAAGTGTCTTTGTCGGGGTGTCTTTTTGAAAAGCGGAGATGCGTTTCTTGGTTGATCTTGCATGTCTTGAGCGTGTCAACAACAGGAAGCAGCCTTAAGGAGGCGTCGCGCCAAGGTAACACCGAGTGGAAGCGGAGCAGTGTTGAGGGAGGTGAATGGGAGGTCAGAAGTTTCAGAGCTGGTATTTATTGAGAACACAGTGGTGTGATTTAAAACCGTTTCTTTTCACACATTTCTCTGTTTTTGTCTGCTTTTTAAAAATGTATGTGGTTAAAAAAAAAAGAGAATTTTACGCCCATTTGAAGTTTTTGAGGAAGTGCCACCCCATCATTATTAATTTCACTTTGCAAACAGCACATTCAACACTACTGATGTAAAGTAGCTCTGCATGTTTATGTTTCTGAGCTATTTTATCACCTTGGCTCATTGTTTCCCTTTTTTCATTGAGGCCTAAAAACCTCTTTAATCCTTTTCCTGTTCCATTTGTTCACATGCTTCATGTCCACGTGCATTCAAAAACCTACTGTATTTACCAGTTAAAATGCAAATGTAGCCCACTGGGAATAATAGCCCCAGAGAGCTGGCTGGGTGGACGGACAGCCCGTGGCTCTCAAGAGCTTTTCCTGCAGCATTGAGAGCAGAGCCAGGTGAGAGTTTCTCTCCAGGTGTCCCTGTCCTGCCATTGTCCAGGCTTAGCAGGTGGCGTCCAGCTCCCGCCGTCCGTCTGACTCACCGGTGGGTTTCATGGCCGCTTTTCACAGAATGACTGTTCTTCATGCAGCCAGTAAAACCCGGTCCTGACCGGGGAGGAATGAGTGTGTCCAGCGCCGGTGGCTGCAGCGACAGTGGGGATTTTGACTCCATGAGGACCCAATTAAACCTGGGAGGGCCTCTCTGAAGGAATAATAACAATGATAAATGCACCTCTGTGGCCGGCTTAAAAGAGGCAGGGAGAAATGTTTTATTGTGCTGGCCTGTCTTGACACAATTTACTCCCAGCTTCTGTTTTTTTGCAGTATCAGGAGGTTTAAAATCTCACGTTGTGAAAGTTTTTGTCTAGGAGAAGCCTGGTGCCATCTTTTAACCATTCTGATGACTTGGCTTTGTGCAACATCAAACCCTCTCTGCATGTGCTTTGAATTGCCACGCATGATTAGAACAGATGCGTGTGTGTCGTTTTTATTAGTCGTTTTACAGAAAATGTATCAATTGCGGTCATTAATCAATCGTTTAAGTCATTTATCAAGCAAAATTGCCAAATAGTTGCTGGCTCCAGCTTCTCAAATGTGTTGCTGTTTCTCTGAGTGTTTGAGCTTTGGGAACTTGTTTGTCCTAAATATCGTTTGACATTTTAATCAAAGAAATTACTGACATATTTATCAATACTGGAAAAAATCATTAATGCAGTTCATCTAAATAAACTTGTTGTACGCAACAACTCAGATCCCAGTTTCAATTTTCGGAACATCTTTAAAATGCACAGAAATGTTTGATTTTATGGTTTTAAAACTCTTTATTCGGGGTATCTTAGAGAAGATATGCAGTCACTTGAGACTCAAAGTGTATTTTCCTCTGTCAGGTGGTAATTCAGGGAAAAACTCCTTTTAATTAGATAACAGGCTTCTGAATTTCAGATTTGCACTTTGCCAGCAGTTTGTCAATTACTGCTTGTGGTTTCATACTGCCAGTCAGTCTTTGTCTGGGCGCTCGAGCCTCCTCCTCACCGCGCTGCAGAGCCGTGTTATTGTACTTAAACAAATCAATTCTGTTGCAGTTGAGCTTTTTTTCTTCCATCCCCCGTCATTATGAACTGTTTGCAGTGCAGAGCACATTGATTTTTCACAGCCCTGGAAAAGCTGTTGATGAATAGCACAGAGGTATCTGGGGAGAATCTGGCTTTAAAAAGGAGGCACCCAGCGTCAACCCCTCCTCCTCCACCTCCTCCTCCTCCTCTCTCCCGACCCACTGAGCCCCCAGCGCTCCTCCACTTTCTCTTTTCAGAGAGCGGCACTTCCAACGGGGGAGAAATGCTGCCTGAAAAATCTTCCAATGATTAAAAAAAAAAAAAGAGGATTAAGAAAAAAAGAAAAGTGCAAGGCACAAGGGACCGCCTTCTCCCACTGAATGTGAAAATACACCTTGTGGTTAGACAGTTTTTATATTTGGAGCATTAGCCTTGTCCTGTCAACCAAAGCATGAGCTCAGGAGAAGCCGGAGGAGTTCTGGTTGGGGATAGAAACGGCTAGCATGCTGTGTGTCACTAAGCAGACGCCTGGTGAAAATTATACACTAACAGGATACAGCTATAGACTTTAAGGTAGAGGGGATAAGGGCATTTGTCACATACTTATACACTCCACGCATATATTCACAAAGCTAGAGCACCCTCAAAATATTTCTATTCTCATCTGAAGCCAAAACCTTGAAATTTCACACTGTTCAACATTTGAGTGAGTGAAAAGAAAAGCTCCAACTTTTTCTTTTGACTCTGTGAAAATGAGTGTCCTGCTCCTCGAACAAATGAGAGAGTTTAAAGAAAAAGGACAATAGCTTGTTCGTAGTATGTCACCTGCTGAGAGCCCTGCTACCTTAGAAGCTGACTTTCTTTAGGTACCAC
The DNA here is from genome assembly GCA_003416845.1 of Oplegnathus fasciatus. NCBI lineage: Eukaryota > Metazoa > Chordata > Actinopteri > Centrarchiformes > Oplegnathidae > Oplegnathus > Oplegnathus fasciatus. The sequence continues at coordinate 978,645 of NTHP01000402.1, read as the reverse complement.
CTTAACCTGGACCCTTCATTCAAAGAGGGGTCTAGGACTTAAATTTAGCCGACATTGTACTCATTCTGTCGTGAAGGCCTGAATAATGTCTTTCAACGTCCAAATTTGATTTTTGAAGTCTTGTGGAACCGCCAAATAAAGTTCGAGTTTTGAAATTATTGCAAATGTAAATATTTTTTGTTGTTGTCTAATTCTCCCTCAGATGCCAGCAGAGGCATGTGTGATTTATGGAAAGATAACACATGCTAGAATCCAGCCTATGCTTATTATGCTAGTAATTACAACTCCTCACGATGATTAATTCACTAAGGAAAATTAAGTCTCTGTACTTACTTGCTTGGGCGAACATAGATAAGACACCATTATTAACTGTGTGAGAAATTTTCTCCTTATTTTAAAATCATGAATCAAAATTTGGTTACATTTTTAGTGCTGTGTTATATTCTGGATTATTGTATTAAGTCCTTAACTGGCTTACGTGTAATGGTTTCTCACACATTGGTTAGCACCTTTTGAACTTCACCAATAACTAATGTGGTAATTTTCAAGGATCTGAATGTCACTGGGCGTACGCACGAGCCCTGCCAGCCCAGGCTAAGTGCACAGCTATAGTGAAGGCCTCTCTTAATAGGCTTATCTGTCAATTGGTGAGTGAATTGTGAATGCGCCGCAGCAGTGAACCTACTCTGTGGTGGATGTTTATGATACCACACTGATCATGTGAAGCATCGGTTGCTCTTTTGATTTGTCCTTCATGGGCACGAGAGCGTGAAGGATCTTATCCGCGCGGGGAAGAAGTGTATCACGTTAAAGCGGGGCGCAGATGGGAGCCACTCAGAGCCCAAAGGAATCTGTGAGAAGCGAAATCATTGAGTGGGCTTGATTTTCAGGAAGAGAAAAAAAAAATGCAAATGTAATAATTCAGTGTTTGGAGATTGGTGGATAATGCAGCGGTGATTGATGTGTTTTCTTTCTCTCCTCTGATTTCTCTCAGGGGCAGAAGACGTGAGGCGCTGAAGTGTTTCTCCTCCTGGTGTGTGAATGGGTGGGGGGGTCCTTCGTGGTGAAGAATCAAGGATTAAAGTCAACGCAGGTGAGTCTTTCTTTTTTCTTATGCTTGTATGGTGGGAGCTACAGAGCCCAGCAGGTGTCCAGAGTAAATTTTGTTTTAAGTCGCGTGCACAAATTAGAAATTTATGCTAAATTAGTGTTACTGTAGCAGCTGTGTTATAGTGCTGAGGTGCTTACAGTGAATTTATTGCCTTATGCTAATATTGTTAGGTAGTTGCATTCATTTAATTTGATTTGTCCTCTACACTCTTTTTTTATACAGTTGTGATGCTAGTACATTAGCATTTCAAAGTGGATTTGCTCTCAAGGACAAATGTGTCACATCAGGTTCAACTTTGGTGAACTTTCACATGCAAAATTCGTGACCTTTTGAGGGAAATGAAGCCAGACAGTCCAAAATGGAGGAAGCCAATGTAAATTATTAGCCCTGTTGCACCATCCACTTTTATTTAACCCTCCTCTGTCGATGTATAAACTGCTCCACAAAAAAAGAATAATTAGCAGATAGTTATGTACGGAGCCCCGGGGTGGCCATAGAGAGAAAAAAAAATATTTAGAGGTCACGTTTTACTACGTTGAGCGCTCGAAATGCTATGGTGTGCTCACAAGATACAATTCGTTCACACGTTTTGATTAAGTCGTTACCATATTTTGATTAGTGATACCTACGAATAGAGACTCCAAAGCCAGGTCTGTTGTGCTGGCTCTCTGTATATACACTTATGTCGTGCGCACGAATTAATCAAAACGTGCGAACGAATTAATCAAAACGTGGTAACGACTTAATCAAAACATGCAAACGACTTGTATCTCGTGCGCACGCAATAGCATTTCGTAGTACTAAAAAGTGGCCTCGAAACATATTTTTTTCTACGTTACAGTAGTTCACCAACTAGCGCTATGAGTTGTCCCCTCTAGCACAGTTTTTTGAGAAAGTTGCGGTTTAACTTTATGTTCTGTGAATTTGAGAGCAGGAATTACACATTTCTGTGCAAGAATTAAATCATTGAGAGCACAAATGAGCTATCAGTGTGCACGCAGGGACTTGCTGGGCTCTGTTAAGACCATTTTAATTACCTAAAATGTTGCTTTGCCTGAAATATTTCTGGAAAAGATGTTCTGTCACAACTGGAATTAAACAACGCTTGTTACTGGAAACAGATATCTGCCTCCCCTGTCACTACAGTGATTTAAAGACTACAACTTTGTTTGCCCGGACATGCTCCGTCCTCCACCCGCGCTCGAGTGTCTTTGGTAAACATTTGATGGCAGCAGTTTGTGTGTGGCCAGGGTCGGCTCACCTCGCTGAGCATGTTGATTTCATTAGGAGCTCCTGGGGGGCTCTGTGAGTAACAAAGTGCTGAGATGTTGCGTCTGTTTATGTTTTTTTTTGCCGTCCATATGCAGTCTGATGAGTGTGTACACACACACAGAAGGTCAAGACTATCCTCCTCACCGGTAAACCACCAATTCATCCTTATGCAATATGTAGCTCAGTGTACGTTCCACTAAAAGGGAGAATTACGTCGTGGAAAGGGAATGTAATTGGTTCGTCCGCTGTATTATACAATACAGCTATGGCTTCATGGATTAGGAATTGGGACATCCAGCACACACACACACACACACACACACACTCAATAGATAAGAGTGGTTAATCTTGATTAGAGCAGTGTGAATGCTGAGAAATATGGTGTCCTGACAAACATCTGCCCGCCACACAGCTGAGTGGGATAAACCGAAGTGATTATTGTTGAAATGTCAGGCGAG
>NTHP01000402.1:960507-975781 GCA_003416845.1 Oplegnathus fasciatus | reverse complement strand
GTGATGACATGAACAGGAGCATGACACGAGGGCTTCACAGTCAGCTCTCTCTCACTCTCAATGACAGATTTTTCCACTGTCGACGTGAGGTTGCCATTGTGGAGGGAAAATCTAGCTGGGTTTGATGGAGAGGCTGCAGTGGAAGGAAATAGCAACAGCCTCAAATAGAGAAGTGTAATCTCTGAGGTTGATAGCCAAATACTATCTCCGGAAATGAAATGTGTGTAGGGCTGTAACTAATGATCATTTTTATTTATTGATTAATCTCTCAGTTATGTTTTCAGCTATTTGTTTAGTCTTTAAAATGTGAGAAAATAGTAAGAAAAACGTGCTTGTTTTGTCCAGCAGTCCGAAACCAGATATTCAGTTTACAGTGATATAAAACAGAAAGACACACATTTTGAGAAGCTGGAACCAATGAAAGCTTGGCAATTCTTGATAAATAAATGACTCTAATGAAGTTTCATTTCAGTTGGTTGATGTCTCTGTTGCACCAGTGCAAGCCCTAATGAATAATTGCTTTCCTCTGTGAAATGTGAGGGGTGCAGACATTCTGTTAACCTTGCTAAAGGAAAAAAAAAGGGGGGGAGGAAAGAAAAAAAATCCCCTTCCTGTCAGTGGTCTCTCTTTCTCTCTGTTCTTGTGAGATCTGGAACTGATAAGCGTGAGGCCTCTGGTAACTGAACAGGAAGGATAGAGGGCCTGGCCTCAGAGCCCCCTGCCTCTGCACACATGTCCACCCCCCCTGCACGGGCAAACAAAGAGAGCAGAGCCTGCCACTTAACTTCAAGTTTCAAAAACATTTAAGCCTATTAGAAGGATTATTATCACTTGTTGGAGTGAACTCTTGTTCTGAAGAGATTTCTGTTGAATATAATAACAGAGAGGCATTTTGATTAAATAGACCTTGGCCAAATTAATGCTTTGCAGCAGCTTCACACCCAGGCACAATCACAACTCCCTTGTTCCTCTGACCAGTGTTGAGTCAAGTGGAAGTACTTTATTAAACAAGCACATGGCAGAGCAGAGAGAGTTTAACATTCAACCCCAACGCCCAGAGGTCTAAATGACAAGCTGTTAAACTGATAACCGTGATGGGGCTGCTGTAGCGTCTACACATAGATGTTTCCTGAAGCAGGTGCTTTAAGGGAAAGAAACCACAAACAAAATGTAACGCAGGATGAACTTTCACACTCAAAATGCGACATTGGCTGGAATAAGCTGTTGATCAGAGGTTGAAAGATCAGTTTTGTGAGCTCCAAGGTCTGTGAGCACTGTTGTTAGGAGCTACTTTGGTGAGCTAGCCGTGCAAACAGAACAGAGAGGACAACATTTGTAAGTATCTACGGCGTGAAAACTGAAATTACAGAGAGGCTATCTGTAACTTCAAGGTCATAAACAACAGATTCTCCAAAGTTAGTGGAAGATAAAAGGACAAAGAAGATCTCTAATCTTTGTAATGATAATCTTTGAGGGCAGGATGATTTCAAATGTAGAAATATCATTATAGTTAAAACAGGAAAAAGTATTTGCCAAAGTACTCTTTAAACAGTCCATCTATGTTTGTTTTACAACCACACAAGCCAGAGGTCATGTTTTCTTTAAGAATGTCTTACATTAATTTATGCCATTTATGCTTAATTCCTGCCGTGTGCCATCGTTTTGGCATTATTTTGCCGTATGTGTTGTTGTTTGCACTCCATTCCGTGTCTTGACAACTAGAAAAATCAGCCAATGGGAAGGTACTTTACCTGTCACTTCTGGTGCATTTTATTCCAGATAACAAACCAAACACACATGATGTGACATGATATCAGGGTGTTTTCAGTGCAGTGACCGTGGAGAGTGATAGGAGATGGCTTTGTTACCAAACCATCAGTACCAACAGCATAGTACAAAACTTATCACCTAAGAGTAGAATCTAAGAGAAAGGCCCCCATACTAGACTCAAAAGTTCAGTTTGGGTTCTCCACAAATTCTCACTGCACTTATTACCAGCAGCTGGATGTAACAGTATCAGATTCAGTGCATCAGAGTGTCCAAAAACATTCTGGGAAATGCAGGAACTCACTTAACTGGATAATAATCACACAACGAAAAGTAAATACAGAGCACTTGATCACAATAAAAACCCTGGGGAATGAACTGAACAACTCATATTGATGGTGTCTTAACAGTGAACAATTACCCAAGGATTTTGCCCTTGAAGTGTTTGTGTCATCATGACAAAGATGGTGCAGACTGTTAACTCAAAGGTTCACTATTGAAGTGTAGCGGATGAGTGGAAAGATGATTTTCCTGTACACTAGTGGGAAAGTAACTGAGCATGACAAGATAGCACTCGAGCCAGGTTGCCTTCTCGCAGCATCTTTGAGATCCATCTATTATCTTATCTAGCTGGGTTTTCCTCCAGACTTAACGCTCATATGGGATTTCCATCTGATCCCATCTTGTTCTCTTCGCAGTACCTTTAGTGGAAAAGCAACTTTGGGAATCTGAGGCATATCTTTTTCTAAGACTGCGGTGGAGGTAGGGAGGTGGTATCCCTCCCATGAAAAAGTGCGAGATAACGTTCCAGGGTGACAGCTGAATTATTAGCCCATTAGTCACCGGAGAGAGAAAGAGCTGGATGAACATGGCATCCGTCAAGAAAGAGCCTCTTCTTGTGCAGATAGCCTCCCTTAACTGCCGCCCAGGAATCTTGTAAGTCTCTCCCACTGATGTAGGAGCCGGAGGGCCGGGGTCAGGGAGCAGGGAGCAGAGCTGGAGCTATCCCGGTACTCTGCTTGCTGCGGATGACCCGGCCGCCTGTCCTAGGAACAGAGCAGCATAACACAGAGGCAGAACTCAGTGTACTGGAGTAAAAATAGACGTGGCGTCAACCCCTCTTTCCCATAGACACATACAAACGTAGACGGCGCGCGCTCATGCTCGTACGTGCACTCCCATATACCAGCGTGGGCGCACGTCTTCAGAGGCGATCGCACAACCGCTGCTGATAGTCAGTGACATGCCAGAACGTGTTTGATTGACAGGGTGACTGCGGCGGTACAAAGTGCCTGTGTGTTCAGGACAGATGTTCGCCGCAGCCCGCTCAGATGGTCTGAGTTGACGTACAGCAGGAGGAAGCCATTAAGCAACACTTGGCTCCGAGATGAACTTCCTCACTGTTCTGTGACCCTGTTGAATCTCCGAGCCTCCTTTTTACATCTCGTGTGTCTTTTGTCTAAGCTATCTGCCCGGCTCCACTCAAACAAAGACACTGCAAAGAAAACGAAGAGGATTGAGCAAATGCAGTAGCGCTTGCCTCCTTTGATGCAAAATTAAACCTGATATCCCTTTGACATGCCTTCCACGGATAACTTGTCAATTTCCTGCTCGTGATGAATAGCCTGAATAAGCTACGCTTCACAAGCCAACAAATTAATTAATGGCATGGCGTAATATGTTTTAAGAACACTTGGCATTGAGATGCTGTTGGCTTGTGAATGGTCTACCTCGATGCTGCTTCTTGAAATATGACCGCATTAACAAGCCTTTCTTCTGCCTCATGCTGCCATATTATTGCATTTCTCTTTGTCAGTGAAAGCAGTTACTGTGGTCTCATTAGGTTGGTACATTCTCGTTGTAGAATATAACCCAACAAGCTTGCCTTGACTCCACGCTGGTTCTGCTAAATGTTCTATTTGTAATATGTCTGTTTAAAGCTAATGAAATGATGATAGTGGCAGCGCTGCAGGGCCTTGAATTAGCCCACCAGCTGATCTGACTGCCATTCAAGTGGCCCAGTTTGAAGATGTATTTACAGCAGGAGGACAAATATAAGCCCAGATCCTAGTTGCTGTAGTTCAAGTTCATCAAGTTTTTGTACTGCCGTTTTATGTTACTTGATACTTCCTCCTCTCTGCATTTCAGAGGGAGATGTTTTTCAGATTTCAGCATTTTTACAGAACTATTCAACAGTATATAAAGTAGTTAAAGCAGCTACAATCAATATTTTTACAATAACAATGTGACAATAATGAACCTACAAAGAATTATCACCTGAATCTGCAGCTCTTCTCAGCTTTACAGAGCTTTATAGCGAGTTTCAGCTCATTGTTTAGTGCTTTAGTTCACTCTCACCGCTCTCATGGCGTCGTTTTCGGCTGAAGCAGGCAGCTGTTTTCACTGAAAAAGCTCTAAAAACCTACTGTACACTACCTGCTCAGCACCAATGGCAGACAGACACAGGTAGCGACTGGTTAGCTGGTGAACATAGTGGAGCATTCTCATCTAACTCTTGTTAGGAAAGCAAATAAGCATATTTCCTTCAATGTCAACCTATTCCACTAAACTTGCATCCACCTCGAGTAGAATTTGCATGTCAAACATTTACTTATAATTGAGTACTTTCACTTCAGTAGAAGGATCTGAAACTGATCAACAGTTCTTAGATATTTAGCCATGGAGAATCAGGAAAAACATACAGATATATAACACTTTGTCACTTTGTTCTTTCAAAGGCTCTGATATAAAATATGGTGGATATTACCAATTTATCTCTTCATGCTCTGTAGCATGATTGAGCGGTACACAATGAAGTCGGATCTTTTCGAAAGCTCAGGAATTCGTAGCACACAGGCTGATAGTCATCAATTTCAGACTTGTTTGGTAGTTTTTGGGATCAAAGGCGATGATGAGGATGATGATACTGATGCTAATCCCACTGAAGGGGATGATTGAGTCATCAAGGCAAAACAGCTGTCTTATGTGCCGCCTCTCCCCCCCAACTAATGGCTGATGATGACGGTAGCAGAGTGTAAGTGAGTGCAATTGACAGCGGAGTTCGAGCTTCCTCTGGGAGGAGGGAGAAAGGCTGAATCTGAGCAGAGGGAAGCAGGCAGCAGGGTGGCCATGAAACATTCATGCACCTGGGGACTCTTTGCATAAGGAGAGCAAGCTGAGCCAGTAATGAAGTAAAGAGCAGAGGACTTTTAATGGCTCTGTTTGTCCTTTTATGAGATTAGCGGTAGTCTGGCTTCTTATATGAATTGCATTAAAAGCCTAAATGCATACAGTGATTTAGTGGTGACTTGTACTCACTGCCTGCTGCAGTGAAAATATTATTTGCATTTGGAGTAATCTAATTGTGGTTAGCTGCGAGATAATTGGTACCACAGGTGTGCGTCTGGTTATAGCTCAAAGCTGGACAGCAGAAGGTGAGTTATTCCCAGCCCTCGGGCCCCTGCGCCTCAGACTGTTGACATGACAACGCAGCACCAAATGTGGACGTCCCCAGTTGTGCCGGCGGAACAGTTGTCCCTCCTAAACTCATCCTGCTCGGCGGCTGCGAGCTCGCGCAGGGACAGAAAAGGCGAGAGAGGAGCAGAGGAATGGCAAGATGAAGAGCAGAAGACGGGAGAAGTAATATTTAGACAGCTGCACGTGTAGTGCCGCGTATCGCTGTCAGTAGAAGGGGAGGGGGGTAGAAGTGGAGGGATATTTTGGTGTCCTCAGCTAGGCCTCAGACAAACTCGCGCTGCAGTATTGATGTCACCGCACCCTCCTGACAGCGGACTGTAAATCACAAGTTGCAGTCATCTATAGATGTACAAACACCTGCTCCCTCTGTTCCTATAGCATGCCAGTACGTTATCTGTCTGAACTGAGTATAATGAGAAAACTTGCTCAGACATGTTTTAACGTTAATCCATGAGAGAAACCTATGTGAGAGCTCACTGTCAATGTCCTCAGTCCTCAGCCCCGACTGGCGAGACGTGGTACAGTAACGGTGGTTGTGTGAAGCAGCTGGTCACATGTCTGCGGTCCTGTGCTAGACTGGCCCTGTGCCTTGAGGTGGTGGATGGCAGCTGACTGCTCTGATTCACTGGGAACTCGACTTGTGTGTTGTGCGCCTCACAATGGACTGACTCATAGGGAGTCGACGCCAAGCTTGTTCAGTGTCCATCTCTCAGCCGTTTTCACTGGAACTTTCTGTTTGACTCCTTTGTTGCCTCTGTTTTGATGGAGACAGTGGTCTTTTCTTATGACTGTGTGTTTTTCTGCATTGTTCTCGTTTTCATTTCAATGGAAACGGTCAGTCTCCTTCCCCTTTCCTCCTCGCGCTGTGCTTCTTGTTACTGCTAACTCTCACTCCGTTGTCCTGGGGAGGATGCGGACTGCCGGTCAGTCGCTAGCAGCTTCTTTTCACCTGACATGGAGGAGTTTCCCTGGAAGTGGGAAATGTGCCCTCACGTTACACAGCCCGCCCCTTCAACCAGTAGGATTTGCAAATGATCCCTCACTGGCTTCCCAGCAAACACTGCCGATTGTATTAGGCTGCCTTGAGAGCGATGAAATTCGAACAGTCCAGTTTGAACAATATATCCATACATTTGAACGCTTATCAGATGCCAAAACAGTGGGCAGTGTCAATACTGTATAGCAATGGTCCCTTAAGGATAGGCCAAGAGTGCTGCAAGATTTGTTCATTTACATATTTTAATGTTTGTGTGTATAAAGAACGAGGCAATGTATAATGTAATCTACTACAAGTGTACGTATTTGATTGGCCACTGGAGTGTGTTACCAGATGACACTGCATTGCAGAACGGACTTCTTTTGCTAGACAAACCTGCTTTTTTGCCAGTAGTCTCATTGAAATGAATGAGGAGGCTTTGCTTTTTTTGACCCTGCCTTAGATGGAGAAAATTAGACATTTCAATATTTGTTAGAAACAAGGGTAATAATAGAACTGTATGTTCTCTCAGTGGTTTATTTGTTGTGACTGTTTTTTGTGCTTCCCTGCTTCCTTTTGAAACTGTTTTCTTTTTAGCCACGTGATCATCACTGAGTAACCAGATGTCTTTGTGCTCTGCAATAAACCATTTTGCCTGGCGACAGCATTCACAAACACAACATTAAACCTCTACCTGCGGTCACTCTCGCTCCCCTATCGCATAATAACGTGTGCAACATCCGCGCAGCAGCCACTAATTGCTGCTGGATATTAGAGCGAGGTCTCTTAAGACACTGACCTTGCTTTAGCCAATCATAACAGAGCGTGTTACCGGGTTGAGCTCTGATCAGAAGAGTCCCTGCAGCACGAACAGGAGGAATTAATTATTCAGACTGGCTGCTCGCACGTTTTGCTGGACACCACATTTAATGACATCTATAATGGCATCTTTGTGAGAGATTAATGGTGATGTGAGACTATCAAAGCAGAAAATGCACAAAAGTCCAGCCAAGCAGCTCTCTGCGTGCCAGGTACAAACACAAAGGGAACGATGGGTGTGAGCATTTTATGGCAGCATCCAGATTTTTTTGTTCTCAAATTCATCACCTAGGATCTTACACATCTTTAAGCCTGCCTCGTCTCTCATTCTGTGCAATCTGGAAATTTCAAACTGACATGCATGAACCTATGGTGATGAGATTTGCTTAAATATTTATTGTACGAGGAAATGAAGAAGTATGAGATTAGAGCCTTTCCTCACAATATTTACATCCCTGCCACCACTGTTTAGCTTCTACAGCTCGAGGAAAAGGCTGAGTTTTATAATGATCAGTAGTCGGGTTTCCACTGACCTTTTACGAGACAGGACAGCGCCTCGATGGATTGAAAATGTTTTCGAGGTAGTTAGGAAAAGGGGAAACGGTGCATTTTTTGGTTGGTGTCCTCTTGATCATGGATAACAACTTAAGCACAAAGCTGACAAAAAGTTTCTGTTGTATCATTTAAATTAGTAATTAGTCTCAGTGCTTATTCAGGCACACTACTTGTCTTAATCAGGGGAGAAAATTAGTTGGAGTACAAGGCCAAAGAGTTAAAACAAGACGTCAAGATGAAAAAGCTGGTTTCAAATATCCAATTTCAGTTCTAAGTCTAGTTAGGTAAATGAAGCTTCACATGCAAGTCTTAAGTTTTGGGTGAATATTTTCCTTTTTAGAATAATGATATACTCGGTATATAAATAGATACATTGATGGATTGATATATAAGAGGCGTGTAGCAAGAAAGTAGGTTAGTAAAGAAAAACTGTTAAGCACTGCAGGTCTCACAGCTTTTGTGTGTATTTGCTGTAAATAGTGCTTAGCAACAGCAAGGTTACTGACTCTGGTTGCATCTGCATTATGCTAATGTAATGAGAGCAGGAAGCCAATGGAGGCTAGTTGCACTGGATCGCTACAGGGACACAAATGTAAGAGTCATCATGCAAATTAGCAGGATGGCTGATCGCTCAAAAAGCCAAAAGTTTAATAAGAGATAAGCAACCAAACCGGACCACACCTCCAGTGGCAGGCCAGATTCAGATGCGGAGTCCTGCTTTGATATTTCTCTCTAACCAAACGTTGTTATCGCGACCCCGGAGCAAACATGCAAACAATCTGGCCTGTGTGTTTCCAGTCACATGGGCCCGAAGTGCTGGAGAGTCAGCGTATCTGTCCTGGTATTTCCTGAGGCTTCGTAAACATACATGCACGCTCTCTGTCACACACACACACACACACACACACACAGGAGGTTCTATTTAAACAAACAGTTGATGATAATAATATAATCATCTTTATTTGTATAGCAAGTGTTTTACAAGGCCGAAGCAAAGCAATACGTGTTACTATGAAACATCAAATGAGATGAGAAAATGAGGCATGATAATACAGCTTCGTGTTAGTCTGTAACTCTTTGTTATTGTTATTGTTTTGGCCAAGGAATCTTGAAAATGAGATTTTTAAATCTCATGTAGGCTTTCCTGATCAAGTAAGGATTAAATAAAAAATGCAGGCAGTAATAAATTTAAGTTGCAATGATCCTCACAAATGCTAACAAATCATTAGTTACATTGTCGAGCTTGCCTATCTGTCTTTTTGTTGTTGTTGTTTTTCAAAATAAGACCCATTAAATCACATATTAAATATGTTGTTTTTGCAAGTGGAATAACTGTGTGAACCCGCGTCCAACTTGCGGTCACTCCTGACTTAGAATGGAAAAGAAAAACAGAAGGAAATGTGACACTTTGCACTTCTCCTTTTTTCATCTTGTCATACTCACAGAGAAATCTATTTACAATAAGTAAACTAAAGGTGGATTAAAGCACCAAACTGTACACCCGGTGGAGAAAGCTTCAGCTGCAGCCATAGAATGCCGTTTAATCCACTTTTTATGCATTTAGCTCACTAAAAAGCATATTTTGAGCAATTACACCACCATTGCTAAAGCCATTAATGGATGTTGTTTGTGTGCGAGTATGATTATTGCGCTGGACTTTGCCAGAGGATGGCCATGCATTAAATCATTATTCGATTTAACCAGTTGAAATGTGTGTGTGTGCGTGTGCGCACTGGTTCATCTAATTGATTTGGAGTGTTAAAGTGCAGGGTTCAATGAATACTCTAATCAAAACCTTGGAGGCTGCTGCTAAATGGTAAAGAATGATTTAATGTGTCTCAGGCTTTTTTTTTTTTTTTTTTAACCTCACAGCCTTAAGTGGAGTCTTCTACGTGTTTTTAGCTTTGTGTCGTAGCCTGCGGAGGGAGTGTAGACAGTGTAAACACAACTGTTTGGATCTAAAGCTGTCAAGTTGAAATAAAATTAAATAAAGTGAAATCACGAGCTGGAAGCCGACACTTCAACCTCCAGATGCGTTAAGTGCTGTCAGTATCTCTTGCCACTAATCTCCTTTTTTACCCTTTTAGTTGCCATCTAACACAATTTCATGGTGTTGATACAGAATCTGAAAATTCAATAGCTGAGCATGTATGCTGGGATTATAATTTGGAGTCTCTGTGGGGGATGTAGGTCAACTGAAAGGCTCTATTTCCTCAAATATTGTAATCCCCATTTGTTCTGCTTTTTCACCAGAAACACAGCTTTGAGGTCTTTGTCAGACTACAATGCCCTGGGCAGGACAGTGGCTCTTAATGCTGTTGTCTTGTCTCCTGATGATTTCTCTACTCGTGCGCCAGTTTGCTTTTTCTCATTTCCAAATAATTTGTAAATTGCTTGCTTTACCTTAGCTCCCCATATCTAACAATTCGGATGTACTTGAAAATGCAGCCTCAGTGTCTCTCGTGTTCTTTTGCTTTCAGCTTGAACTTTTAGCCCTTGAGTTGTCCACTCTGCTCCGCTGCAGCGCAAGAACCAGAGCAGGTCATGTTTACGGTTGAACTGGGGAACGGGGTCAGCAGGATATACCCATTTAACCTTGCTGGAGACCTGCACAGAAAAAGGAAGTCATTCATTTAGTTTGGAGTGATAAAGCGTGGTTAAATAGTTTACTCTGTCTGCCTTTTCATTGATAAAAAAAACAGATTTCTCCCATCGCTTTCTCGAACGGTTCCACTAATTCTAGTATTAACCGCCACACTCAGCCAAACTAATTTCGTGGCTGTTTCTCGGGGCTGGAGGAGTAGTTATGTGAAGCCATGCATGAACATAAAAAATTGATTTGTTTATATATCATTTCAGTATAATGGGTTTTTGGCCCGATTCAGTGACAAAACCTGATGCACTTTGTAGGAGAAAAAAGGGGGAAGGATTACTCTCCTTGCTGGCATGTTAATATTCTGCTCCTGTGTTGTCTAAACCTGATAACAAGTATGGCACAAGACAAGGCTGTCCATTGTGGAAAGAGCTTTTTCAACAAAAGTCATTATGCTGGATCAATGCTCCCCAGAGAAACAGCAGGCTCAAACGCCACACACAGAGATGGAGGAGTGCGTCAAAATGTGTAACAGCCCTAGGCTTCTTTTTGATGGCTCAGCAGGCCAAGGTAGAGACCACATACCTGCAATTATGTGGATGTTTTCATTCAGCTCGCAGAATTCATCTAATGTCCGTCATACATTTCTGAAAAGTGACAAAAAAACCCTTTAAAATGACAGAAATAATTTTTAAAAGGTTGGTTCACCCACTAAAACATATTTTCTTTCATATAGTTTGGGTTTTGAGATATCTGCCTCCAACTCGACACAGTGGAGGTGAACAGACTTTATTTTTTGGTGTTCATAGCACTGAAAAACAAATAATTAAAAACCGTCGCCAATTGAGTTGCATTGTGGGTAATGTAGGCGGCAGGTTTTGACCTAGAAGAGGAACGCATGGAATAGAAAAAGACGATATCTCTGGTTCTGCTGCGTCAATTTTGATCCTTTTTTTTATTTCAAACTGTCCATGTGTCTGACAGTGTTCTAGGAGTGCAATGCTAAATTGGTGGAGCACTCTTTTTAAGTTCAGCTGAAGTTAATATGAGGCTTCGGCAGTCTGAGTGGATGTATTCCAAAGCCACTGCCTTTTTAGTACAAAAATCCCTCTTTGTTTTAGTGTCCCTCTGCAGCAGCTCAGCAAGGAAACAGTGTCTGGGGAAACACAAAGGGGGGGAATATTGAACTAAAAAGACTGTGACTTTGGAAAACACTCACTTCATTTGTCTAAGCCTCACATTAGCTTCAGCTGAACTTGAATGCATTTTAGCAGGAAAAGAGGACTGTGGATTTTGTCCTCCATCATTCCGACTCTTTAAAATAGGGAAGCCTCACGTCGGGAAATGAATGCGCATGTACTCTAGTGTCCTCCATTCATTAAAATGTGTCTGCCGGTCTGTCTTTGTCATCAGCCTGCAGCCTGTCTGGGGCGGTTCCACATGACAGCAGCATGTGTGTGTGTATGGACAGCACATTTAGCCTCTCTGTCTTCTCCGTCTCATCTTGAATGTTTATACCCGCGGGTCAAATAACATCTCATTTAAAAAATAAAGTCAGAGGGTTGAGTCGGGGGAAAGTAAGCATTTCCTGGTTATAGAGAGGACGGAGTTGGATGCTCTGAAAAGTCTCCCTCCATCTGTCTTCATGACTGCATGGTACATGGAGCTGCGTGGTGGTGGATCTGCTCGAGGGGGTTGTAGAGGCAAGTTGGGAGGGAGAGCAGGAGAGGCTGTGGGGAGGGGGTATTTCTGTAAATAGCCCACCCTGCGTTAAGAACCGGCATGCCGGGGCTGCGCTCTGTGCAGTCCTGACCTCACCAACCAAGCCGCCGCTCACATTTCCTCACAGCGCGGGAGGCTGTGGAAGTCGTTTCTCCACTTTATCCAGGTCAGATCTGATCTACTCTCACCAGTAAAGCACTGACGCTCGTGACCCCGGTGCCCCCCTCGCTGCCAGCCAGTGTCAAAATAACACAAGCAAGCTCTGCGGAGGGCCGCCGCTGCTCTGCCTGCTGTTATGAAATCACGCTGCCCTCATTTGGGTTTCTAAATATCTACACTCGGATACATTTTCAGATCAAAACAAAGTGTCTGCTCGGTTTGATTCCCATACTTCTCCACATTAGGCTGTTACAAGAGAGTTTGCCTCGCAGCGTATGTGCAGTGGATATATGTGTGTGCT
The DNA here is from genome assembly GCA_003416845.1 of Oplegnathus fasciatus. Taxonomy (NCBI): domain Eukaryota; kingdom Metazoa; phylum Chordata; class Actinopteri; order Centrarchiformes; family Oplegnathidae; genus Oplegnathus; species Oplegnathus fasciatus. The sequence goes on along the minus strand of NTHP01000402.1, from coordinate 963,412 downwards.
TGGAAGTAGGTCATTGATTTGGAACTTGGACACTGATTATGTGCTGGCCTAGAAATGGGCTATAATCGGTGTCTCTCATACCAAAACAGCTTTTCATAAGTGGCAGTTATTTCAAGGTCAGGACAACAGTTGTGTCTCATTGCTGCAAATACATACAGACTTTGTTTATCTCTTTCTCAGTTTCAACAGATTGCTCTCTCTAGAATCTGTTCAATCTTGTGAGATTGCTCATTTTAGGATACATTACCACTGGGAAAAAAAAGAATATCATGTTCATCTCTCTTTATAGGGACTAGAATGTGCCAAACCTGCGGGCATGCCCTGTTCTGTCCTCGATAGGGGTTTGGTGTGCTCATTCGGATGCCATTTGAGCCAATAATGTAAATATTCGTGGTCTTTGAACAAGCCAAGACGTGATTTAATCTGTCTCTGACATAGAGTCTCCAGCAAACTCTCAGGGAACACGTGTAAAAAAGGGAGTTTTCTTCATGACCATGTTGGAGTAAATCTTGCGCTCAAAGCTGGGAATTAACTGTCAGCTAGCATCATCACAACTCCCTCTCTCTGTCTCTCTTCATAGCTTGAAGCGAGCGCTGTATTAACAGTGGATTTTCCTGAAACGCCCTCAGGATGAAGCCTTGATATTGTTTTGTAAATGTAACTGGATATAGATTCAGCTCTGCTTACAGTGCGAGCTGATCTTTTTGCTTGAAGAACTAGTTGTACTCTCTGAGTGGTGGTTGTAGGAGGTCAAAAGGGCATGTTTGTGTACTTCCTGTTCTCTTCCTTTGTCTTGGCTTGTGTGGGTCAAGAATAAACACAGGGAGCGTGCTAGCATGAATGGAGATCTCTCACTTTTTTAAAAGTGGCTGTATTCCCTGGTTGCTGCGAAGTTAAGGGAGCGTCTTTTCATAATGACACCAGGAAGAACTCGAAAGAACAAATCTGAGTTTGCATATCATCTCGGGTTTGCATGAGAGCAGCGTTGCCGTCGCTCCTCCTCCTCCCCTCCGTGGGTCCCACATGAAAAGATCCTCAGTGTGCGCCTGTTTAAATGAGCCCTCGCCATGTTTGCATTTGTTTAGGCAGAGAGGCAGAAACCAACAAGCAGGCACAGACAAAATCCTATCAAAAAATGACATCAGCCGCAACAGCTGCAGGCTGTGGCACAGGGAGGAGAGGAGGGAGAGAAAGAGAGAAAGAGATAGAGAGAGGAGAACAATTGACCAGAAGCGACACGGGAAAGAGAGGTGACCTGATTGCTCAGCTGGCCAAGAGCACGGGAAGGAAGCAGCAGGAAAGGCTGGTCCCCTCAGTCTGGCCTGGCTCTCTGCTGCTTCTGGTGGGTCCCTCTGTGGCCTTCCTCTCCTCCCTTTCCCCCTCCTCCCTCTTTCCCCTCTCTCCTCCTCCTCCTCCCGTCCTCCTTCCCGCACTGCTGCCTGTCACGGCTCACTACATCGGAACAAAATGATCAGCTCTCACCTCCTCATGAACACGGGTCATCATGGTAGCCATGCAAAGGCTGGGCCCTTTGTATTAGATAGGGATCACTGATATCTGGGAGGAGGAGGAGCTGCTGCAGACAGCTGGAGAAGTCAATATCGTTTTGTTTTTTACTGCACATATATGTAAGGGTGTTTTAATTTTTATTATTTTATTTATTAGCGATGGCCCCGAGGTTACCAATTTTGTGGCACTATTAATTTCATCTTGTCGCTCTCAAGGAATTATTGGATGTGTGTGCGTTTATGATTCCTCTCTCTACAAGGAAGCACGTCAAGTACCTCTTTCACAGTTCCTGTAGCTCATAATGTAATTAATTCTAATCGCAATCATCGTAATAGCTTTTCAGATCAAATACCCAAGAGCGGTCCTAACAAAATAATCCATTCCTCTGAAAAACAAACACCCAAACTCTCTCTCTCACACACCCTCTCTCTCTCCCTCCCTCCCTCTGTGTTTGGCTTTGGCTCGGAGAGAAGAGCAGTCAGTTGGATGGGGGGGGGGACATCAGAAAACAGAAGGACCTGCACATTTGCATACCTTTTTAGCATGTGGCTGAGGGAGCCTTTATTAAATTCAACCCCCCTGTGGGGTGGGCCCAACCATGAGGGGGGGAGGGGCACAAGGGCTGAGAAAGGAGGGGTCTCATCTTGGAGACAGGAGGCACCATCTGAGCCAGCAGACAAACAATGTTTCCAGACACGAGAACAAGGTGGCAGCAACGGCAAAGTGTCTTTCGGCACTGTCCCTGCCTGGTCATGGAGGAGGAGGGGGGGCGCTGAAACAAACATTAGCCTGAAGAAGAGGACCTCTTTGGGCACAAATTAGTGGTGCTGAAATTGATTTAGCTGTAAAATCAATTAGATAGAAGATTCATCAAGAGCAATTCTGATGATCAGTTAATCGTTTAAGTCATTTATCAAGCAAAAATGTCTTTTTAAAAGTGAGGATTTGCTACTTTTCTCTTTCAAATCATTGTAAATTGAGTATATTTTGGTGTTTGACTGCTTTTTTTTGTACAAAACNACTGGTATTTTTCATTAATTTGTTACATTTCATAGAATAGATACAAATCGGCACGTTAGCATGGCCTGAAATCTATTGAATGTCATAAATGTGTATGAAATATAGTATTAGAAGACTTAAAAATGTAGCAGAAACACCCAACTGCTACATTATAGAGCTGTGTTCACTTTCACATGTATTTCAATTGAGAAACTGGCTACATGTTTCAAAGGGTCACAAAAATCTTGAGTGCTCCGTGATGAAAATTGCAGGCACCCTGCGAGCGGCCTATTAGCAAAGCCTGCGCTTCTTGTTACCCCCACTGTATGAAAACACCTATTAACAAGTGATTCGATAAAAGCACAGAGATGCTGTGTGTGTGTGTGTGTGTGTGTGT
>NTHP01000402.1:930806-955188 GCA_003416845.1 Oplegnathus fasciatus | reverse complement strand
GGGGGTGGAGGTTTAAAAAAAGAGTAGAGAGGTCCAATTCTGCAGGGTAACATCAGGCTCCTACGTTATGCAAGTGTTCCCTTTTTGTTTGCCTCACCCGGGGTTTTGATACAGATTGCATGAAGCATGCAGAACATTCGGTCTGTCCCCTCTTCACCAAAACAGCCTCCATTTAAGGTAACTCAGACATATTTTCCTCTACAATTGGAGCTGCAAAGTGGCCAGCTGTAGCCAGGTTCTGGCAGGTTTAAGCTCTGCGCACACACACACACACACACACACACACACACACACACACACACACACCTCGAAATGGATATCTCAAAATGCACTCTGAGACAAACACCCACACGGAAAATAGATATCTCAAAATATGCACACACAGGCAAACACACAGAGAAAATAGATATCTCAAAATATGCACGCACACACTCATAAGTCACAACACCTCATACCGAATCAACAATCGCATCTTTGTTAAATTATCCAGGAAATTGTTTGCGGTGCTTTGATAACACAGGTGTTTATATGGTAATACCTTCTGGAGGCTGGATAAGAATGAAACAATAAAGTCATTAGGGTGTTACAAGAAGAAATGAAACCAGGCTCCTTCACACACTGCAACTCATCACACACACACACCGTGTCTCAACCAGAAGAGGCTGAACTCTTATGCACAAATTCATTAAAAAAAAAGCTTTTGTCAGCTGCCTTAATGACCCTTGATGTGTGTGAACCTGTGCCAAGTTGTCCATTGAAGGGCAGTTTATCTCCACTAGTGTTGTGGTTATGTGGAAGATAAAAAGAAAACAGAATAGAATAGAGTATACACAAGATAGAATAGATCATTCATAGGAAGGTGGCCTGTTTGTCTCACCTAAGCCATTAAAATAGCTCCTCTTAAGGGCTTTTATCTTGTGTAAGTAGCCACTGATATGAGGTGATGCCCCCCCGTGCGGTTTTCTTATTGACGTCAGGCTTATTTCCCATCTGTCAACATTTCATATCCTCAGTCGTCTGTTGTAATTCTCTCCATCCTCGCAGGCGGCAACCTTTGCTTAGCTCTGCTCTGCTCTGAAGTTGTGCGAGATGTCATCCATACATCTGTAGGCGTTCCTGAGCTGAGTTACATGTTCATGCAAAACCTGCACTGTAGGACATAACTCAACCTTCTCTTCACCTTTGGCGGGGAAGATGTTGTTTTTTTTCTGTCCTTTAAAGCTGCACTAATTCATATTTTTACATTAACAATAGAAAATGAGTACGTGTCATGTGAGAGGCGTCGCTCGTAGCATCAAACCCACAGAGAATTATCACCAGACTCTGCAGTTCCCCCTCAGCCGTACAGAGAGTTTAGCATCTTTGAGCTCATTGTTTTGGTTTTTATGACCCGCAACTAACTTTTATGTTTTGGTTCACTCTTATCACTCTCATCAAACTTGTTTTCTGCCAGCAGCTGTTTTCAGTGGAAAACCTCTAGTAAATCCGCTTTACTCAGACAGACAAAGCTAGCAACTAGCTGGTGCCTCAGAACTAAAAAGAGGGCTTACATTCTTCATAGAAATTGTATTACTAATTACTCTACAGTAGCTGAACAAGGTCCAGGGAATTCCCAGATGTACCAATGGCTAGCTAGCCAGCTAAAAATAAACACTATGTAAAGTAGACAACGTCATATTCCTTCTCTTTTGCCGGAAGCTAGCTGTCTCGGACACAAAAATAATGTTGGGCATGTCAATGTATCATTTTATTCCATGGTGAGTTGTAGCGGAAGAAATCTACACCTCAAGAGGCCTCAAGAGGACTATTTTTTGCTTTCTGTCACCTTGTTTGACAGCAACGACGATGTTTGATGTCGCCATGTTTGTTGACACTGCCGGCCTCAGTGGTCTTTGTCTGGCCTTTACATGTCATGCAGGTCGTGAAGGACAGCAGGCTAATATCGGTTGGGGTTCAACAGAGTCTGACACGTCTCTCGGTCAAGTCACAGCAGGTCAAATCTCCTAATCTGACATAGTGACCATCTGGAAAGACATAAATGTCGTGTGGTCTGATATACTGAATTTGAATCTCTTCACTACTCGTTACTGAAAAAAGTAATCACATTACTGTAACATGTCAGTGTCCAACACTGCTCTGGACAAGTGGAATCATCTTTTCCAGACTGAAAAACGCATAGATGTGGCTTGTCTGTGTGTCCGGGTGAGGAGCAGTAAAGGGCGACAGACAGGCAGGGTGTGAACAAAGATGTCTATCCACAAAGGTGCCCTCTCTCATCTGATCCCGACACATCTCTCCTACAAAGGAAGGGCTGTGCACAGCGTGCAGATGCTGCTAGCCTGCCTCTGTTGGTAAATAATGAATAGGTCACACCTGGTGGTCTCTTACAGGCTCGTTGCAGCCTCCGTCCCTCTCTGGTAGTGGTCTGGGAATAGGTGTGTGTGTGTGTGTGGCGGAGGTCTAACATTAATCAAAATTCTCCCGCAGTCTTCATTTTTGTTGTGTTTTCTTTAACCTTTAGCTACATAGTGTCCTCTCGTGTCACACTCTAAAGTGCTTTAACAGTGTTTGTGCTTTTAGTGTGTTACGGTGTGTGTGTGTGTGTGTGTGTGTGTGTGTGTGAGCGTAGCGGTGACATTGAGACCCAATAAGGAGCATTAGCTGAGCCTCCGTGCTGGATATGACCACGTAAAGATGCGGCCAGCGCCACTACAAAGTGACAAATGACTGACTTACATCTGCACAGGGAGCTGGAATAGACACTACGCTTAAATGTGTCCAACAATCCAGTGTCCCATCATGAGAACGGATGATTTCTTAAGAGACTGTCTTAAATACCTTGGGACCACAAATAGCTAAAAGCTAATTCAATATCATTATTTGTGATCACTTCAAAAGATAAAAGGACCCGCATAAAAGATTTCTCAGATACCCAGTTGAGATGTAATGCATCGTCAGTCATGCCGGCAATCTCCGTCTATCAAGAGGGCTTGTCTCATTAAAAATACATGCGGCGTATTGAGCTGAAGTGTACCAATCATACAAGCTTTCCATAAAAACTCCTCGTGCTGCTTCACAATCAGAAGGGAACGAGCCGCTACAGGCTAAAGTGGATTTTCTACACTTTGCAGGAAGGAGTAGAGTTGCTACTAAGAATTACTTTCACTATTGATCAATCGATTTGGATTAATGACTTAATATTTAGTCTATAAAATGTTAATAGATAGTCAAAAATGTCTATTACAAGTTTCAAGAGCACAAGGTGACATCTTCAAATAGCTTTTTTTTGTCTGACCGACAGTCTAAAGCCCAAAGATTTTCAGTTTACACTCATAAAACAGAGAAAAGTGGCAAATCCACACATTTATCAAGCTTTTATTGACTAATCAACGACTAATCAATGAATTGACTAATAGTTTCAGGCCTACAAAGGACACTACTACTTGGATTTTGTCAGAATCTGTGTTGCTCTCAGTCCTCCTCCATGCTGTCACTTTGTGCCACTAAGGCTGCTGAAATCCACAAAGCACCTCAGCACTATAAACATAGATTTCTATAGAAGTAGTTTATTTATTCAAGAAGAAACTCTTCCAGAGGTGGTAGATATGACTGGTTCAGCCCTGCTTATCAGCGGCTCGGGCCGTGTGTGGCAGAGATAGCGTGCGGCGTGTGCGTCACAGAGAGCGTGTGATTGGAGCCGGATCCAGGAGTCAAACAGCGTTTTATCTCTTGTATATCAATCACGGTGCGCTGTGGCCCCATGCGCACACGAGCACCGGAGCTCACCGCATTGTTTGTTGTAGCAACAAACCTACTCTGAAGTGGTATTGTGGTGCCCTTGTTTTTTTTATTTTTTTTATTTTTTATAAAGGTTACTGTTCTGTTGTCAGGGAAGCGGGAGAACAGAGTCCTCAGACTGTAGGTTCACAAAGCTCAGCAACAGCAAGAATAGAAATCATATGAATTCTATTGACAGCAGCTCCTCCAGTCGACTGTCTTTACAGGGTTTTGTGTTAACACAGACACCACGCGAGGCAACAAGATGCACTCCACTCTGCAAGATAAACTCTTGTCATCAAGGAATTAGAGTAACTATCTGCTTTGTGTGTTTTCCTTGTGAGCGAACAACAAAGCGAATCAGAAGAATGTTTACTGGGCTGCAAAAGAGAAGAAGTGGAAGTGGAGAACAACACCATGTTTCCTGTCTAGTGATTTGTAAAACTCTTGAATTAATTTTGGCCCGGAAAGCTGGCTCTGCTTACAGGGAGTTTTCCCTATAAACAGTGGAAAGGAGACTCCTGCCCCTCGAGTTCTTTCCATTCTTTCCACTATGTGTGTGTGTGTGTGTTTGTGTGTCGCACACACACACAGATTCACAAACATGCGCTTTATTCCCTGTCAGGATTTGACTTGTTTGAGCTTTTTTTCACTGTTTTCACCAGAGATATTAATGATGCAAGAGGATGGTTGAAGGATAATTCAGTTTTATCACAACTCTGATCTTTTTTTAAAATCGTTTTAGCTGTTCTTTCGGTTATAATAACGTTGCACTCGCATATAATGGCTGAAATCTGGGGAACCGGCAACATCGCTACAATAACGTCTGACAGCGTGAAAAGAAAGATGAGGATTTAAATCACTGTATTTGGAAGTGAACGCAAAAGTGATCACACCCCGAAATGTGTCGACACAACTATGTACAGGAGGTACTGCATATCTCAATAATTAACTTAGGGAGTACCATGTTATTATTACTGATGGGAGTCATGATAAGAGTCATGTAAAACCGCTATAAGTCAAATGCAATCGACAGGCCGTTAAATGCACACTTCTACTTTTCATTTGCCTGCCTTCCTTCTGTTTTTTGTTTTGCGTTGTGTGATCAAGATACTAAATTCTTTGCCTGAGGCACTTCTCATTTCTTGATGTTTCTCCCTACAACGCTTGAGTCCGCAGAGGCCAGGAAGAAAAACAACTTTTCCAAGTTTAGTTGTTGAACATAATATTGAATCTGGAACATTGGTATTGACTCGTGTCCCACCAGACCAATTTAATCTGTGAGTCAGCTCGTATAGTTCATCCAGCAAAAGGAATCATGTTATTAAGCCCCCTTAATGAAACAGTCAGGATGGACTCTCCATATCTTCTTGCACTAAAAAAAGCTCATCTAAATGGAAAACACATTGTCTTCATTATTTGCAAGTGTTGAATGAAGGCAGTTGCCATGGTTACAGCCATCGGAGGCTGAAGCCTGGTTTGAGGCCAGAGGGGCTACAGGAACAAAGTGGCTCCTAATGGTGAGATTGTACAAATGGCTCTCTGAGAGGGTTATATATCGCTGGCATTTCCATGTTGGCCAACACAGTCGCAGCGCAACAAATGATCAGTTTCACATCATATCCTCGTGTCAGCGCTGGCTCCGGTTAATGAAACAAGATAAATCTCACCAAGTTATTTGCTATTCCACAGCACAGTCTCCTAAATATTCTTAGAAACACATTTCTAAATGGCTATTCTGTGTTGTTTTCCATTGCATCTGCTTTTAAAAGAGCCGTGCGGAAACTTCCAGTGTACACCAATCAAAATGCAGATTGTCTACACAGCATGGTGTCCACCCAGGAGAATTACAGCTGAATACTAAGCAGGAGAAAGCTCTCCGTTTTGACTGCTGTTTATGCTTTTGAGACAGAAAGAGGGAGGCAAAATGAGAGGGAGAGAAACAGCAGCACTTAATTCATTTTCTTGTCTGAATGTAGGTTAAATTACCTTTAAATCCCACACAGAATTGCACATTGCAGGTAAATGAGTCACTTGGCAGCTGATAAGCGGCAGCAAAGGCACGCTGGGAATCAGGGACAAGGTGCCTTTTTTGCGGAGAGAAAGAGACACACTACTAATAATAGAGGAAGTGGTCGTGTGGGACCTCTCTGCTCTACGATTCATGTCAGATAATAATTGGTTTACCTGATACGACGCCCTGTGTTTGGGCGGTGATGGGGCAGCGGTAAAACAAATTACCAGGGGTTGACCTTTGGTAGCTCGGTGCTGACCCCAGCCAGGGAGGCTGCCTGACAGGAACACCAACACACCTCAGTGCCATACAGGCCAATCTGGATGTTACTGGGTGGAATGGGATCTGATATAGACACTTATAGACAAGGGTGTGGGTTTGGTTAATATTGTTTCCTGCATTTATATACATTTATATCAACCCAGAAAATTACACGTTATAATGAAATTGGTTATTATGCTCTCCATAACAATGGTAGTCTATCAAAAGAATGTGAAATGTTATGCAAATTTCTGTAATATTAATGCATTACTCTAATGCAGTAGTCTTACTTACTTTTACTACTAACTGTAGTCATTTACTGCCTTATCATACATTGTGTTTTTGGAAGAATATTATAATTCATCATTTAGATTAAATGATTTTTTCTTAAAAAAAACAGGGAAAGAAAAAATAAGGAGCCTTTCAGCCCTGAGTAGCGTCTGCAGGTCTTCCGCTCAGGCTGTGTGCAGCCCCCAACAAGCTCTACCAATCAGAAGGCAGCCTGTGTGTAGCCTGACAGGCAAAACCCAGGGCGTGGGGGCAAAAAATACAAAAGAGCACTTTCTGCTGCTTGCTTATTGTGTGAGTGAATGGTAACAACTGGGGAGTGAATCAGCATTTTTGTTAACTCGTCTGGATTATAACAGCAGGACCATAAGATGAGTAAATCAGACTCTAGGACTGTCCCCCTAACCCACAGTGAAAATTGTGCCCCTGTTTAAAGGCTGCTACGTGTCATTCATAGCAAGTTCGAATAGATGCAACAGCAGACTTCTGATCGTCAACATAAACACAAGCAAGCAATTGAGTTTTGGTGTTTGCTGGCGCTTTAAAGCCGCTTTTTGTGTCAGACTCGCTGTTGTAAATGCATCAAGGTTCGGCACACTAGCGGCAGCTTGCTGCGCCTTGTTTGTGCAAGGTTTATTTCACTCTCGCAAACAGGTTGTTCACACGTTTGAAAAGAGCTCTGTTTGTGCTGTAGCTGGCCTTAAAGCCCGTTTCATGTCTTTGTTTATCTGAGAAGAGGAGAGTTCTCAACTCTCAAGACTTGTTTGTCCTTCCTGGGCTCAGACACTCTGCAGTGGCGGAATCGAGAGGGACTCTTTTCTCTCTGTGTTCTCTATGAAGCGTTCATTCATGTGATGAAAGAGATCTAGGGCTTTTGAGGGCCCGGCATGACGTCTACAATATCCATTTTTCTGTAGATCAAGACTAGATATACTCCCAATTTGAATTTAAATCCCAGGGAATTGTCTGTGGCCTCCAAGGCACGTAGCACTGTCTCAAACAGGCGCCGCTCGATATTATAACACAATTTGTATGTTAAAAAGGTGGCCCCTGTTGTTTGGATGTGTTTCTAAGTGTGTGTGTGTGTGTGTGTGTGTGTGTGTGTGTGTGTGTGTGTGTGTGTACATATCGACCAGTGGAGGATGTGTCGCTGACAGGGCAGCCTCTCTGGCCATTGTGTCGGGGAGGAGAGGCTACTTGCTTTCAATCCGTTATTGACTAATCTCATTAGCCGAGGATCCTAACGCTGAATGAGCCGCAGAAACTGACTTCTCTCCCTCCCTGTCATTGGGACACACCAATCACGTGCGCACACACAAACACATTCACATGCAAACGTAGCCGACGCGCACACATATTGAAGCCCTCTGCCACAGAGAAGAGGGAGTCACTTGTAATTATAGACAGCACTTTTGAAAGAAGAAGTTTTTTTATTGCCCTTAATTAATCATTTTAATTAAGTGACTGCCTATCTGTGCTTTCCACTGGATTAGCTAATTATATGTTCAGCACTTTCTGCTTGTGTCCAGACGTGTGTGCGCGTGCCCCCCTCGCCTTTGTCCTAAGGCTGCTTGTACAGTACTGTCTCACCGTGACAGCCTGTTTGGTCTGCTGCTCATGGATCACGCTCACCTGTGCCTCTGTAGAAACAACTGCTTTGCATATCAGCTCGCTCCTGACAGCGTAATCTTTGCAGTCATGGAAAAGGAGATGCAAAGTGTCAATTTGATTTGCACAGAGGCTCAATAATAGTCGGCGATCACGCAGCAGCTTGACATTGTTTTGTTTTTTGTGAGTGTGTGTGTGTTTGTTTGCCGGCCAGGTGACTAGGGCCGCGCACCTCTGCAGTATCACCCGGCAGAGAGAGAGCAGACCACTGCAGAGAGAGATTCACGATCCAGCCAGCCTGTAATTGCTGATGGTTCAGCAGTTTTCGGGGGGCTGAAACAGGAGGATACGGAATTTCTCCGCTTTTTTTCCGCTTCTTGCAGCATTCATTTCCTCCTCCTCTCTGATCCAGTGAGTCTCTCGTTCCCTCCCTCAGTGTCTCGCTGCCTCTCACACCTTCACTCTCTGTCTGTCTGTGTTTGTCTTTAGCTCTGTGTGTGTGTGTGTGTGTGTGTGTCCCATACACTTCTAGAAATGCTACTGCAGGCAGCTTTGTTTATGCTCACCTGTCAAGCTACCTCACCTTCCCTGATGGATGATGTGGAGCTCTGTTGTTTGCCAACAGCTAGAGATGGGTTGTAGCTAAATTACATCCGTGAACATACAAGATTTGGAAGATTATATAAGCTGTCGATTCCACAGGTAGAAAAGTCCTGGTGCTGAATATTCCACCTAAAATGAATTCATCGTTCATTCATCGTCATTTGTCATGCAAAGATGCCAAACATTTGCTGCTTTTAGCCTCTCAAATCTGAGGATTTGCTGCTTTTCTCTGCTTCATACTATTATACATTCAATATCTTTTGGGTTTTGCTGAAAAAACAATGCAATTTTAAGATGTGGCCTCTGCCTTTCAGGATTTCTTTAACTTTTTTTTTGCCATTTTATAGACTGAATGAATAATCAGTTAGTTTAAAAAGTATGAAAAAAAGTAATTAGTTGCAGCTCTAATGTGAGCCTAATTATTTGATTAACTAATGACATGGCCAAAGAAACCTCTTTAGCTTAGTATTGCTTTATTTATGCAGTGCTTTGTCAGTTTGGGTGTTAGAATAAGCTTAAAACACCCTTAGCTGACACATAATGGCATAAATAAACAACTGCTCATATTATAAAGTGTTGGTGCATACTCTATTTTTTTTCTTTAGTCTGTATGAAAGAGATTATGTGATGTTTGTGTGTATATGTGTGTGAAAGGATGGGGTTGTTATCGCTTCATTTGACAGCATAAGTCGCGAATTGCGTAACGCCTCCTCTGTCCTAGCATTCAATATTCATTTGATGCTATTTTTAGCGCGCTGTAAGATTATATAAAATGAGACATACTGTTCTACAAACATGTGATCCGCATCGCTGAGACTACTTGCGTGCACTTTGGCTTGCCTTTAGTGTTTTTTATGTTGTTCACAAAGAGCACCACACAGCAGGTTGGTGAAATAATATACATTGAGTGGAATAATTCAGGATGCTTCCACTAAGAAGGAAAGATGTGCACAAAACAATATTGAATAAATGTCTTCACTGTTTGATTGAGGACTCTGCTAAGTTGACTCCCCTGGAGAATCTCCTTTTTCTCCCCAGACACATTGGCTTTCTTCACAGCCACACGAGAGATGTGAGGCTTCCCAATTCATTTACACAAAGGCAATCAAAACGTGGCAGCCCGCAATCTCTGGCAAATTAGAGCAGTGCAAGCGGCGCGGCATGGACCCGATCAGAGGTCGAGGAGGGGAGGTGGAGGTGGAGGTCTGTCTGTTGCATGGGATTCATCACATGCCTGTGTGCGTGTGTGTCCCACGGCTCCATGAGGAAGATTTGTGACACAGATTTAATGCAGCCTGTGTTACCTAACCTCCAAATCACCCCCCCTCCCACACAGCAGACCCCCACCCCCTCCTTTACATACAGACACACTCTGCCTGGTCACGGATGGGGCGTGTAGGATGGTGGTGGAGCGGGGGGAGGGAAGAGAGGCCGAACTGCTGCAGTCAAAAGCCTCCTCTCTGTGGATCAAGCGTCCGCCTGTCTGGTAATGTGTTGTCATTGACCAATTAGGAAATCCAGATCAAACGGGCGCAGGGAATGGCCCCTCGCTGCCCCTCTCTAAGCGCTCTACTCTTTTTAATTGAGCACATTTGTGGAATGAGAGGCTTCTCCCTGGAGGGACCGATGGCTGCAGATACGAGCAAGCTGTTAACACAGGATCAGTCCGCTTCAGTAAGGTTATCAAACAATCTGCTGATGTAAAAAAAATAATGTATCTTTATGAGCCATGCCAGTCAGAGGATCCCACTGCAGGTCTTTGGAGCGTAGGCGAGGATGCAGGTCCTGGAACGTTTCGATACAAAAATATGAGAAAGTTGATGAAAAGAGTGGAAATTCTTTATGCTTGTGGTATTAGCAGAGATAAACAGAATATTAATCTGTTATGTCCAAAACAAAAGTAGAGCTGAAACGTAACAAAAGTCGATTGATTAGTTGATTAGTCGATCATTCATTTAAAGTGAGACTATGTAACTTTTGCTTAACACTGGCCACAGTGGCCACAGTTGACAACCATGTGATAATGTTAAATTCTAAAACATAGTGTGAGAGTTGAGTCATGAAGTCAGCTAACTAACAGCTAAATCGAGCTAATGTTTGCTAACGCTAGCCACTATAAGCTACTGATCATACCAGACCAAGTGAGGCTCTAGCAGCAAATCCCCTGAGTGTATTGAATTCAGCGAGGGTGCATTTTATTGCTCATGAATTCCACTTTTCATTTATAAGAGGGAGACTATGTCATTTCTTCTTTCAAAAGTTATATAATCTCACTTTAATATATTTGATTTAACCAGGAAAGTGCTCCACAAAGAGTAAAAATCTCTTTTATACTCGTCAGGACTATCCTGACTAAGATAGCTGCAAAATATGGAACATATATCAAAATACATGATGCAGACTTGTTTAAAAGCAACTGTGGGAGAGATTATACAAGATAGATGAACAAATAATGACAATAATCATTAGGTGCAGCCAAGATACAGAAACTCTGCTTATGAAATATTAAAATAGAGATGTTAGTGAGGTGGTTATGAGTGCTGGCAGTTTGATTTGTCTTCTCTGGCTTCTTCTGTGAAACAGAGAAAGCTCATGTTGCTGCTGTCCATCAGTGTCTGGGCAGGTTGAGCTCATGCACTATTTAAAATCTCTCCCTCTCACTCTCTGCTCTCCTCCCGTTCACTCAGAGTCACAAAAGGCCAAAGGTCACTCGCACAATGGAGACGAGGAGGTCCTCCACCTCCCCCCCGCCCACACCAGTAACCCCACTAAACACACACACACACAGGCCGACAAACACACACAACTGCCCCTAACTTATCACCACTGCCCGCACACCGTACACCCTTGCAAGGCAGCAAACACACAAAACATGCGCACCCTCGTGTTCTTCTCTCAGCCTTCTTTGAATTCCTTCCCATGTATCTTGCAGCTCGCCTGTCACTCCTCCCCCCCAGCGCTATCAGTCTCTCTCTCCCAGACCTCATAATGGCTCCTCCTGGGTAGCGGCTGCGTCTGCGGCTCCCACTATTTCAAAGTTTTAGCTGGCCGGATTAAGCGTGGTATGTGGAAAATGAACAGCCACTCACAGGAGGGACACATGAGCTGAATGCATAATAAACCAGGAGACTGGCAGGGGAAAAAAAAGAAAGCAGAGAAAGGAGGGGGGGGGAGAAAAGAAAAACACTCACTCACAAGTTGTCTCAAGCTTGTCAGCACCTACACGGCAACAATATCACTCACCCAGATGGAAATAAAATGCCTCTTTGACTTTTCCTCTGTCTTAAAAATTGCCTTTGATTGTGAGCACAAAGTGTTTCAAGGGGCTGAGTGGTAGTAGTGACGGCTTTCTTTGTGAGATATTGAGTGCAAATTCACCTCCATATCGCAACAGCCAGTACAGGTTTGCACTTTGGCTCGCCGGTTTCATCATCATCATCATCATCATCACATGCCTCCAAAATTCCTGGAGGATTGTGGAGCAGAGAGGGGAGCTTGGCAGCGAGCAGCGAGGCTGATAAAGCACCACGGGCAGGCACAGGGAGCGTGAGGCTAGCTGGCTAGCTGTTAGCTCCACGCTGCTCTGCTTTTTGGTGGGGCTCTTTGGAGGCGACACGCAGTCATGTGGCTCATCTGTGCTGCCTCCGGCGCCCCAGGGGAATTGACCCCCTCCCCTCCTCTCCCCTGCTATTAGCGTAAGGGTGGAAGGAAATTAAAAGAGTGGCTGTTTGGAGGCGGCAGCAGAGGGCAAACAGGAGAAGGAGATGTGGCTAGGACCATCTCTCCTCTGCCTTCGCTTGCTCCAGTAGCCAGGCGAGTTGGAGGGTGGGTGGGGGCTTGGTGGTGAAGAGAGACTGGCCCCCATCTGCCTTTGTCCTTTTTCTTCTTTTTTTTTATCGCAGGCGGCAATAGGCCTCTGAGACTTGGTGAAACGTTACACTTGGTTAGAGAGGAGATATTGCTTAGGCCCCTCTATGATCCCGGGCCCTCTGTTTTCTTCTTCTTCTGCTACTCTTAGGNGGGGGGGGGGTTTGGTTGTAGCAGCAGCAGCAGTGGTGGGGGCTTCGACCACCCCACCCTCCTGCCCCCACCACCATGCTCCCTTTGCTTTTCTAATCACGCTGCAGATGTGCCTGATGGCTGAACAATCTCTGTGTACTGAACGTGGGGCTCCCGCAGGAATCCAGGAGGCTTGCTTATGTGAGCTGTCATGAAAAAAGTGAGAGGGCAGGGAGGGAGGGAGGGAGGGAGTGAATGTGGGTCTGCGTGAGAGAGAGAGGGAGTGGAGTGAGTTAGAGGGAGAATGGGACATGGAGAAAGACAGAGGGGAAGAGGGAGAGATCAGTGAACAGCGACCAACGCAGCAGGGCTCCTTGGATTGAGTGTGTGTTTATTTATATATATATATATATATATATATATATATATATATATATATAAATATATGTATATATGTGTGTGTGTGTGTGTGTGTGTGTGTATGTGTGAGTGAGTGGCACAACTGCGAGCCCACCCTCGCTCACGGTTGCCGCTGGAGCTGCCGACCAAACCACATTAAATAAAAGAAATCCATTCCCAAGCCTGTTAAGGACCCATGTGGGGAGGTGTGAGTGTGTGTGCGCACTCGAGTGGCTATGTGTCCATATGTGTGTGCAGCAGAGAAATGGGGAGGGGGGGGTGGAGAAGGGCTGAGGGGAGGGGAGGCAGAGCAGGGCGGTGGGACAGGCAGGAGGCAGCTCATATTATCCTCCGTGCCAGCTCTGGATGGAGCCTGCCGAGGATTATGGCACATTCTGTAAAGCAACAATGGAAGCGGCGCCGATTCGTACACATTTCCATCCTCTCTGCTTTTTCCTCCGTCGAACAAACACAGCTTTGTCCTCGCTGCCTGCCTGGCCACTTACCAGGCAGAGAACCAGGCAGACACCTGGAGTCCTAGAGCTGCCCTCTCCAAACTAAACACCCCTCCCTCAGTGCAAGAAAACAGCGTCTCTACAATGTTGAGATAATTAAAGGGGAGCTTTCACGCCGGCCTCGGCCGACAGTCGGAAGAAAACAAGACATATCTCGGAATCAGAGCTCATTAAAATCATGAGGGTGAAGAGATGCTTCCTCCCCCTCCTCCTCCTCCTCCTCCCTCATCTTTATCGCCCTTAAGCAAGTGCTGCAAACAGCCGAGCCCTAGTCAATGATGGCGCAGATTAGTCCTTTATTGCCTAATTCACCTACAATAGACGACACGCGGGGACGCGATCACCTTGAGCAGCGCGTCCCAATGTGTCCCCACGAGGTGCGAGAGTGATGCTGATTCCTCCGCTCAGGCCACCTCGTTCCGTTTTAATAGTGTCAGCAGTACTTTGAGCTTTCGATTAGTGAGGTGTGTGTTTTTGTGTGTGTGTGTGTGTGTGTGTGTGTGTGTGTGTGTGTGTGTGTGTTGGTTGAGGGGGGTGTTTCACACAGCTCTGCGGAGGTGTAACACCCTGCCTGTAGTGTTGTTGTAAAGCACATTAGGACTGACTGAGGGTGTTGTTATGGTATCATGATGCCAGTCCAGCACTCAAGGGAAGGTGAGAAGATCTGTGTGTCTGTGTGTGTGTGTGTGGTCGGTATGGTGGCCAGCGCGGCTTGCTGTCTTTCTACTCCTGCAGCCACCCTCCAACTCTCTGCTTGTGTACAATACTTTGGCCGAGGCAGGCAATGTGTCTTTATTCAAAAGCATAAGTTGGGTTTATTTACATCCCCCTCCACTCAAAAATGTGTTTAGCTTATTGTCGCTTCACTTGGATATGCAACGTTCACTGCGTGATGTATGTGCAATGTGAGTGTGACAATACTTGAAGGCTGTTTTCACATACATCTGATGAAGAGGAAAAGTTTCTATGTGGTAAACCTTAAATCTGGCTGGCTTGTTTACAACCTGTCTGATTGTCTGACGGCTCATTTGTTGCCCTGTCAGACGTCGCCATGTTCCCAGATCTTAGCAGTTACTTTAGTGAGCACAATGTTATCATAACCAATAACCAAAACGACAAAAATAAGACCCAAGTTGTAACAAACTGGAAATATCCTTTAAGCAGCACTGTGCCCGGCCTCAGAGTAGCCTGACTGTTTTGGTTCACAAGGCATTTATATGAATAAATTAAATCTGTTTACCACTTCCCTGTGCTTTGACAGCTCAGCTGAGAGACTGTGTAAAGCGGCGAGGGTTCGTGATCCATTTGTTCTGCTGTGATGGTGGGATAAAGCTAATCATTGTCTACTCCTCTCCCCCTCAGACTGTTTTCATCCTGCAGAGCAGAGGCACACAACTCGTCTACGTTACATTAACAGGCTAGAAACTCTCTTTGAAGATGCAGGGTTGGGTTTTCGGGCGTCTGAAACACTGTTTAGATTCCAAACTGTGCGATTGTGACAGTTCAAAAAGCAATCCCTCTTACTTACTGGAGATAATGTTCTGCTTTAGTGTCTACATTCAACATTATTTAGCGTCACCGTCTTCCAGTCCTCCGCCGTGGCACAGTTTTGTCATCAAATTAAATCCGTAGCCCTTTTCAAGGTACACTTATGTAACATGATCACGTAATGAGACAAACATGGACCCTGCCTGACGGGAGACAATCCTGTCCTCCGCGGGGTGCCGTGTGGAAACAGAGCTTTTAAAGTGGTGGTACAGGGGGGAAGAAAAACATTGTTTTACCCTAGAGGTGGGCTGATAGCACTGTGAAAAGCCTATTTGAAGAGGTAGGCCTCATCTGTCACTGGGCAATGGAGGAGGCAGCCATGCAGAAGCCCCCTGATTATAAAGAGATAATTTCATCCAATCCTCCGGTGGTGCTCCATCACCTTGCCGCCATCCTCCACTGCCTTTCATATTTGTTCCCAGCCTGCATCTCCTCACCCGTTTCGTTTTATTACAGCTCCCACTCAATACATATATTTTAGCTCCCCCTTGAATAGGGAAGGAAAGCGGGTCTCCCTCCTCCCCATCCCCCCCCCACCCCCCCACATGTCTTTTGTTGTGCAGGAATCCACAGCTCTCAACTTGTTGTGTAACGCCTGCCGTGCAATTTAGTAAATTACGCTCAAGTAACGCGTGTGTTGGTGCAGGATTTCTGGGGTAACTAGCTTGAATCAGGGGAAACAAGTTCACATTAGGTAAAGGCGCAGAGAAAATAATATGTGATAACATCTGTAAGATAGAGAAGAGCATGTAAATAGGGGGAAGGCTCATAATTGCATCTGTTGTCATATCTCCACAGCATCGCGGGTTTAATCTTTAATTTGGCTCTTGTTAGTCATTAAAGATATAACAAAGGACTAGTGTTTAATTAGAACAAGTGAATATCTGAAAATTAAATTACTCCCCAACACTGTCCTCTGGTACGTTTTTAAATTGCCATGGGAAGAAAATACATGTAAATATGTGGACACGGGCTTTACAGTGCAGGGAGGTCAGAAGTATCATTACAATGTGTGTTTAACAGGAAAAAGCAGGGGTGGTGAATGGCAGCCCAGCCTCTTTCTTTCCCCTCATTTTAACTCACTGTTGGAGGTAAGAGAGATGACACGGGGAGAGAGAGCGAAGGGAAGGGCAGGAGGGAAGAGAAGACGGGGAGAGCAGGTCGACTCGCTCATCAATAACCACAAGGTCAGACAGGCAGTGCCGGGCTGAGTGGGCCCTGTTAGGAAGCAGCAGCTGAGGATTTGTAGAGCTTGTAAAGGCTTAAAGCAACACCGCTCCGCCTTCTTTGTGCCACTAGCCAGGCCTTTGAAGGGCCAGGGAGACACCTGCTGGTGGCTGAGGGGCACGATGGTCCAGGGCCGCCCTTGCCAAGGATCAGCTCTGTATCAGCCGGCACGGAGAGGGGACTGAGGGGAGGGTTACAGCAGCAAACACCAGAGGGATGTAAAGAAAGTCAGTGCGTGAACATATATCATCGCTTGTGTGACATTCAGGATGTTTTTCGTTGAAAATACTGAAAAACACAACAGTTTCTATTTCTGTGCTAGTAGTAGTGGTGTTGACACATTATATTTTATTTACTATTTTTCTTTTTATTGACCTTTTTGTCCAGATAGTCTTTTGTAATCAGGATAATCCTTGTTCGAGAAAGAATATACTGAATCAGGTTTGTTGACTCTGGTCGTCGGTGCCTTCAAATTACCACATGTACAACATTTATAAAAATAAATATCTAATTTTCTAAACTTTATAATCCTGCCAAGTCACTGAGGCGTTCAACTGGTGAGCCCAGACCTCCCTCAAGTCTTAAAAGTCCGTCTATGTGAGACTTCAAAAATGTCGACTAACAAATACTTTCCATCTGCAAAGGGAGTCAGAGTGTAAAAACTCCTCCGATGTCTCTTTTCTTTATGAGCTTTCTAATTTATGGAGAGGAATGCACTAGTGTGCCCTTCTCTCCTCTCAAGTACAGGCATGAGCAGTTCCAATAGGTAGCATAAAAGCTCTTTAGCTGTCTAGTGGAGTAGATTACTGGCCCTACCGTTAAATCCAGCTAGAGACCCCTAAGTGAGCATTATCAGTATGGTGCAGCATGCTGCCTCCTCTCTCTCTGTCTCTCTCTCTCTTTTCTCCTCTCTCTCCCTCATCTCACCGGTACTTTGTGCAGTGAAATTTCTCACTGTGTGATGGTAATGGAGAAAGATGGCGTGGGGGTGGGAGGGGTCTGAGTGACGGGGGCGAGCGTTTGAGTGAGAGATGATGCACCGCAGGAAGAAATGCCCCTGCAGTAGCAAGAAGGAGAGATTGAGACAGGATGAGATAAAGGAGGAGTAAGGGAGGCGGGTGAAGAAGGAGGGGCTTTCCACCACCACCCATATATGTGCTTATTAACTCACTTACCCCCCCCACTTGAAGCTGCAGGTCACTATGAGTTATAGCCGACACCCAGAGTGTGATATTTATTTGATGTTGAATGCAACATTAAATCAGACCCCCACGGGCAGAACTGATAACCTTTAATGTAGCTTGTAATACTTTTTAACTTGTGATAATGTTATGTAGCATGTCAGATCTCACAGCCCTATTGTTTGCCTTCCGTGAAAAATTATTCCTCCGAAAAAAAAAGGGAGAGAAAGAGGTTTTCCATAAGCTGCTGTACAAAATCAATAGTGCGCTGTAAGGGGTTTTGTTAGAGGAACTCTTATGTAGCTGGAGAGCAGTGGGAGGAGGAGGGAGAAATGAAATGTAGAGCATGTCTGGGCCCAGGGTACAGATAATTGTTAACCAAAGATTACATAATGGCTAAGTAATGTAAACAGAGAACCACATGCCAAGTTAATGTTCTCACAGGCCAGGATGGAGGGATTTCATGCAGTTTTCCGAGATAATGCTGACAGACTGGCAGGCTCTACACGATGTGTGTGTGTGTGTGTGTGTGTTTGTGTGTGTGTGTCCTTTGTTCATTTTCACCCCCCCGAGGTGCTTTAAACATGGTCAGACATCCTCTCTAAGTCATCCAGTGTGTCCTCTCCGAAGGTGTATGGCAGCGTTCGGGGCAACCGCCAGGGCTTGTTAAGGGTGTCACAGGAGCTGAGAGGAATGTCATCCTTTGGGCTCTCTGAGGTGCTTGTCACCTGCCAAATCAATATCCCCCTGCTCAGCTCCCAGCACCACACACACACACACACACACACACACACACACATATACACACACTAAACTGCAATATCCTGGTGGTGATGGGATTGGCAGCTTCCCTGGGAAGAGGCGAGCTTTAACACGTGTCTGTCTTTCTGTTGCAGAACGCTCCAGTTTAATGGCTGGCAGGTAGAGGCCGAAGAGGGACAATCAACATGAACTCGATTCCGTCGATGGACAGACACATACAGCAGACCAATGACCGTCTGCAGTGTATCAAACAGGTGAGGCGGAGGGTTGTGTCAGCTGTCTGATTTACCAGGCGGCTTTATATTATGTTACATTATGTGAGGGCTTGACACACAAGTCACATAAGGTAAATTTATGCTACCTTTTACATGTGCTACACATGGAAAGTACATGCACATAAGTAATCTTGAAGTACTGGTACTTTATTTTAGCATTTCCATTTTGGGAAGCTTTCTACTCCTACATTTAACATATTTCAGGCTGCACTTACTTTGCACATTCAGATTTTATATTCAAAACAAGAGGCAAAACTGACACGTAAAAATGTCAACTTTCTAGGATTTGTGTTTTATCTTGATAATGATGCATTTTTACAATTTTAAGAGTTTTAGCAAGAGAACATTGTTAAAGAATCTTCTGAAACTATAGAGGAAAATGTCATCTTCCAGCATTAAGCTATGGGAATTTTTCTTGCTCTCAGGGAAATTCCCTAAACTAGATATACAAGGTTTTCATTGACAGTTGCAATATGACATATTGGTGTAGTGAACCTCCCCATAAGTATAATGCAATAGTTGGACTCAGCTCCATCTGGAACATGTACAATATCAAAATACTGTCTACAGGCTAACAAACTAATCTCAAAATATAAGCACTTTTATTCTGATACTTAAAGGCAGCACTTTATTTCTGCACTGTGGTAAACTGTGTAAAAATACACTGTGGTATTGCTACTTTTACTTCATTTCGGTCAGCCGTAGGACGTATTGTTATGGAAACATATATCATGTACAGTGTTGACATTTGGCGTCTAGGCTCCGACCTAGTCATTCCCCACAAGGAAGCTCAGCACAGCAAGGAGCAGGGAGTGCAGAGAGCCTACAGGTGGATGCTTGGTGGAGAGGGGGCTTTTGTCAGTGTAGCTTTCAGATGAGCGGAGTGGCCGCAGGCATGGGAGCAAAAGAGTGAGCGACGGCGCAAGTTCAGTGCCATGATGCTACGTTGGATATATACTGTATGTTGCAGTGAGAAGAGTACACTGAGTATACTTGAGTTTACTGCTTGAACTAGCTTCATTAAAAGATATTAGTACTTCTTCTACTTCCACACTTCTTCAACCAACAGCGATTCTAATCCACATGAATCCAGTTTTGGTCATTTCTTGTTTTAAATTGAGTTTAAACGTTGACTGATCTTCAGCGGGGTTAAAAAAAATGTGTTTGGCTGTTGACAGACAAAAGTAGGAAATTATCACTCTGGGTTTCCTTTTCTAAGTTTGTGCTTGTACATGTACACACACTGTACACACACTCATAATCATGGCCACAAGGCAGCTTAGTTCCTGTTAGGCCACAGTAAAGTGACTAATCTGTTCGGTCTTATTATCAGGACTGTGGTGTGACTCAGGTTACTGACTGGGGTCAAAGAGTGGAGGCTCCCCTCCCTCCCCCATCATCACCCTTCTTTCTCCCTCCACCACTGCTGACTCCCAGTGATTCCTTTTATTCTGCTCTCGCCAGTGTTTACCGCGGGACGAATCTCTGGCAGAATTAAACAGACATACTTGCGTAACCCTGGGCTACAGGGCTCTCCCTTTGATCTCTTTTCTTAACTGACGGCCCGTTTTGTTTCTGGGCTCTGTGCTCAGGTCCACCTCCTGAAAAAGTACATCCGAAAGCCTTTGGGACAACGTATGGGGCTTGCTCTTAAACACAAGTGTGGACGTGGCAAATTGTTTTACCCTCGGCAGGGAGTTCCCAGCTATTACTGAGAAAGAGACAAGGTGAGGCAGACGGCAAGACAGGGCGAGTGTTTAGGGAGCAAACAGAGGGAAGCCCCTATGTGTAGAGGCAGGCTTTGATGTCCTTAAGTAATAAGGTAGAGAGAGGTAAACACTCTCTGTCTTCAGTCTGGTTACCTTCTTCACAGCAGGATATTAAATATTCAATATCCACTCCTTCTGCAGGTATATGGGAGGTGGAATTGGATTCTGTTAATGCACCGTGTTGCTAATAGCTGATGAATTATTCTGTGAAGGAAGTTCACAGATCAGGAAAAGGGATTTGCATCTGTCTGACACAAAAGTGTAAACAATTCAAATGTCGCAGGGTTAAATGTATTAACCCCGCAAGACAAAAATTTAAACAAACACGTCCCAATTTTAGCGGCCGGGGAAGCAGCACATGGGTAAACATGCCAATTAGAGAGATCCATGGCATTCAAGGAGGCCTCCAGTCCATCTAATAAATGGTTAAGCACCGGGTCATTTCAAACCAACCAGTAAGAGCCAGCACCCTGCTAATAGAGGCAGCTTTGTGCCGCAGACAATCAGGGTTTGGAAGGCCCGCATAATAAATACCATTTATGTCCTGCCAATTAGACTAGCAGTGAGCCCATTCAGCCGGTCGTCTATTCTCCTCCCCGCACACAAAGATGATCATCAGGGGAGATCAGAACAATTAACTCACTATCTTCTCCCCCTGCTCCCCATTGTCCAATATCCAAGCCATTAAAATAATTAAGGAAATATTGTAAACCAATCCAGCTGTTTGCTTTAATTGAAAGTGTGCACATGCTGAAATTTTGGCATCTCGAAGGCAATACGGCCGTGGAGCGGGAATATAAATGAAGCCTCTTCCATTGTGTTGTTGTTTTCTGGAAGATGTGACATGTCTGTCTGAATACTCCCAGCCAGTGCAGCGGACAGGGGAACAAATTGATTTTGTTGCTCAAATGATAAATTACTGCTGAGCGCGATGATAAAGTAGAGGAAATTGGAATCTGTCGGCCTGATTGAATCACGGGTTGAAAGTTAAATCACAAATCATTACGGTGGTAATTTTGAAATTACCGTCTTGTTGTGAAATTGCAATAATATGATTTATAGAAAATAACCAAACTCTTCATAAACTATGGAAACATTTTTCACCCCAGAAGTCCAATTTTGATACTTTAAAAATCCATCAGATGGCTCGTTTACTTCTGCATTGTTTGACATTAGTGTTTAGAAAGTAGGTAAATAGGTAGGGGTCAATGACAAGACGGACACCTAACCCGTGTGATTTAATGTTCGTTTAATCGTCATTTGATTAAGCAAAAATGCCACACAGAAGCTTCTGAAATGTGAAGATTTGCTGCTTTTTGCTGTTTATATCATTGTACATTCAGAATCTTTAGGTTTGGGACTGATAGTGGGACAAAACAAAATATCTGAAGGTGTTACTTTAGGTTCTGGGAACTTGTAATGGCCATCTTTCACTAGTTTTGGACATTTAAAAGCTTAATTGAGTAATCAAAAAAAAAGAATCAGCAGATTAGTTGCAGCCTCAATACTTTCTACATTAATATTTGGAAAAGGTAAACAGTACTGATGTTTGTTTCCTCATGATGTGTGCAGGTGGTGTTAAACACCTCAGGGGAACATTTCCATAACTGTTAAACAGCGATACAGCCAAATAAATATGTTCACTTGTTTAACCTCCAAACAGACGAGGACGTTTAAAAAATGAAACATAAAAGCAGTTATCTGATTTCACCCCCAACACGCAGCTTCTCAGTGGCAGTTTGTTTTCCTCTCGTATCCTGGAACTGCACCGTTGTGAACACTTTGGGGAAGATGGGCTCCGTGATACTGCTGGTATCTATTTCAGGGACAGTATTTTTCCTCTCACTATGGGGAAGCCGGTTTGCTGTCAGACTCTCCACTCAGTGATACGTACAGGGGTTTGGCGGAAACTATGAACTCTCCTCTCGCTGCAGGAGCACTTCCTCAGACTGTAAGCGTCAATATTTCAAGATAAACTGGAAAACAACCCTCTCTGCACTGCTACTGCGCTGTGCACGGCTATGCAGCTGTTTTTGCCTGCCACTATGTTCTTTCCAGGGTTAATTGTCTCCATTAATATGTTTTCAGTGCTCTGGGGCGTCGCTGAATGTAGAACAACAACAGCAGCAAAACCAAAAGCTGTGATTTTGAAAGGGAAAGGGAGTCTTTGCCAGATCGCGTGCGCTGTCACATTCAGTTTAGCTGCAGATGTGCAGATCAAGTCGTCTCCAGACGTAACTACAGAGGATGATTGTATCTGAAGAAAGCTGTATTCACAGGACACTGCGAGTCCTGTCCATCTTTGTTTCCCTCGAACTGGGCCGAGCTTTGACTGGAGTGTAAATGTTGGAGGATCATTCTCACCCAGGGGACGAGGATGGGGGGGGAGTGAGGGGTCTCTTGGCCACTAGTTTAGGTTTGATTGGTGGGTTTTGGCCGGAGAAGGGGGAACATCTGTGGCGTGGCAGTGCCAAGCTCTCCATGTGACAGCCACACTGGTGGGACCAATTGTTCTGAGTGCAAAGAACAGTAATCACTTCAAGCCCAAGTGTTGGTGGTGGGTTTTTTTCCCACTCCCCCCCCCCATCCTGGGTGTGCTGATTGCGTGTGTTGTCTTGCTTCCAGACTCATCTAAATTTAGCATCTGTGGATGTGTATGTTTCTCCAGGAGACTTTATCCACCAGTAGAATTTACATGCACCGTGTCTCGTCCTAGTCTCCCCCAACAAAGACGTGTTGGGAACAGTCTCGGACAGAACATAAAATAAACAAGACTGGTTTCATCCGGCCCTTGTCAAGCACCGGCTTTGTAAATTGATATGAAAGCTGCCTTATCAAATCCTGACCTCTGCTGCCCCCTAAAGAGCAAACAAGAAAAAAGCACTGCGAGGTAGTGACTGTGCCGCTGTCACTTCCTTGTCTCCTTTTCTCCCTGACAGTGAAATCAAAGCTCACAGATGTGTTAAAAGGCAGCCATTCACTTAAAGCTGACAAACTTCTCTATTTACCTTTGATGCCATAGAGTGGGAGTCCATTTGTTCCTGGTTTGCACAAGTGCACTGCAAATGCACACAAGCATTATCTCTCCAAAGGCAATAGATTACTGCAGAGCTGAGGTGGTGTGTCTGCTCTTCTGTGTATAAAGTGATTCATATTGAGGTTTGAAAGCTTTTAGAGAAGAAATGACCAACAGTGAGTCCGATGTGGCGACCCGGAGAGGTCCATTTTTCAGTTTTCTTTGCTGCTCTGCGACAAGACAGACAACAGGGTTAGTGAGTGGGCTGCTGGCTCCAGTTGGCGAATGAATGCCATAAAGGGGTGCCTGTAGGTCAAGGAGCCTGTTGTCGGATAAAGTCACAGCACAGCTCAGGGCCGGCTGGTGAAATTAGGGCTTCCTCGGCCATTCATGCAGCCATACAGGGAGATTTATTGCACTCTGTGGCGAGGCGGTGCTACAGAAACCTGGGGAGAGTGAAGTGGGAGCATGAGTCTAATGGGGACATACCCCTTCAGCCCCGTGCATTAATACTTTAAACCTACAACGTAAGTCATCTAAAGTGTAATAAGATAGAGTTTGTGAAATGTGGTCGTAAAAAATGCTGTTTTCCTTTAAGCCACCCTGAGTGCTTTTAATTATTCATCATGTTATTGGCGTGGCCCTTGTTTTGGTGACAAGTGATTTTCTCTCTCACAATCCATCCGTCCATTTTCCATCTCTTATCTGGGTTCAGGGAGGCAGCACACTAAGCGGGTAGTCAAACCACATCCTCCACATTTCCTTTTGGATCCACATCCTTTTGATGTAGATACAGAAGTCAGATAATTATTTAAAGCAGGTGTAAAAACTTTTTGTTAAAGGAAATTGAAAGACTTATCATCTTCTCTTAGTATGCTGATCGATTCTCAATAAATGAATAAATAAATGGGTAACTTAATATAGATATAAATCTCTATTCTGTTTCTCAGTCTTTGAATGTTACTGAACTCTGACATATTCCCAATCTTTCCCTTTTTTCCCCCTTCCAGCACTTACAAAATCCAGCAAATTTCCAAACAGCAGCGACCGAGTTGCTGGACTGGTGTGGCGACCCCCGAGCCTTCCAGCGCCCCTTCGAGCAAAGCCTGATGGGATGCCTAACGGTAAGTCACCAGTCAT
>NTHP01000402.1:868869-915575 GCA_003416845.1 Oplegnathus fasciatus | reverse complement strand
TTTTTTTTTGGGTTGGTCATTTAGAAAAGCTACATGGCTGCTGTTGTGTTGTCTGTTGGAGTTTCACAGTATGAAGCATGTCACACACGTTGTTTTATCATCCTGCCTGCGTCACAGTTCGCACTTGTGTTCTCGGCTGTTCATCGAAGCCATTAACAGTCTTACGTTTATGCCTTGTTCCTCTTGGTGATTTGTATGTTAATCACACCCCGCCCCACCGCCTTCTCACTTTTGTGAAAAAGCAGGTAGTAAGAGTTGTGAACAGAGCTCACATTAGTGTCAGAATAACGTGATGAAACTTTAATGATCGCTGTGAGGAAACTGGGACAACGAGCGTAAATGAGAATATAGCAAATTGAAGATATACAGTTAACATGTGGAACAGAGTTTCAGTACTGGGCCATATATAGAAAAATATGAAATATTATGTGTATATGATATCGATTTTAATGTTATTTGTATATGGGCAAAATACCAGAAATTTAACAATAACAATGTATAAAATAGAATAAAAAATACATTTTTAAAAAGACACCTACAGTGTGAAATACATTATATGCAATATAAAATAGATTAAAAAAAATATGAAAACATTAATAGAAATGCAGGAATCCAATTTAAAGGAATGAGATGAATATTTTCTGCCCAAAGCCATACACACTGTGTGTACAGAAAAGTTCAGTCTAAGAAGATCTTGGCTTGTTTAAAGTGGGTAAAGTTTCATTGTCTCCATTTGGCCTGAGTGTCTATCATGAGGAAGCTTTTTATTCAAATCCTGCGCTGTTGCACATATGGATGACTCTAATGAGCCTAGAGGGGGTGCCAGGACCCGACCCAGGCTCCTCCACTGTCTGTTCCTACTGTACTTCTAAAGGGAGGCTTTGACCCCAGGCCCACTGTGAAAAGGTCGCAGGTGAATCACCCACCAGCGTATGCCGCCGTGACACTACCGGCCCTGCCCAGCACCCTGAGGTGGGCACTAGTCCGGGCACATCTGCTCCGTGCCTAATTAGTATCATTGTAGACAAGGGCTTAAGGGTGGGCCTTCGTTAATAGCAGCCTGTTGCTTGGGGAAACAGTCTGGCTCCTGTAAGCCGCTTCTTTGCAGGTCTGCTCATCTGATAATCTGGTTGCAGAAGTGCACGGTTAAAAACTCACTCTGTGCTGGTGCAGCTGGCCTCACTGGGCAGTTTCATGAACCTCAGTGTGGTCACGTGAAAGGGTCATCAGTTAGAGAGTTTTTGTGAAGATTTGTCCTGTCTAAGCAAAATGTGATTGTTTGTGGAACGCAAAGATGTTGCTTTATCTTTTATTAGTCAATAGAGAAGCTTTTCCCTTTTTAATGGACCATATCAGTATTTAGTTACAAATCATGTATGCATTATATTTTGTTGGCTGGTTTCAAATGCATGCTGCACTGTTTTAGATCTTTTTAATGTATATTTCCACTGGTATCCACTCATTTCTGTACAGTATGAAAGTCCGTTAGCAAACTCTTGAAACTTCAGTTGAGTAGTCAACAGTGAATCATATTAATCACATAAAGTTTATTTATATATCGTGTGTGAAACCTTTCGAAAAGCAACACAAAAATTAAAGGTAACGACAATAAAAACAAGGAAAAAAGGAACATCAAGTCTGCATTAAGTTACACGATCACTATGTGGTAATACAGGCCCAGCTTTTCATTTCAAGCTGCACTTAAACTGCATTTCCACTCAATGATAATGTGACTTTGACAAAAATGCACACTTATGCACACTTCAGGCAAGTTGATAGAGTCTGCTAGTTTGTTTTTATACATCAGGAAAAGTAATGGAATTGAATGGTTGCCTGAAAGGCAGTGGCATGTTTGTAAAATGGCTAGCTGTGATGGAAAGTATACACGATTTTTTTTCAGTAAATGGTTAAAACCACTTCTATGGTCCTTTAAGGAAACTTGACCTCAGACACTTTGACACACTGTTTTAGCTCCTGAATTAAGACATAAAGATGTAGGTTTGGAAGGAGTTTTGCTCCCAATCAGCTTACTGTTGCAGCGAGCGACGTACAGTAACAGATTGAAGATTGAATGTTGGCTTTAACGCACAAGAAATTAATTCTCACCGGGGGGGATGAAATGCTATAGATTTCCACCTTCGTGGTTTACAGGGACCCTCAATGGCTCGCCCTGTTTTTAATGAAGAGATTTGTTGCATGTGCCAAGAGAGATTATATTTTAAAACACTGGCCTGCTTAGGCGAAGGTTTGGCTCCCGTACAACCATGGCCAAGAAATGACAGTCAGAGTGATGAGATCTGCATAAATCATCTGGAGGCTGTGGCGTGTATTGTATCTTATTCCAGTTGGTATTCAGTTAGTGCCAAGTGGATTTCTTTAAAGATATACAGTATAATCTTTATCTTGGATCTGTCAACACAGATTTTATTTGAGGATAAGTGTCTTATCTCTGACATTTTTTATCTTTATTTAGAAATCCTGCATTTTTATATGTATATAGATAGAAATTTGCATCACAACGTGGTTAGCTGGATGTTTTAATATTGAAGTCAAGAGGAATACGGAACAGTTTTTCTATCTGTCAGCAATGCAAATGTCTTAAGTGGTTTTTGATTTTGTGGCAAAGAATGCAGGATGTCAAAACATCAACACAGAAACACCAAATCCGCAGCATTTTCTTTCCCTCCTTGTGCCGCTTGCCTCCACATGGCCACATATGCTTGTGGCCTCAGTAAAACCTTTTTGGCAGGAGTCCAAGCGTCCCCCCCCCCACTCCCTTCGTTCCCCTCGCCGGATGGACATGGCACGACATTGTGGCCATGTGGCCAGCAGGAGGCTGTATTTAAGCCGGGGCAGCTCTGAAATGGGCCATAAAACCTAGCCAGCAAGTCTGGCTCCCCATGAGGCAACGGGCCTAAGTACTCATTGACAAGACTCCAACATCACTGACTTTCCAGAGAGAGTGAGCAGCAGAGGAAATAATGCAAGAAAAAAAAAGCAGCAGACAAAGATGAGGTGCAGACAGGAGGCAGTTGTCTGGCCTAGATAGAAAGGCTGTTTTATAACTGTTAGCGCTAATGCTTTCACTCCACAATATGTAGCTGCTTCCACATACTTCTCCACTGCTAAGCACTCGCTTTCATTGTGATCTTTTTTTTATTTGTCTCTCGGCTCATTTTCACTTAACAAAATAGCCACTTAACTGCATATGTTTAAGGGACCTCAGGGAGAAATGTGTCACATTTTGATGCCACATGGCAGGCATGACATTCACATGTTCCCACTTCACACATCCTTCCCACTTCACCAGCTTTCCGAAAACGTCGCTCGCCCTGAAATATGTCACAAAACGACTCACCCAACTTAAAATCTTAGTAACGGAGCTAATGAAGTCAGTTTACAGACTTGGTTTTACGACACCCAGTTCACACTTGCTTCCGTGCCAAAGTGTCGGAAAGTTGAGAGGGTGACCAGAGAGGTGTTTAAGGCACATGTGAGCTTCAATCAAATCATACCCCCCATGGATGAACAAGTAGCACAGTTCTGGTCTGTCATGGGTCGACAGGTCCGTAACCTGTTAATACCTGTTATACCCGCTCCTTAAAAACCACATGATTGACGAGTCGCTTCCATTTCATTATCAAACTGGCATTGATTAATAATTTGTGGCATCTGTGAAAAGACAAAGAGAGGTTTGATGGCTGCCAGGCGGGCATCCATGGCTCTGTTGTGGTGACTATGTCGAGAGCCGCGAGGCAGAGCGGGACATGATTTACGATCCAGCTGGTAGTTTACGCAGGATAGTTTGGCACCGGCTGGGCCTTCGTGACCAATGTCATAGCAACCAGTTTTTCATATAGTTTTCCATATATTATGAGGTAAATCCCAGGATTTTACAGTTCTGGGAAGCCAACGTGAGGCGCATAAGCGAGGAATTCTTTGGCTAAAACTTAACATGGCCGTTTTGCATGGCCTCTTAGGTGCTTTCTGTAACCAGGGATACTAGGGCTCCCTAGACTCTCTCTTATTTTAATTGACTTTGGCCTGCAGGAGACTTGTGTCCATTCAAACCTTTCTGGGCAGAGAGAGGGAGAGAGAGAGAGGAGGGAGGGAGGCACAGAAAGTGAATAGAGCTCCCTCAGAAACTAAAGAGTGCAGCCCACTAGAGCCGTTCTTGTTAGTTTGCTCATGGTCTTTGTTCTCCTTTCAGCCCTTCTGGCTAAATGTCTTCAAACAAGCCGTTTGGGGGTTGTGAATCTTTCCGACAGGTTTATAGCAAAAAAATTGGACTTCATTTTTACAGTTAGTGTGGGAATAAGTGAGGAAGTACCGGTTGATAATGTGAGTGTGATGTGATGACTGGATGTCTGTGTTTGTGTGGATGTTAGTGACCAAGCCATGTGGGACGATGCCAGGTGGGAGTCCAGGGTTGACAAGGGAGCAGGTGTCTATTAGATACAGAGCAGAAAGGGGGGGGGGGATCATAAGAGCTCTTGGCATCTGCCTTACCTGCTGCCTCCCCTACAGTCCCCCTGCCAGTAAACGGAGGGAAAGAGGGAGGGAGAAAAGGGAAAAGACGAAATGAAGAGAGCAGGCAGCAAGTGATGGAGTGACCTTTTTGATGGTAGCCATTCATGTCATGTTTTTTAGGGTTATCCTCTCCCACAGGTTGTTTGTGCAGCACCTAGGCACTATTCCTTATGGTTGGGGGGTCAGCTCACCCAAGTTACAAAAGCACATTTATTTCTGCTTCCACCGTAATACAATGGAGGTGAATGAAATTTCATTTGTCGTGCTCAAAGTATTGAAAAATTAACATGTCTTTGTTGGTACAATGCCCCCCCTTACTAGTAATCCACAGAATATGCTGTCAACAGCTTTTATAGGGACTATTTCTTTGGTGAGATGGATTTATAGTTGACACAAGGGGATAACGGGAGTCTCACCGTGACACACGTTTTCATTTATAGCTCGGCGTCCACTGCAACAGCAGACAGACGTATCGTTAATTAGCCTGTAGTCGCCACAGTAACTGTGATGCGAGCAACATTGGGAAAGTCTGCCTTGTTTCATGGTGCACAGAAGGTTTGCAGTGGAGATGACTTTGCTAGATGGTGTGTTACTGAACAGGAGAAGCCTTTTTTCAACTTACCTTATGTTGTATTCACAATCTGTACCGGCATCAGAAACTGGAAAACACAAGCAGCCCAAAGTGACCAGTCACACTTCTTGCAGTCCCCACGTGGTGTAGCCATAGCCCTGACATAGCAGTTACATTTTTGAGGTGCTGCACTTCAGCTACAGTGTAGCTACAGAGCCGACATGTAGCTCCATTGAAAAGTGTTCAACAAACAAAATGATTTTGTTTCTGGAAAGACACGTTCACTTTTTAAAATTGAAATGAATTTAATTTTGAGGAGCAAATGAAATTCTGTTCACTTTCATTGTATTGGATTAGAGGCAGAAATCCCTGAGACCAATATCTGAAAACATGGGCAAAACAGAATGGCAAGAGACGCCAATACAGGTAAGTGAGGAAATATGTTTTTGTAATTTGGGTGAACTGACCTTTTGATCTAGGGGCCATTTTCTTTTCGTAGAGCAAAAGGAGACAGAATCGAGGTGTTTAATCAGCCCAGTTTATCTCTCTGCCTCCTGTCTGAATGTGCGGTGAAAGGTGGGGTGGGGAGCATTATCATTGGAAAGAGCATTGAACAACTGTCAGGGATGCAGTCCACGTCATTTGTCATGCCTCCCCGGGGCTTTATGACAGAGAGTGAAGCTGGAAGCTGCAGGCCCGGCTACTGAACCACCCATCTCGCCCCAGCAGATGCGTTTACCGCCCTTCGCCGTGGCTGACCATCAGGCTGCACAGCTGAGCACCAGAATATCAATACGGCTCAGACTCAGCCGGGCCCCTGGGACTATCTACAAGGCAAACAGGATAGGCTCCTCTCCTTATGGAAGACAGAGACCCCTTGCCGCCAGGGAGACCAATGTAAACAGAGCAAAAAGATGCTCTGTAGCACCAAACGGCAGTTTGATTCACTCCAGAATAGTCGTGGCGATTTTGAAGAGCTACCCCTAAGACAGTTATCTCCAGTTTTGGCTCTTCTCGGGGAGGGAAACAGATGAGTCTATTGAAGGGCCGTCTGTGGGTGGAGAGGAGAAGAAAAACAGTAATCCTTTTGTGTTCATCATCCGCACTGTCCTGAGAGATGCTTGGGTGGAGGAGGAGGAGGAGGAGAAGGTAGAGACTGTGAGGAGTAACGGGTTGGCTGTTCCTCCCCCTGTCATATGAAACCTGAAGTTTATCCTCTGAGTCAATGACAGTGCGCCTCTCCTTTAAACAGGTTGGTGCTCGGTGGAGGTGGTAATTTTGTGTGGTGATGAGCCCTTTATCTAATGGTGGGGTGTAATAATTCCTCTTTAAGTGGCAGCGCTGGTGCTTCCCTCTCTCTTCTCTTTTTCTCTCTTAGATATGGATTGTCATTTCCCTGCTTGGCCCAACGCTGTTGTTGTTTCTGTCCTGCGGCTGTTGATGTCGGCCACGGTGTGAAGCAAGGATCCCGTCCCCTTAGCCAGACAGCCTCACGGTGGCACAGTTAGGGGATAAATTGTGGAGACATGTTTATCAACATAGAAGAAGTGCAAGTTACCCCTTGTTGGAAGAGAATAATGGGACCTAATTGAGCTGTAACATGTTGGCTGGTCGCCAGGCCCTTGAATTGAAAACTCACTCCATCAGAAGGGGGTCTTGGGAGAGGGAGGGTGCTGTTGAAACACTGCAGGACGTTCTAACATAGACGTGAAACTCGTAAACCTATTAGCCGTGCTTGGACCCGGTTGTATTTAATCAAAACTAACCTACAAATCTGTGCATCTACCTGCGGGCGTGATGTTTTTAGGAGAGGAGCACCTGAGAGGCCTTTTCTGTCAACCAAAGCACAGCCGTGGTAAAGTCAGATCAATCCTCTGGAGGAACAGCACAGCCTGTCTCCTGGCACCTGCCTTGCCAAGAACAGGAGGAGGAAGGAGGAGGAAGGAGGAGGAGGAGGAGGGGGGGAGAGAGAAAAAGAGAGGGAGCATGAGCGGGTGGGAAGGAGGAAAAACCCAGCTGCCTCTGCGCCTGAGCCCCGTGCTGCTTTTTAAAGGAGTGGGAGGGAGGGGAGGGGAGAGGCAGAGAGACTGCTGGCACCATCTGTACATGTCTTTTGTATTCCAGCCCTCATCTTTACACAGAGCGAGGCTGGTGTGCTCAGTGTTCAAATGAAAGGAGAGGAGGTGCCTTTTGGGGTGCGATGCTCTGAGAGGAGAAGGTGTGTGTTTGTGTGTGTCGATGCTGAAATTTCGGTTTTGTCCTCGGAAATTCGCCGCACTCGGAGGACATCTCGTGTCCTATTTATTTTACCTCTGTGGGTGTGTTAATATAAGCCAGTGTGGTGTCTTTCCTTCCGTGTGTGTGTGTGTGTGTGTGTGTGTGTGTCAGAAGGCTTGTACTCTGTTTGTAAGCACTCATGTGTGGTCAAATCTCTGGGTTGCCATGTTTGTGATGGGAGTCAGAAGCTTTTGTTTGTTCCTCCCTCCCATCAGCCCCATTAGCCTGATGTCTCCTCTCTCACTGACTCACTCAACCTTTTTTTTTATCTCTCTCTCTCTTCCCATCTCTCTCTCTCTCCCCCTCTCTGTGTAATATTTGCTGTGGCGGCCCGTCCTTGCATGTGGCAGCAGGGTGGATCTGCCTGTGAGGACAGCCTGCACTGTCTGTTGTCATATTGACGTGGCTTTTTGCGCGAACCGCAGCTGAAATCACCGAGCACTCCGTTTCACCCACCCGCCCCTCCCTCGCTCCTCAGTCAGCCTGGAAGTGCTGTGAATCATAAGAGGAGGTGGCTGCCCTGCTCTTTGATTGAATCCACATTCCCTTTCTGCTCTGACGCCGCAGAGAGAGGCTAGAAGGAGGCAGGGGAAGCAAGAGGGAGAGAAAAAGGAAAAGTGAGTCTTTTGTAGTTGGCACAGTACAAAAACATGCACTGCAGATGAAAAGCATATGATTCGATCAAACACGCTCTGTGGTAGCTACCTAACCAAGCGGTAGGTAGGAAGGTGGAGGAAAGGGAAGGGCTGGAGTCCATCTGCAGGCCCAGAGTGAACCCTAGTGGCCAGGAGCTGCAGTGACATGCACGATTTAAGCTTTTATATTGCAGCATAAAGGTGCCTCCTTTTGTTTCTAACTGTAGGAGGAGTTTTTGGACGGTCTCAGGATTTAAGCTATTTATTTTAGATTTATTTGTGCTGTAGAGCTTATTTGCATGTTGAAATGTTGACAGGTGAGCTGCTCCTCATCTGCAGGCTTTTGGCGTTGTACTTTACATGTTAGGAAAATGTGTTTTTCAGGGTAAAGCCATGCTTGCTGTGGAATATAATTTGGGGTTTGGATGTAGATTTTGTCAGTCTATTGCAAACAAATTCAGCAGGACACACAGAGAGAACCTTGATGGAAAACAAGACAGACAGACATATCTTTACATGGTGAAGACGAGTGGATGCCACAATCAGGTTTACGAGACAGCAAAACATTATAGAATAAGAGTTATTATTGAAGCAAATAACTATTAAAATAAGAATGATATGGAGCAAGAATCTGTCACTTAATCAGTAAGAGAGGCCCAAATGTGTACGAGCAAATTCATTTTCTGTTCTGTTTATTGTTTTTGATTCATTGGGAGTTCTTCTATGCGGTCGCTTTCTACATTATGTGAAGGTTAGGTCTCTCACTTCACTGTTTGCATTCACTCCCCCATAGAAAGACCTTGTGTCATTTTCCAGTAAATAATAGTGAATTTAAGTGATGAACACAGTAGAAAATGCAACTGACAGTAAACTACTAATGTGTATCTTGCTGCTAGCATGGATATAAGAAATACATTTAACCTCTGCAATCCTGTTCCTCGAAAGTGAAAATTTACGTTCCTAAAGTCCAATAAACAAAAACCAGCTCATAAGCAAAATAAAAGTTTTTTTTTGTCCAAAGGAAAAAAATAAAATGATGCTTAAACAGTTCACCTAATCTAACAAACTAACATCTAACATAGCAACATTTCTTATTTTTTCTCGGCCTATAGGATGTTTAAATGTTTAATGTTGTTGCACAGTTACCTGGACTGACATACTGTACTTTGTTTTGGAGGTACAGACAGGACTCCCTGATTTATCATAGGCTATTTTGCACAAAGACTTTATACATCATTTTGTCTGTCAGGCCATTGCTTTTCAATTTTATGTCCAAATTTGCTCAGAAGCTTCTTCTCCTAAGTTGTTGTTGCGTCTGCCCTCCTCTTCTCACATAATCAGTTTTTGCAGGTTTTTGCAGCGCTTGCAGTAGAGGGCTGTTACCTCTGCAGTTATTTCTCACAGGAGTCCGACAGCACTGACACACTCTTCCTCTGCTCTCTTTCCAGCTCTTCTGTCCTCGTGGTGTGAGGAGCTGGGACGCCTCCTCCTCCTCCGTCACCAGAAGAACAGGCAGAACGAGCCTCCAGGAAAAGTGCCCATGCAGCCCCCCATGAGCTCCATGAAGCCCAGCCTCTCACACGGGTCAGTGTTCACACTGCTGTGCTTTTTGGCTTGTGTGTGAGGTGTGTTTGTGTGTTTGTGTGTATATGTGTGTGTTGGGTGTGTGAACAGACAGACCAGGCCCTCTGGGAAAGCCCTTCCTCTCCACATGAAGCCTGGTGTCCCTTTGGATCAGTGGCCAGACAAACTGCCAGACTAACTGCTAGTAGCACAGTCAATAAGGACAAACAGTACTGCACAAGACCTAGTACATCTAGTTAATAATTACAAAACAATGTTTGTGCATTTCAAGGGGAAGAACGTGCTTTTATTTTATAATCCTAACAATAAAACCTTTGTCTTTCCCGTATCATTCAGCAAATACAAATATACTTACTACGACTGTACGTGGCAAATATTTGTGCAGTGACGCAGGTCACATTTTGTTTTGCCTACATGACGTGTTTTTGTCCGTCCCCTGCAGAGATGGGTCTTTTCCCTACGACTCAGTTCCCTGGCAACAGAACACCAATCAGCCTCCAGGTTCGTTGTCTGTGGTGACTACCGTCTGGGGTGTGACCAACACGTCACAAAGCCAGGTGAGATCCCAAACCTGTCCGACAGAGTCAAAGTGTGTCTGAGTGGACTGCATCTGATAGATCGCATTTCTGTAGCTTTAAAGTGCTACTGCAGGAGGTTTCCCATCAGGGGACAGTTGAAAAAGGGACTTCAGACTTTGCCCACAGAGACTTTTTTTGTGTCACATGCAGATTAGCCCCTGGAGCTAAGAGTTCTATGTACTGTATAAACCTGGTGAACCCTGGTTCACTGTTTCACTGGTGAGAAATCAGCAGTCACACAGACCTGTGTTCTGGTTTTGAGTTTTTTTGTTCTTAATGTTAAAGCATCCAACATTTCATGTTTATCTCTCTGTATGTCTACGTCCAACAGGTGTTGGGGAATCCCATGGCCAACAACAACAATCCCATGAACCCTGGGGGCAACCCTATGGGCTCGGGTATGTCTGGTAACAATCCAGGGATGAACTCTCCTCAGTTCGCCGGTCCTCAGCAGCAGTTCCCCAACAAAGGCAACTCCAACCAGGGCTACATGCAGCAGGGCATGTACGGACGACCCAACTACCCCGGAGGAGGAGGCTTTGGTGGCAAGTAAGTGGACAGTAGATTAGTACTGGTCACTGCAATGATTAAAATTGCTTCCAAAGAAGTAATTCTGACATTCGATTAAAATTGTCACACTCCTCCAGCATGAAGGTCTGAGGTCATTTCCTATACTGTGTTGCTCTTTGTCATAGTTACCCCGGAGGGCCTAATGCTGGACCTGGAGGAATGGGCATCCCTCCACACTCCCGTCCTCCTTCAGACTTCACCCAGCCTGCCGCTGCTGCCGCCGCCGCTGCAGTTGCTGCCGCTGCCGCCACCGCAACCGCCACTGCCACAGCGACCGTAGCTGCCCTGCAGGAAACCCAGAACAAGGACATGAACCAATACGGACCGGTAGGACAAGACAAACAACTGATAGCGTCTGTGTGTTAACGCCTGTCTTCATAAAGGAAATGATTGCATTTTGTTGCACATCACACATTACTTGGTACTTGGGAGTCTGTTTTATGCTCCCAGACTTTACCTTTCAATACTATCCTTTCAATACAAGCAGTAGTAATAAAAGAGAGAGCTGAGAGAAGTGGATTTAGGCTTATTGTTGAAAACGTCTAAATCAATGTTAAGGGTGAATAATTGGCCAAAGTCGTAATGGAGCCCAATAGCACATTTAGCTATAACAAAAGCTAAACGTATTTTTTCAGAAGTTAGAACATTTTTGTCTTTTGTGATTTTTAATCGACTCTTTTCACTTGTAAAATTTGCCACATTGACAGTTAACTCAGAGATGGTTGATTGAACCCATTTTGTCTTCCAGATGAGTTCCTCTTTCCAGATGGGACCAAACCAGGCGTACAACAGCCAGTTCATGAACCAGCCAGGACCCCGCGGCCCTCCGTCCCTCCCTGGGAACATGGGCACAGGCATGAATGCATCCAACATGAGCGGGCCCCCCATGGGTATGAACCAGCCCAGGGGCCAAGGCATGGGGCCTTTCGGGGCCCACGGCCAAAGGATGCCCCAGCAAGCCTATGCGGGACCCCGGCCTCAGGGCATGGGTATGCAGGGCATGAAAAGACCGTACCCAGGGGAGGTGAGTTGGCCTTCAACACTTTCACCTTCAAGTTGTAGCTTGTTTGCTGTATGTTTAATGTATGTTTATCATTACTGCATCCACAGCCAAACTACGGTGGGCAGCAGTATGGACCAAACAACCAGTTCCCTAACCAGCAGGGGCAGTACCCCACACCCAATGCCTCTAGACCGCTGCCATCCCCCAACTACCCCGGCCAGAGGATGCCAGGGCAACAGCTGCAGGGCCAATACCCGCCACCCAGCGGTGCTATGGGCCAGTACTATAAGGTGCAGTAATACTGCTATTCACCAAAAAAGTTCTGATTATTTCCAGGGTGTCATACCAAAAGAGATGTGTGCAATTTTAGCACAGTGTAAGCAGCTTTTTGGTACAAATCGTAGAGGTTATTTTACAAGAAAAAAAACTTTGAATCTGTTTTCTCAAATTACAGCAAGAGCCACCTTTTAATGGCCAAACAAATAACTTCTCTGGGAGTGGATATCAGTACAACCAGGGTAATATGAATGGGGTAAGTCCATTTTTGTACAATTTTATTACATCATTACATATTATCATATCCTTGGTTGGGCTGTTTATAGTGCCATGAACATTTGATTTACTAATCAATTGTCTTCAATATAGCCACCCAGACCGGTGGGTAACTACCCTCACTCCCCAGTGCCAGGCAACCCCACCCCTCCAATGACCCCAGGAAGTAACATCCCTCCATACCTGTCGCCAAACCAGGACGTGAAGCCCCCCTTCCCTCCTGACATCAAACCAAATATCACCGCTCTCCCTCCCCCTCCAGGTCAGTAACTGGAAAATGATGAAATCTTAACCGTGAATTATTCTTTTAGAAGTTTGTGATAGTCTGACCATGGCTCTTCTTCAACCATGTAGCCAACCACAACGAGGAGTTGCGCCTGACGTTCCCAGTGCGGGACGGGGTAGTCCTAGAGCCCTTCAGGCTAGAGCATAACTTGGCTGTCAGCAACCACGTCTTCCACTTACGGCCCTCTGTGCACCAGACGCTCATGTGGAGGTAAGACATCATGCACTGTATCAACATACAGTACATTTTTAGATATTCTTCCCAGGTGTTTTATCTCCCATGAGAGCTTCATGATACAGTAGCTTTCTTTTTCCCTAATCCAGTAGCCCCCTTTCAACAATTGTAATTTTAGGTCTTTTAGGTCTTTAAGGTCTGTGGAAACAGTTGGCATTTCATATAGTAAAGAAAAGTAAACATTCTCTGGCTCAGTAAAACGACTTTTCAAGTGCAATAACTTTTCCAAGAACCCGAACACTAGTTATCACCAGAATTACATGAGAATCCTGTAGTCGAGCACCAATGGGTATTCTTCAATTCCTCTTAACCTTTGGCAAGCAGATTGAAAAGGTTGTGCAGTCATACTGTCTGCAGCTGAGAATTATTCCAAAAATCAAACCACCACTATTCCCAGCTAACTTGGAGAAGGTCATTCATGCATTCATTTTCTCTGATTTAAAGATTATTGTAATTCCCTTGAGCAAAAGTCACTCTCATGTCTAGACCTTATCAGAGTCTTGAAATGAGGATTCTTCCAGGATGCCAAATCATTAGACCACATCATCCTACAGTTAGCCTCCTGCTGGTGGTCTGTTTCTGTTTGTTTTAGAATTGATTAGAAGGTTGGAAAGGAAGAAACATCAACACACAACACTGAAAAAGTTTGTCTGTGCAGATGTAGGATCATGTATGACCAAGTGCCTTGAACCCAGTTTTTATAAGACCTGTTTTACATCAGAAACTATTGACATGATTAGAGAAAATGGACAGCTGTTGTCTTTTATGTCCCACAGAGGACTCTGTAAGAGCTGCCAATTTATTTTTTTTCTTTGCTTGTGTGTGCAGATCGGACCTGGAGCTGCAGTTTAAGTGCTACCACCACGAAGACCGTCAGATGAACACCAACTGGCCGGCATCGGTCCAAGTCAGCGTAAACGCCACGCCGCTCACCATCGAGCGGGGCGACAATAAGACCTCCCACAAACCCCTGCACTTGAAACACGTATGCCAGCCAGGAAGGAACACAATCCAGATCACAGTCACTGCCTGCTGCTGTGTGAGTACATAAATCTCCACAACTAATAAAAAGAGATTTATACAAATCCAGGCACCAAGAGTAGTTGCCAGATAAATAAAAGTAAGACTACCTGCAGATGATATTTAATGCTAAAGCTTAGAACAAAATAAAGAATTGATCTGTCAGGCTTTTGTCCTCTGGATATACATGTTGAAACAGTAAAGAAACTATTAAACTAGTGCACCTCATAAAGGATGTTTGTGATAGTGACGTGATGTTTCCTCCTGCAGTCGCACTTGTTTGTGCTGCAGCTAGTCCACAGGCCCTCAGTTCGCTCCGTCCTCCAGGGCTTACTGAAGAAGAGGCTTCTGCCTGCAGAGCACTGCATCACCAAAGGTATATGCAAAAGAACACAGTCCCATTTCGCACCCTAACGTCCTGATTGTTCTCAGAGTCCTTGCTTACGCACTATGTTTCTCTCCTTCTGCATCAAAGTTAAGAGGAACTTCAGCAGCGTAGCAGCATCATCGGGCAACGCGACACTCAACGGAGAGGACGGCGTGGAGCAGACGGCCATTAAGGTTTCCCTCAAATGTCCAATCACCTTTCGGCGAATACAGCTTCCAGCAAGAGGCCATGACTGCAAACATGTTCAGGTGAGCACTGCAGGGATAAACAAACACACTGAGTCAAAAATCTGATGCCTTAAGGGAAGAAGAATTTTAAAACAGTGTACTGGATAACAAATGAGACTTTTTTTTCTTGTTCTTGCAGTGTTTTGATTTGGAATCATATTTACAACTGAACTGTGAGCGGGGGACATGGCGATGTCCTGTATGCAAGTAAGTTTATCCAGTTTAAGTACATAACAGTATTTGCTCTGTCGGTAGTTTTGACTGCAATCCACGTAGTTGTCTCTCTCAGCATTGTAAGCCCTGTCTCTCTTCTCTCCTCAGTAAAACAGCATTGT
Source organism: Oplegnathus fasciatus (assembly GCA_003416845.1). Taxonomy (NCBI): domain Eukaryota; kingdom Metazoa; phylum Chordata; class Actinopteri; order Centrarchiformes; family Oplegnathidae; genus Oplegnathus; species Oplegnathus fasciatus. The sequence continues at coordinate 900,785 of NTHP01000402.1, read as the reverse complement.
TAGAGGGACTTGAAGTGGACCAGTACATGTGGGGAATCTTGAACGCCATTCAAAAGTAAGTTGAGACAAGAAACGCATTTGTAATACGTATAATGTGTTTCTCTTTAATTCCACCTTAACCATTTGACTTGATCTGTATTTCACCAGCTCGGAATTTGAGGAGGTGACCATTGACCCGACATGTAGTTGGCGGCCAGTGGCTATAAAATCTGATATCCACATCAAGGAGGATCCAGATGGACCACTGGCCAAGAGATTTAAGACGATGAGCCCCAGCCAGATGATCATGCCCAATGTGATGGAGATGATAGCTCAGCTCGGCCCCGGACCCTCACCGTACCCATTAATACCATCTCAGCAAGGGGGCAACAACAGCGAGTACGGCAGCCAAGGTAGGATGCAAACATTCAATCCTTAAACAGACAATCTTCTAAATGTTGGGTAGTCAGACTACAGAGGGAGCTTAAAATAACAGTGAGAAATACATGCATGTATTCACTGTTTTTTATTTTGTGTTCTAGGCAACAGTTACCAGGGGCACGGGAACTTTGACTTCCCTCACGTCACCCCCGGTGGTACATCGATGAATGATTTCATGCACGGTCCCCAGCTGTCTCACCCACCTGACATGCCCAACAGCCTGATGACCCAAGACAAGCCACTCTCCCACAACATGCCTGACTCAGTGAGTTCTCCCACCATTGTCTCTCTCTTTGTTTCTGTCGCTTTTTTGTTTTATTCAGCTTTCTACCTTTTTTTTTAATCATATTTTTTCAGCATATTTCACTGTTTCTTTTAGTTTTACTTTGTTGATTATCTGAGCTAGCCTGGCTCTGTTCAAACCAAGGTAACAAAATCCACCTACCAACACCTCTAAAACTTGTTACATCTTGTTTGTTTAATCCGTACTAAAAATTAAGTGTAAAGACGACAATCTGCTGTTTTACGGGGATTATATGCTGGACTATTACTTGGCCGGAACCGGTAACTTCCTGGAGTGATTGCCTGGCAGTTTTGGACAGAGCCAGGCTAGCTGTTTAGCTAAGCTAACCGGCCCTGGCTCCAGCCTCAGTCTCGGCAAGAAAGCAAATAAGTTCATCATACTAAGCTTAAGTTACAGAGAGGAGAATCCATTTGGAATTCACTTACAAAACAAGCAATTTGAAAATGTCAAATTGAAATGAAAATGTTTTACTATTTTCTTAATAGTAGAGTAATACTACTATTAACTATAACTAATAGACTAATCCTTCAAAATAACTATTAGTTACAACCTTAGTCTCAATATTTGCCCCCTCTCTCTACAGATACCTCACTCTGCCGGCAATGACCAGTCGCATGGTCCATTGCAGCAGAGCTTACATGCATCTCCACACCCTGGGAGCCAATCAGGACAGCAGCTACACCACAGCGGGCCTCCTCAGCCATCACGACAAGTTCCGCCACCTCAGCAACAGCAGCAGCAACAACAGCAGCCCGGCCCCAACAACCATCCCCACGGCGACCTGGCCTTCAACCCCTCCAGCAGTTTGGACAGCCAAGCAGGGTCGGACATGCCTGAGCCATCTTTAGACGTGAGTCCTGACAAACGGCAGACATTTTCAAAGCCAGTCTTAAACAGTTTGTGTTCACTTGGATGCCTAACCAAATTTTTCTTTTCGTTCCTTCCCCCTCGCAGCTTCTTCCAGAGCTCGCTAACCCAGACGAGCTGTTGTCGTACCTGGATCCACCAGACCTCCCCAGCAATAGCAACGATGACCTTCTATCGCTCTTCGAAAACAACTGAGGCAATTCAGACACACAGAAACTTTTCTGACTGCCTGCAGTTTCCCTGAGAACCCAGGGCGGTCGCTCAGTACTTGATAAACACAAAGATGCACTCCCTTTCTCTTCTTCCTCTTGTACAGTTTTCATTGGCCAGCGCAGATTGACTGAAAGAGGTTAAAACTCAAAGACACGGCAGGGTGCGGGGGCTCGCCCCGCCCTCCCACCCCGTGGCGATACTTTTTTTTTTTAACGCCACACACAGGTGTATGTGTGCACATTAGGAACGTGTTGTAGCATTTTTTATTCATGTTTTGTTTCCTTCTGAGAAGAAAAAGGAATTCACTGTATAAAGCAGAAAAATAACTGAAAAAAACCTGCGCTATCTGGCCAGTGTGCGTTATGTCCATATTGTTATTCCAATCTGAGAGGCCACAGCTTCCTGGTGTCACAGCTCCATTCCCTGACTGCTCTGGTTAGTCGCACTGTTTTGTCCATCACACATCATTTAAAAGCACAAGAGATTTTGGCAATGCAAAAAAAAATAAAAAAATCTGTCTTTACAAAAGAAAAAAGATCAATTAGATCAGTGTCTGTCCTTGACAAAATGTTTTTTAAATACATTTTTGCTCCTCTGCCAACATTTTAAAAAGATTTTTGGGAATGATTGGCTTCTACTTTTTCCACAATTTGATACATACATATTTTTGTCAAAAAGAGATATCACTCAGTCCTCTGAGGGTTGACAGCCGGAACGGAGAAGATTTTGGCCCCACTAAAACAAACAAAAAAAAGAGTTTATATTTGCATACCAAGAATAGCATACCTGTACTTCTCCATATTGTACAGTCATCGTCCTCCCGTGCAGAGGAGTGGTTTTAACGGAAACGAAAGGTACAGCACGAGAGATTGGGGTTCCTGTAACGATCCTGCCGCGTTTATTGCTTCCTGCTACAACTCCTTCCACCCCGTCTGCTCCGCATGAGCCCCCGGTGTCGCTCGCGTCAGCATTTTTGCAACGTTGCATCTCTCTCCCTGTTAAATGATGTGCTGTTTAAGTAGTCTACAAAGTGCATGTGTGCCAAGCCCTCGTCTAGTGCTGTTCCAAGTGGTTAAAAAAAAAAAAAGATAGTGTGGTTTTTATCAGTTGCTGTTTCCACAGCTCTTTCGTTTGTACGTTTGTTTTTGATTTCTGTCCGACTTAGTATGATTTATTTAACACTAACATTGAAGGGATAATGCTGATACCAGCAATGCATTTATCATGCATTTGCTGGATATACTGTATTATGTTTGTTTGTTTTCTCGTTTTTCTTGCTGCATAATTAAACTATCCATTAACCTTTTGGGGAAATTGCTCAACATCACCAAAGCTAGAGGGATGAGAACGGAGACGTTTGTGTTTGCTCGGTCCTGTTTAAGACTGCGAGTGCGTGCGTGTGTGAGTGTGTGAATGCGTGTGTGTGTTTCTATTAGTGTGATGGGAGGTAATATTGATTTCAAAGATATAGGGGAGGACAAATACAGTTTATCCATCACTGCTGTTCGAGAAAGTGGTTTTTAAAGCAGTATTGGTGCAGACCTTTTGCCACATTTGTTTTCAATTTCACTTTTTGAGAAGAGTGCTGTTCAGTATGCAAATGTGTTATTTTTTAAGAAATGCTATTGTACTGTAAATATCATTGTGAATATTTTTGTATCATCTTGATAATGTTTGTCCTCTGATCATTAGTCGTCCAACCTAACCCACGTGTGCTCCCAGACTCCCATCTAACCACTGACTTTGTTTGTAACCAGCATACGACAGCTGTCTCGCCTCCTCGTCGTGGGGAAGCCAGTCCAAATGTCTCATAAGCTATTTTCCTGCAGGTCGCCGTGCTTTCTAGTCACTTTCCTCCCAGTGCACTCTGTCTCACGTCTGTCGTTTATAGACAGGCGTCCCGTTTTTATGTGCCCCCCCCCACCCCCACCCCTTCCCTGCGTCAGCTCGAGGTGATTGTGTAGCAGCGTTTTGGTTTTCAGATGTCAAGCTCAGTCTGATTTTCTTTCACGCTCGGATGTATTTGATTGAAAATGATCAATGTTGTCTACTCATGAGTTTATGTTGACCTTTTATCAGTGATACTGAACAGTAATGGTTTTAAAAAGATGTGGTATCAGCTGGCTTTCAGTGTAATTAGTGAGCTATGTGAATATCATAATTGTTGCTATTTGTCAATACACAGTGGTATTTTAAAGATATATCACAACCATATTTTAAAGAAATCCATGATATTGTTTATATTTTTGTTATAGAAAATGTGGCTTTTTTAAAAGCACGAGACCATATACATTTTTATCCCCTTTTTTGTTTTTGGTAAATTATTTTGTACTGGTTTTCTTAATTAATCTGTAAGGCTAGAAATCCAATTTCTTTCAAGTGTAGCATTGTGCTGATTTAACCATCCTGGTTTTATGTAAACATTATTTTAAACGTCATGTAAGGCATATTATTTGTTCCAGTTCAGCACACTGACATGTTGTTTCATATTTATGTCACAAAGAGACATCAAATCAAATAATCCCTCTTTTAACAACACAGTGCCACATTTTCATTTTTTAACTATCCGAATTGAAACGTTTGATCAAATCCCACGAGGGTCGTTATCATTTCATATTTAGTTCTCGCTTTCAAGTGAGCCAATTTGGTGTATAAGGCAGCACCCCAAATCTGTAGTTGCACAATCACAACAAAGGGCCATTTCTGTGGGGGGGAAGTTGTTTAAAAAAAAAAGAAAAGAAAAAAAAACTACAGAGAGGAAGGGCACGTTCATCATTCTGGCTTGGAAAGGATGTTGAGGGCAAGGCTAGATCAAACGTCCCAAGGATGCCTGTATATATGTAAATGAATATAGAGACATGTGAACAGAAATGTATTCATTTTCCCTGGGAATGTGCATTGTTTCTTCAGAATAATAAAAAGCTTGCAACCCCTCTACTGGAAGTGGCTGAATATGGAAAATGAAACTTGTTAGTTAGTGTCTGTGGGTATCTCTCAGCATTTTGTTCCCCCTCTGTAATATACTTTCACCTCTTTTTGTTAGGGGAACTGGGACAGCTATGTTTTACATGTAATATTTAGCCTAAGTGTTCTAGTCTGTCACCTGCATACTCTGAGGTGCTAAAGCTCAAAAAAGGAGAAAAAAAAACAAGGTTACAAAGAAAATCGTTCAGAGGGGTGGGAGAAAGGCGGTGGGAGGGACGGGTCCAGAAGATTGTAACCGAATCCATAGTTTGTACAATTTTTGATATCATGAACAGTTGGAAAAATGATACAATCTAAGGTGATTCATGCAATGTGGCCATTGTCTCTATTGTGTACATTGTATGTACAATCATTTCATATTCTAAACTGGTCAGAAAATAAAGGAACTAATTGTGATTTTTAGTCTTGCAGAACTGTATGTAGTTAGATGATGTGACAACCTAATATTTATCTAATAAATATGTATTCAGATGATACCTGTATGTCACTGTGGTCTTGTCTTTTGTGCGCCTGCATTATAGTCTGACGGTTAGGCCTGATGAACTCTCACCAGCTGTTTATCCAAGCAGAAGGTGTAAATTATGGGTATCACAGTTTCCTTTGATTAACACAGCTTAAGGTCGGCTTGAAATGAGTCCACATTAATTAACGCAGCAGAATAAGGGAGGCGAGGTTTGTAAACCTGCTCACTGAAATGACGTTGAGGAGCTGAGCAGTTATTATGTAATCTGTCAAGAGGGAAATGAGAAAATAAAAAGAAATGGAAAAGATTAGAGGTGAGAAAATAAATTGCTCTTGTATGGTTAGAAAGCAACAGAAAAGGATGGAGCAGAAACTGGTAGAATCGTACTATGTTTTGTGACTTTTTCAGACTATAGTAGGACTCAATGGAGCCACGGTAACATGGGTGGTGACACCAGCATCACCCACCTGAGAAAAACTACACATATACGTATTTGAACAAACTTCTTTAATACTATTAATGCAAAAGGAGTGACTTTCAATCTCAAATTCTCTCATAATATTTTAGTGGAACACATACAGTTTATAACAGCTGTAACTCTGTGTACACACATATTTTGTCATAATAATCTAGGACACACAAGTTATACTTATTGAATTAAATTAAATTAAATTAAATGCATTCTTCTAGATGTTTTGCTATGTGCTACTTATGTGTTGGTGATATTTTTAAAAATCTAAACAAACAACAATTTTACAAAGAGTGTAAAAGCCTGATTTTGTACTGGTAACAAATGATGTGTGATTTGCTTGAAATCGCGTTTAGCCTCGCGAGATTTTAACCCTAGCCGCTCGGAGGAAATGTACTTCCGGTTGCATAAGGAAAACTTCCTCCTTTCTCTCTCATGTAAGCGTGACTTTTGCGGACTGCTGACCTGAGTGAACTAACTGAGCGGAGTTAGCTGGCAAAATGTTGCTTTTATCAAACAGGATAAAGTTTTGTTCTCTGGCGTTTACCGCCGCGCGCATGTACAGCAGCGGGCCGGCAGCCGCCAACAACAACCCGACAGTTTACTTTGACATTGCTGCAGACAACCAGCCTCTCGGCAGGGTTACCTTTGAGGTGAGTCCATTAAAAAAAAAATCTCCTTTTACTTTCACTTTGAATCATGTTTGCTTCTGAATGAATATGACCACAACAGCTGCTGCACACCTGAAATCCGTCCCGTGTCCTTCCAGTGAGGTTCACTGACGGTCGTTAAGTGCAGTTTTCCAGAGAACAACTTGTTCACTTCTGACCCTGAGGCGTTTCATTTCTCTGTTGCAGCTCAACGCCGAAGTTGTGCCGAAAACTGCAGGTAACCATTCATTATATCATTTTATCTCATAGCAGTCCAGTGGGGGGATGTCACTATATACATTTACTCAAGCACTGTACTTGAGTATTTCCATGTTATGCAACTGTGTACTTCTGCTGCACTGCATTTGTCTGACAGTTTTAGTTACTTTTCAGATTTAAGTCTTTCTTTCTACCCTTCCTGTCCAGTGAAAAAACATGCATCTGCTCATTTTCTGATAAACTGAAGGATTAAATGTTCCTCTATGGGGGGAGGAAATTCTCCTTCTTCTTAAGATAAATAAACTATTTAAAACCCTCCTCGGATTATCTGAAAAATGCATCATCACTAAGCAGAAAACAGGCTGTTTTTGAGCTTTTTAGAGATACGTGGTTCTCACAGGACAGCGACGCCACAAACATAATGCATTGCTGTAGATTAAACTAGCCAACAGTATATAAAGAAGTTTTAATGAGCTCAACCTCAAACATCTACAGCAGTAAAATGCAACACATACACTAATGCAGCAGTAATATTGATCCAGAAACATCATATATAATAAAACACTGACCGAGACCTTTTTACTGCAGACTGAATACTTCTATTTCTTGCTGATAACACTTACATACTTTTACTTAAGTAAGGTTTGACAGCTGGACTTGTAGTGGAGTATTTTCACAGTGTGGTATTAGTACTTTTACTGAACTAAAGGATCTGAATACTTGTTCCAACACTGTATACATCTTCCATATAAGTCTTCATATCAAACACCACCGAACGGATACAAGTTAGAACCAGAACCTAATAGTATCAGACCTCAGGAACCTTAATCTGAGATTAAGTAGCTACTTAGTACAAGAGTGTGATTTACAGCTCATTCTGCTGTTAGAAACTGAGATGATGATGATGATGATGATTATTCGACTGACTGATTAGTTGATTTAATTGAAAATCTGTCACTGTTATTCTTCTAGTTTTATTTAGTCTTGCTGAAAGATTTCTTTATTAACAACAAAGCTGATTTGTGAATTCTCTTGTGATACCAGATATGTGACAAAAGACTAGAGTTAGGCATGTTTTTTGAGATTCTACTGCAAATACAATACCTCACTTTTGGTACCTTATATAGATATATATTATATATGATATATCTTATCATGTTTTTCTACAAAACCCTTTTCCTTTCACAGAAGGACAAGAACTTTATGGAAAATGTGAACATATTTTATTTCAAGTATAAACTATCTGATCAAAGAATACAGCAGAATAAGTAATCAAGATTTTGAATCTCTCCAGACATTCAATACCACCTTTCAGTACTTTATAGTCTTCGATACTACAAGAAATAACTAGTACCCAGTCGTATATTCAAGTATTTTGCTGGGATCCCCTGGTTTTCCTGCATAATATTTAAAGAAACCACTGACTTGTGTGGATTGAGAGAGAATCTGACACAAAGTCTTTCCCATAGAGAACTTCAGGGCGCTGTGCACGGGGGAAAATGGCTTCGGTTACAAGGGATCAACTTTCCACAGGGTGATCCCTCAGTTCATGTGCCAGGTAGGCTTTTCTCTCTTGTGTCCTTTTTGTTGTCCAGCATGCTGTTGCAGTGTAATTACAGTGATATGTGTTTTCAGGGGGGAGATTTCACTAACCACAACGGAACTGGAGGGAAGTCTATCTATGGGTGGAAGTTTCCTGATGAGAACTTCAAACTGAAGCACACTGGACCTGGTAATCATCCCTCTCATTCATTTTGAGGATTAGGAGTTTTCTGAGGTATATTTTAGATGGGGAGAGTTGGCAAATTTTACAAATTTTCCTTGGATATCTGGGAAAATCAAGGAATTTTACAAGCAGGTCATGTCACAGGAATATTACAGAATGAACTGCCTGTTTTCTTTCATACATTCAGTGTAAGTCAGTTTGTATTTCATGCCTCCAAATGTCAAAACTCAATTTTTCCTTCAATGCAATAAACAGGACAGGGCTGCAGCTACATCACTACAGAGTATAATGAGATTTGACTAGTGCAGCACAGTGGGATACACAGGACAGTGTGATAAGACACACTTGGGAGGCTGCAGTATTCGTGGCAGACGCATAAGCTGGTGTTTCTCGGGAAGTCTTCTGTACAGTAAAGTATGGGAAACCGGGCTAAAAAACATTTTACAATTGTCCTCAACCAAAATCAAACAAAGATCAGGAACAGATTAAATGTTTTATGCGCTTTGACCTAAATGTTGAGAATCACGTTAAAGTTATGGCCTTTCGTACCTTTACAAGAGGCTATCTCAAAATTTAATTGAATGGAAATAAACATGATGCATACTGTTCTTCATTGTAACATAGTTTGTCTTACTAATTGTTACCACCAGGTGGCAGCATTATGCAAATAGTATTTGAATGGCCTGCTATATTGTGATTTAACACATTGTAAAATCAGTTTACTTCACCACTCAACTGTCTTTGTAGTCCAGGCGACTGTAAGCGCTGCTGGCATGTTTTGTTACTTTAAGCTAAATACATTACATGTTAAAAATAAGAACTTTTGAATTGCTGCATTGTAGGTATCTTGTCGATGGCCAATGCTGGACCCAACACCAACGGATCCCAGTTCTTCATCTGCACCAGTAAAACAGAATGGTATGTGCTGACAATCACAACATTATAAGGGTTCAGTGCTCAACCTAGTATTATAAGAATTATACAGTATTATAATGGGATAACAACTTTTAGCTCACACTTTCAAAGGTTTAACTGTTCACTATGAATGTGAGAGCATCTGAGATATGCCTTTATAAAGTATAGATCATGAGAGTAATCATGAGAGGTTACTTTAATTATGTAAATACAAAAAACATGACAAACAAGACCATGTAACCAAGGATTTTGCCTAAATTCTGTGAGCGCTTGTGGTGGCAGTGTATAGTTTGGACACCACAAACTCTGAAACATCCAGTAAAACGTTAGTTTGGTGATTCCCAACACAACATGGAAAAACAGAGAAGCTACTCAGGGACAATTTTATATATTTTAGGTTGAGTATTGTTGTCTATTTGCATGTTTTAATCACAGTGCAAGTTGCGCAGAATCCAAACGGGAGCACTCAAATTCACCACCAGAATCTTTCCAGTCCAGACATCAGCAAGTAGTTGTGTGTCAGAGGCTCCTCACTTGCCTAAGCCACACGAAAAGTGTTTTTTAATAAATACACACTCTTTTTAAAATAGTCCCAAAGATTACACCCAGTTGAATAGCTTTGGTAAACCATCCAAACTTAAAATTCTGCTACCTTTGGAAGGCTTCTGTTATTGTAGCTTTTTTTAACACGGGTTTAGTAGTGTCCAGTTATTGTTAAAATGTTGTTTCAGAGGTTTTTTCCCACGCTGCTGGGAATAAAATTCTTCTTGGAAGCAGTGAATTCTTATAATGTTTTGGCATAAAAGCAAACCCCCACCCCCCAAAGATTTGAATGATGGCCTAAAATAGCAGAATCATTGCAGAAGTAGTGGCATCGCCCAACAAAAAGCCATGAGTCAAACCCAGTTGGGTGCATCATGGATTGTCTCGCTGTCGGGAGGCAGTGATAATAACCCTCTCCTTTCTTCATTTAGGCTGGATGGCAGGCATGTTGTCTTTGGCAGCGTGAAGGAGGGAATGGACGTGGTCAAGAAAGTGGAGTCTTTCGGTTCACGGTCTGGGCGAACCTCCAAGAAGATCACTATCACCGACTGTGGCGAGCTCAAGTAGACTCCATGTGAGCAGTGGACACGGTCGTAGTCTCATCTCCTGCTGTAATTTCAACGCGAGAGTCCGAGTGAAAGAGGCTCTTTCTTCAGTCATGGCACAGGGTGCTACCTCTCTTTGCTGGCAATTGATTATCTCAGTCATGCTCAGTTTTTCTGTTGGTACTTCAAATCTGTGTTAGTCTTTCTTCAGGTAGCAACTAACGCACTTAACTGTGTCATGTTGTAAAATGTGAACTTGTATTATAGAATAGAAGATAACGGGTTCTGTTGTATTTGGAAAAGAGGTGCTTATTTGCAAGAAATAAAGTCATTTTTTTCTAAATATGTGAGCTTGTTCTTGCCATCTGTTTTTATACTACATGATCTTTTAACTCTGTTTTTGGTCTCCACCATGTCCTGGGGGAAATATTTGGCTCTTTCGCTGCTAAATGCTCCACTATGTTCACCAGCTAGTCTCTAACTGTGTCTGTCTGCTGTTTGGTGCTGAGCAGGTAGTGTACAGTGGGTTTGTAGAGCTTTTTTACTGAAAACAGCTGCCTGCTGTGTCTGAAAATGATGTATGAGAGCGGGGAGAGTGAACCAAAACAACAAAGTTTGGGGCCGGACAGCGAAACAATGAGCTGAAACATGCTGTAAAGCTGCGGAGAGCTGTTGATTCATCACTGTGAACGACCCCTGTGACATTGTCATTTGATAAATGTATAAAAAATATAAATTACAGCTGCTTTAAGGAAAAGTTTTGCATTTAAACAGCTGGCTGAAATAAAGCCGTTTGAGCTGAAGGTGTGTCCGTTTATTGGGGGAGGGCGAATGTTTTATCACCAGCTGAGGAATGAGATCAGTGTCGTGTCATTCTTCCCGCCTCCTTCTGGTTTCCTCATCAGCCTCAGTTGACTAATGATCTTATTCCGCTAAGTATTTACTCTGCTGAGGTCTGTCGAGGAGTATTAAGTGTACAGTGTCAGATGTAATTGCTTCTGCACGGGGAAATGTTTCTTTTTGGGGGTCAGCTTGGGACTTGCTGCATGCTCTTTTGTATCACAGCGTACTGCAGCTTCTGCCAGCGGTGGTATATGAGAGGGCGATGAGGCCAGATCTTGATTTTGCTTTGCCATAAGTAAATTTTACCAGATGTTCGAAAAATATGAAGAGAGGTCGAGATTCTGTTGTTTTATGTTGTGGGGAAATAAAAAAATGTGTAACATCTGGATCACTTAATGTTGAAGAGAGAAGTTGATTTCATCAGTTGTCAACTATACAGCCCTGGTTGGACTTTCCCAGCCCTGATCCTCCCCACCCTAAATCCATATTGCCTCATAACGATTTAAAAACCATGATGTCATGTGCTTATGTTGTTACTAGAGGAAAAAAACAGTGTAGCAGAACAGTAGAAAAACCAGGAACACACGGAATAACATGTTTAAATACATTTTAATACAAAAACATTTTAAGAGATCAAGGGATCAATCTCACGGGGCACTAAGGCACATTAAATTGTGTTTCACACATCTTAAACAGTTAAAGGTTCTAAATACGACATTCAGAACATTAATATAGCAGCAAACAACTATTTGCTATGTAAAGATATACTGGAGTAATGGCGTATTGGGGTGAGGTTGGAGTCACACTCCCTCTGTGTGTTGTGGAACGCGTTAAGTATGTCTGAAGCTAAGAGAGTAATCTCCCACACAGCATTGTAAAAGCAAGATGGTAGAGCGCAGTTCGAAGCGTTCGGCTGAAGGCATTCACAACCATCAAACTTTAGCTACCTAAAGCATATTCTATTTGATGTTTTAGGTAGCTAGTGTTAGCAGGATAGCAAGCTAATAATTACCTCCTAGCGAGCAACGGCAGGCGCCGACTGTGTCTGGCGGTGTGTGTTCATTTCAGCCTCTGATTAAACTCAGCACTCACCGGAGACTCTGGTTCTTTCTGTTATTTTCCTCCAGTCAGCAGTCAGTATGGACGAAGAGAGACTAATTACATTAAAACACCCCACAGTGGAGGTCGGCACCTCCGCGGCTCGCTGCTGCAGACAGGTTGAGAAGCGAGATTGAAGATAAATCCCCTTTTTAATCCCAAAAGTTTAAAAAATAAACTGAGCTCTCCCCTGGCCGATAAACAGCTCTGGATCTGAGCAGAAAACTCTGGGTAGGCTGTTTATTCCTCATAAAAGCTCCGGGTCTGCCCTCGGCTCTCTCCTCCAAAGCTCCCCGGCGCTCAGCAACTGTCTGTTGGCGAGGAGGGGCTGAGAGAGAGCCGCTGGTCTGCTCCGCCCGGTCTTCCCCACACAAAACTCTACAAAGCCCTGCAGTATGCGCATTTATAGACTATTTTGGTGAATTTTATTTTGTTTCCGTCGAGGTTGAAGGAAGTGTGTCCATTTGTGCCCATTTGTTTTGGTCTGAGATGCTGTGCTCTAGTGCGACATCTACTGGTTCTGAATGTTGTATATATCACCTTTAAAAGTCGTAGGGTATTTCTGTTCCATATTCATTTATCATCACAATGTCAAAAAAAGCCTCTAAAGCAACATGCACATGCAACCTTCCACTTAATCCTTCATGATCTTTGGTACTTTTTTGTCTCATTTTACATGTGAGACATTATGACCCATAAAAAAAGCACTTGAGTTCTCAGCACTGGGTGTCAAAATATAACTGTGCTGTGATTTATTCTATGTTTAAAATGTTTCTACCATATTGCATTGGTTTTACAGTTTTGCAGTTTTACCTAAAGCATGTCTTCAGAAATACAGGCACATAACATATAAAGAATAAATGTTAGTTGGCTAATATATTCCTTCACAAAGTGTAATAATCAACAAGTAATGGCTTAAAAATATGTTCAAAAATTATGTACCCTCCAGTACTGATAATACAGATAATAACGCAGATACACATTAATACTGCATATCCTTCTTAGTAAAGACTTGTTGCATATTTTATACAGAAAACATCATTTCACTTAAGTTATTTCTGGAATATACAAACATGTAAAAGAGAATCTTCATCTGGAAACTTCACTCGTGAATTTTGTTCCAACGTGTTGGCGCACGAGTGAAGACAGACAGAGCTAAAGTTTCTTAATTCACAGTTGGTAAGACTCTTGGTTCGGAGTTAAGACTTCAAATGAATATTCACATAATGATAACTGAGTAAGTTAAAAGAACCCAGCAAATGCAAAGAGCTCATCTCCGCTGAGAGATGCTGTAGGAAAATGAGCCTCTTATACCGAGAGTCACAGTGTCAGAGAGAATATTTCATGAGAATAAACCGTTAGATGCATTTCAGTATAATAAAGTTTATTACCATGTACTTTTAGTAATCAAAATATAACTGTCCCTTTGTGATAAACTCTGGAGAAGTATGTAAGGCGAGTAGAGTGTGTTATTGCACGCGGCGGCAGTAGTAGCCGAGGACTTTGCATTTTTCACACAGGTGTTGCGGGTGCTCCTTGCTCTGGTCCGACACATCCAACCCGTCCGGTTTCTCCAGAGGTCGCTGGAACAAAGAAACAGAGAATTACTCCACACTGTCACAGACAGAGCTGTTAGTACTATTAGGTAGTAGTATTGTTTCTGGGAATTTAAGGCTTTTAATGACCCGTGGAGGAGTTTACGTTCTACAATTACACACAAATTATACACAATATTTTATTTAAGGCAAATTTTTATCATTTTCAAATGGGTCTCAAAATTATATTTCAATAAAATCAAGGGATTTTGTGTTTTTACACCATAATTATATTCCTGGCATTGCTGAGAATTATTTAAAACAGTGTTTAAAACATCATGTAGGGAGTTTTGAATTTGGCAACCAATTATAGGAAAATGGTAGAGAATATCAAAAAACTAATGTGGTAAATTTGGTGACGATTGGTTGAAATGTATAGCAAAATGTTTGCCTTTACACCTCATGGTTCATAAAGTCCTTTATTAATTGACACTTGGTGGCACTATTTGCACCAAAAACTAACCACTTTTGGCCCAAAATAGTTATAAAACCAAACATTAGGATATATTTAAATGCTTCTTCAGGTATTTTTGTAGATAAAAACATTTTACCTGCATCAGTATTCCTGTTCTACAGTTACAGAGGGTTTGATTTCCACAGTTACACTGGTTAGTTTGGGCCATAGAGAAAACATAAAGCAGCTCTTTCCTTCAAAGGTCAAACTACAAGGAAATATACTGTAACAACGTGCAGTCACAAAGCATGAATTGGTTTACTTCCATGTTGTGAGCAGTGAAGCAGTGTTTTCCTGTGAGGGCCCATTCAGAACTTTTTGAGTCTGCATGAACAAGACCCCTGATAGCTGAGGGGTCCTAAGCAGCCACCCTAGTACTGTTACCTGCTTATGAGGGTAAACGTTGATGTGGCACTTGATACATTCTTGTCCCATGTTGGCCCAGGAGTTCCCGCTCATCCACTTCCTCTTGCATTTAGGGCATTTATATTCACCGAAGCACCTCTTCTTTCCCTGATACGGGGTCAGGCCTTCACCTTTGGGTCGAGCCTGAACAGAAATATACAGTAGACAACAATTTTTACATTTCTGAGCTTGTGCGCAGCCCACTTGAAGCTTACTACATTGCGTAAGCTGGCAGCGCCCGTATCCAGGATATTTTGGCTTCTTGTTTGTACAGTGGGAGGAAGTGTCTTTATATACAGACTATGGGCAGGAGCTGCCCAGTGACATCCCCTGTCCAGAGATAAATGGAGAGTAACACAGAATCACAAGGCACCTCTGCCACAGATTCAGGACTTTTCCTCTCCAGAATCCCCTGAAGTGGACAGTAGTGTGGTGGAGGACCATGGTGGTCCCGAGCCGTGTCAGTTCGAGCCGTTGCCTCCAGCCCCAGTAAGGCCCGAAGCCGGAGCTCTCGGAGCCGAGGCAGTGCAGTTGGCGGAGCTACTGTTGCACTACGCTTCCACTATAATCAATGAATCTCTGAGTGGTAGCGGAACGTTAACTTTACGTTACACGGCTAATGTTAACGAACGTTGGAATAAGTTGTAAAACTGTGTAATATGATGATGAGTCTCGATCAGCATGTATTTGAAAATGAGCGGACTTCACAGACTCCCACTCAGGTGCAGGCTAGGGGAGGTGGAGCCGCCCATTGGAAAAATCTAACAACCAAACAACTGTCTAAAATCACCGTACAATCTAACTACTCAATCCACGCAATTTACTTAATTCACTCTTCACTAATACTTTTATAGAAGGGGCGGGGAGGGGTGGGTTGGTTGGTGACGAAAGCTGCCTCCAAATCAGCCAATAGCAAATTCAATTGCAGTAGCCGGGTTTCAAACAGTAGACAGCAGTCGCAATGCATATTTTTAACACAATAACTGGAATTCAAATACATTGCACTAAAATGTCAAGATTTGAACCTGAATCCATCAACAAGACTAATAAATAGATTGGTTTTCAGCTGAAAAAGGTGTTTTAGGGGTTTAGTTACTGTTTAAATGCTTAAAAAAACAAGACATTTCTCAATGTGTAGCTGAACCTCAACAGCTTTGCAAACATTTTGGCTTTTGCCTCTCACCAATTCTTTCTTTTTAGCTTGCTTTTCTTCATTGGTCTTCTTCTGTTTACTGTTTACTTTTTTATTGTGTAAGCTGTTGTTGCCAGTTAAAGTGCATGCCCGCACGTGCATGCACCACAGGCGGTTTCATCAGGATGGGGGACAATTAGCACACCTACCAAGCACACCTTTCAACACCATGGACGCAGCATTTTCGTTGCCTTGACAACGACACAGTGATTGACTGATGTTGAATTCTGATGTGGTGCATTGTTTATGTTTTTATATTGGGTTAGGTAATAATGTGTGGGACAGAACATGATAAACGTCTATTTAAGCACTGAAAACAAGCATGATATTATAATTATTATTTTAATTGTGGTGAAAACCGGGACAATTTGGTAGCGAATGTTGAAAACCGGGACATATTAGTGTTTTACAGATATCTGTCAGGACCCGGGACACCCAGCTTGAAACTGGGACAATCCCGGACAAACCGGGACATCTGGTCACTGTTCATTAGGGGCAGTCGGTGGAGCCAGAGGAGCCTGATTTTTTTCACAGATTATCTGTCTCATGTAATACTATCAGGACATAGTGACAGTTTTAGCAAATATGCCAAAAAAGTTATTTTTATACAGGTTACCTACTTCTGCTTCAACTGGAGGAGACCGACTGACCGATTTGGTTTCTTTGGGCAGCAGCCAATTCAAAGCTCAGCGTGATCAGAACAGGAAGTGATAGCCGCCCTGTTGGTGGTCAAGAGAGTCGAGTTTATGGAGTAGTTTTGTCTCTGGAATGAGATGATTATTTATGGTTTCTGTCAATATGCTCATTTGCTTTGATGCTTGATTAATACTCACGGTCCTGGTAGAGTGAGCCTGACATTTCAAAGGAACCTTTCTTATCTTATCAAAACTATAAGTGTAGAGGGACAGTGTAGAAATTTAGAAGACAGACTGTCCTTGTACTGTAGAAGAAAAACAGAAAGGTTTTAATGGCTTATTTCAAGGAAGTTGGGATATATTGTAATGGTTAAGTGTAATTTATTTGTTGGACAGAAAAGAAGGAGTCTCAGCTTTCCCATTAGAAATGAATTCCCTCCCTCCAGCTGTGTTCCCGAGGGACCATAAAGGAGGCCCCGGCCTGTGGGGGGACCAATGGTTGAGGCCTCCTTGCTATAGGACAAATACCTCAGGCTATCAGTCATCCCTCCCAGCTGGCCCCGGCCCACCAATCAGGACACAAAGATCTTAGCAGGGAGGAAATAAAACCCAGATGAACTCTGCACTTGTATAACATGACAAAATCCTAAACCCATCACAAAGAAATCATCTCGACAAGACTGGTTTAGATTAGAAGCACCTCGGCCGAAAAGTAGGGCAAGTCAAAATTAAGACTGAATCCACGCCACCGGAGGAGTGCACGTCAAATCTTGTTTTGATTTCACAGCAGGAACATGTGTCAGGTTCAAAATTTCTTACAGGTCATTTTATTCATTTCTAGGAAGACATCTGCTTCACAAAATACATTTATGGTTCCAACAGCCGAGTCTCTAACTGTTCAGGCCACTGTGAAGCATCTCAAGGCCTGTATTTGCATCAACTAGCCACAATGAGGCACTGTGGGAGGTCACTTTTGATGGCAGCCCCCTCTCTTGATCGAGCGCCTACAGGGAGGGCAGACAGAGCATCATCTTCCTGAGGGAGGAAACAGCTTTCACTCTGCAGAACAAGCAAAACAAACTCTACCTAAAGTCTGGAGCCCACAGGGCAGCAAAGGGCATGGCACACTCTGGAGTTTCCACCGGTCCCATCAAAGAGGTGACACTCGCAACCGACAAATGAAAATCACACTTGTGACCCGACAGTGAATGGACACTCTCATGGAAAGCAGGAAAGTTTGAGTGAATGCACAAATCCATCGTCAAGCCTTCTGTGTGCATGACACATCTAAGAATATTTTTCATTATCTTTCTTGAAGATGCAATTGGGTAGTTAATATTTAATTTATTTTAATGACTACTATTTGAACTAAGACACTGTGCTCAGAACAACGTTTGGGACAGGAGCACCACAAAAAACTCTCTAATATGATGATATGGGACTGGGCAATACACAACACAACATACATAATGATCAAAATGTTCAATACAATGAACTATATTCCACTATACACCTATACAACATTTGCTACTTGTTACTTACATGCAATTCGAGGTATTTTGTGAGACAGTAACATGATATGATCACATCATCACAACACTCACAGCAAACCATGGAAAATGTATTCAAGAGTCGACATCTCTCAGAGGCTGTACTAGCACTAAACACAAAGAACAGCTGAGGCTGACGGGTATGTTGTTAGTTTTGCAGGTATTTGGTTGTAAACCAAAATATTAGAGAAATTACATTTTTGACCTGACGATGGCGCTGCGTGAACAGTTAAGGGATCACCAGAGTTATACATAAATGTGTGTGTAAAGCATGAATGTCTGTACAATATTTTGTGCCAATTGACCCAGTACATGTTGAGATATTTCACTAGATAAGTGAAAACCTTAACACGCTGGTGGCGCTACACGTAAAGTCGGGGGATCACCAAAGTCAGTAGGCTTCATCCTCTGAGGACCATGAATGTCTGTTCCAAAGTTTATGTATGTTGTCTTTGTCACACAGTAAAAATTTAAACAGCACATTTTGTCACAAAACCGATTCTTCATGTTTCATCGAAGATCTTTGCAGCCTGCAATCATGTGTGAGAAACTATTTTGTTTTAAGATAAATAGATATTAATTTCATTTACTATGTGCATTACAACTCATCCCATCCAAAAGCCATAACTTCAGCTGCATAACTTAAATCAGCCCCAGAACGCACAGAGCAACGTAAGGCCAGATTTTAAGGCTGCAGCAGATAAGCTTGGCCTAGATCCTTGTAGCCTGGTGAGAGAGGCCCAGGAGGTTGGCTGCCTCCCTCTGCCATCTTCTCCGTTCTCTCTTCCTCATTCACTCTCTCCCCCACTTCCATACCCCCATGAGACATTAATCCCACAGAACACAGCAACACCAAGCCTATTGGATACCATGTGGTCAATTACTCCACACTAACAAACCCGCAGCGCTCTCTCTCCCTCGCTGGGTTTAATTTGTATCAGACCCCCACAGCATCAGGGAGAAGCCCAGCTGTTACCAAAGCAAAACAGCACATTAGTGCCTGGACTGGAATCCACAGCAATAGGTCTCCTATGTTTTAAAGACTCCTGTGTCGACTTAAGTGATACTTTTCATTATCTTGTGAAATGAATTATCTCCAGGAGGGTTTAAAACAACAAACTGATGACTTTCCATTTTCCTTAAAGACAGAGTGTTAGAACAGCAAGATTTTTATTACTGCATCCAAAGAGAGGTGAAACAATAGAGTAACTGGTGACAAAAATCAATTAATTGCTCATTTATCAAGTAGAAATGCCAAACATTCTCTGGGTCCTGCTTTTACAATGTGAGGATTTACTGCTTTGCTGTTTTATATCATTGATTTTGGAGTGTTGGCCGAACAAAGCAGGCTATTTGGAGACGTCACCTTAGACTCTGAAAATAATAGTTGTTTCCCTACATCCAAATATGATTGAAATTCTACTTTGGTAAGCATCAAAGAAGCACCAAAGGAGACTATGGTGTGGATACTTTTAAAGTTAAGAGACTCAGAAGGCTGTCTTTGTCATAGTGTGACCGGTGCTACTATTACTTTATGTTTGAAACAAATGTCCTGATCATATACTTCAAATACAATGCACAAATTAATCTGAATACACTTGCATACATTTACATTTGCATAATCCGTTGGATAATATGTCTGTTCAGGTGTAATTGAACATATTCAGGAAATCCAGCCCTTCATTCAAGCCTTTCTGCAACTCTTGCACATCTGAACTACTGAATGGATTAACCTCCCCCCTCTCCAAACAAATATGATTAGATAAAAACAACTGGAGGCCAAAGAATGAATGATTGGTTTTCTATTTTCCTACATGGCTCTCCAGATTTCCACTCTTCCATCAGGCCCATCGTTCGGAGCATGCAGAATGATTTCCTCACACACACATTCGCAGACATTATACAGCATCTATTCCACACACAGCGCTGCTTCCATAGAAGTTGCTATTATCTACCAAAACACACTCTGCTGCATCCAGAGTGTGACTGAGCTCCAGTTCTGGATGCGGTCAAGTTGACAGCATATGCAGCTGTAAACTGGCGTTATGTTTCCCAAAGGGTGAGTGACGGGGGCAGGTGGGCTGGCAGACAAACAAGAAATGTAGAGAGTGTTGCACTGTGAGAATGAGTCTCTCACCGCTGTTAACGGGGAAAACACAAGAACATGTTTCTAACTGACAGAACAGCATTTCACAGCATCTGTTAATGAGTGAATTGCCATCTACCTTCATACTGCTCCCTACTCAATCAAATGTAGACTACTTGCTAGCTGTCAGTGTGAAAAACGAATCCCTTTAAACCTTTAAAAAAAACTGTCATTAATCCTCCCTCACAATACTTTAGTAACTTCAGGCCTGATCCAAATCTTTCTGGGGTTTAAGCAGGATTTGATAGCAACTCAAATCTGCAAATTTGGTACAGTTTTGTAATGCACCCCTGAAAATTTTCTTTTTATGATGCTAAAATTTGGTAAAGTGACCCTAAATCCAGAATTTGATATTTTACCCCCAAAACGCCTAATTTGGTTTGACACCCAAAATCCCCAAATTTGTTATAGTGACCACAAATCCCCAAATTTTGTATCACTCCCCAAAATGTACTTCTTATAGACTCCATATTATGCAGAAGTAAAATGTCTTTTATAACCAATGACTGCATTAGGAGACAACACTACTGTAAAGTGCTCAAAAAACTGTAAACATCAAATTCCATTCAAACTCCAGCTGCTGATGTAATATGATTGAAAGCTCCAGAACAGCTACTAAATGGTCCAAGTCAGATTGTTTGGTCAACTGCTGTTTCCAAGGTTAGGAATGAACTTTGACCCTGAATAATAACTTGACAAGGCACAAATAACGTACAACTAAAGATGTGATACAAGTGTATTTAGAGACACAGACAAGGAAACTTATCATTTCACACTCATTTCCCTTTCCTTCTCCTCACAATCTACAATGACCAAATCCTCCAGGATAATGAAAAGTGATCTTGAAAACATGCAACCACAAACATGCAAAAACTGAACTTGACAGCATTCTTTTCCTATATATTCATTAGCTGTGAGCAGATGACAGCCACTGTTTATCAGAGGGAGTCTATCTACCCCACATTCCAGGGTTTCCTCTATCTTGCTCATCCTCCTCTGCAGATGATCCGGCCAAAAGCAACAGGCAGCGTAGTGAGGACAGATAAGACATTTATCAGCAGTGAAAACAAAAGGACCAAAGCAACAGTAATCAGACAGTGTTGCTTGAGATTCACCAGTTACACGTTCGGCGATGTACTGTGTCGCTCCACCTGGAGTACGGTGTCCAGTCCAAAAACAACACGGATATCATTAACAGTATGTAGTAAATGTGAGATCAAACACCAGTAACAACACTGATCTAATGCCATCTCTAGAGAATAAAACTGATCCAAAATAGAATACACTGACGTATCTGTTTGCGGGTATAGTATATCAGGTGGATATTGCCATTTCATTAAATGCTGATTTCTGGTTAGTCAGTGGCTGATCACCTATAATATGACAAAATAAAGTTACATTGGCATATTATCACCTTTTAAGTTGATATAGCAAACTAGTTAGCAAGCAGATTACATTTATCTGTAATCTAGTGCCAAGTGTAAAATAAGAAGATTGATACCACTCTCATATCTGCTAAATATGAAGCTACTGCCAGCAGGCAGCTAGCTTAGCTGAACATAAGGACCGGAAACAGGGGGAAACAGCTAGCCTACTATCTCCTCTAAAGCTCACTAATTAAGACATGCATCTTGCATCTTGTCTGTTTAATCCATACAAAAAATAAGTGTAACTCGACATTTTACGGGGGTTATGTGCCAAACTCTTTCCTTTGAAATGCTGATTAGCACATAAACAATTTATAACTAAAAATACCTATTTCAGCCTTCAAAGACCACATAAAAATCAAGGAATTTCTTCTGTAAGCCTCGCAACTATCAAAGGTTCCTCTGTCCAAAGTAATTATCAAAGCAGACGTTTTCCCTCCATTCAAACATGATTAAACTGTAACTGTAAAGACATACACCCACTTCCTGTGCTACCCACTGTTTCCAAAAACACGCTCTGGATGCAGACATCTCTGGGCAGCTGCTCGCTGGCCCTTTAAATGAGTGTCCGACAGCCTCTGCATAGACAGAGACAGAGAGAGACGGAGATGACTGCAGCCAAGCAGAGCTGAGCGAACAATACAGCCTGACTTCCTGACCTTTGGTTCTACAGCCCCTCTGGGGAAACAATGCCCTCCTTATTTAGCCCAGGCTCTTCCCACCATACACCCATTTACAGTCAGCACACTGTCACTTGTGTATTCTCTTTACAGTAACAGGGTTCAGCCACTTAATTGGCAAGGGGTCATTAAAATGTTGTGACCTTGGGTTAAGAGGCGAAAGGTGTTAAACTTGCAAAACATTTGGACATTTGGTTGAAGATGGAAAGAGTTTTACAATCAAAACGATGCAGAGGATGGATGATTTTCAGCTGAAATTAACAGCAAGTTGTAAATTAAGTCATTTTTCTGCAATATAGCAAACAGTGAGACATCAAAAGTGTACCAACAGTATGTATTTCAGTTGTCTGTGGCTAAAAATGCCTCACATTCCAACCATCAAGAACAAAATGCAGTTTGTTCATTAGTTACAGCTTCAGAGGGACGTTC
Source organism: Oplegnathus fasciatus (assembly GCA_003416845.1). Lineage (NCBI taxonomy): Eukaryota > Metazoa > Chordata > Actinopteri > Centrarchiformes > Oplegnathidae > Oplegnathus > Oplegnathus fasciatus. Next base: position 878,012 of record NTHP01000402.1, on the reverse strand, counting down.
AGCTCAGCTTCAACTGAAGAGGCCTTTTGTCATGACAACGGCTCCATAATCATTGCTTTGGATCTGAAATATTAGCAACACATGATTAAAATCTGACATCATCTTTCTAAAGCAGAGAGCGAGAGCGGCAGAGAGCCAGCCAGCAGAAATGGCTTCCAGATTTTGCACATTTTAAGGGGCGTGGCTGCAAAGAAGAATCGTAAATATCCTTTGACATCTTAACCTCCTAGTGAAGCAAGTAACCGAACTCTTCACTATGCTGTCAACAGGATGTTTACCACTAATGTGGTATGGATAGCATGTCTAATACCCTTCAGTGTGGCTGCAACCCAAATGTATGGGCTCCACCTTAACTGGCACTTTTTGTTTTTCATTATTTTTCATCACCTAAGGCTTCCACCGAGGTGCCATGTGTTTCTTTATCAAAGACGCAGACTTTTAGAGTTGACGTGGGCCCCATTCCACCCAGAGAAAGGCTGTTAAAGACCCAGCACACCCACTTCCTGTGGGCTTCTTCTCTCGTCTTACTGAGCCGTGACATTCTTTGATTCCTGTCCACTGCAGCTCACCAGTACAAACCAGTCAGCTATGGAGGCCTGCAACAAGCAGCCCAAAGAAACTCACTGCTGCCAATAAGATGTTTTATATCACTTTTGCCTCTCTCCTCTGTTTCAAAGACGTACCCTCCGGGTCAGGCTCAACTTTAAGACTGATATACACTCAAAAATAAGCGTCAATGTGTCGGTTCTACAGTTTGAAAGTGGTTGAGAGCTTCTTTCGAACGTTCGGACAAATGTATATTTCTGGAGCTGACGGACCGACAGTCACACCCACTTTCTGTCCAGGTGTGCACAGATGTGGACGACTATAAGAGCTATAAGCTCACTGCATATGATTTTCTCCACATTCCTTACATTCCTCCACTGCACCGATCTCCTCTGTGTTGGCAGCTTTCTAGAGGAGGAGGAGACTAGAAGAGAGAGTGATCAAAATGTGGATCAAGTTGTTAATAATGGCCGGGGCAGACAGACTCTTCCTGCATGTCTGCTCCTTGTTTCTTAGTTAAAGGAATGGTTTGGGAAATGCATTTATTCGCTTGATTTATACCACTCTCAGGACTGTACAGTGAATGTGAAGCAGGAGATGGTGAGCTTAGCTTAGCGTAAAGACCGGAAACAGGGGGCAAAAATCTCCCTACCAGCACCTCTAAAGCTCTTTTATCAACACATTATATCTCAATGCAATGTTTTTGGGGGGGTTATGTGCCTTTGAGCAGAGTCAGACTAGCTGTTTCCAGTCTTTATGCTAAGCTAAGTTAAGCCCTGTTGGCTCCAGCAACATATTTACCGCACAGACGTCAGAGTGGAATCAGTCTTCTCATTTAACTCAAGAAAGCCAATAAGTGTATTTCTCAAAAAACTTTGACTTTAACACACACCAACAAATGTGGCTATCTGTGATGTAAATGTAATAGTTTAAATGTGCCAACAACTACTTATGTTTTAGACGTTACCCCCCTATTATGACACTCTAAAAAACTATGTGCAACCTGGCTTTTCTGACATATTCATTGGGACAGTATGTCTTAAGACCTCTGGCACATCTGGAACTTACAGAAAAGAGTTAAATTGCGAGAAAATGACTCTGTATTATTATCTGTGGAATTATCAGAGAATGTTGCAGCTTTCACACTAGTGAATCCTCTGTTTGCCTCACAAAAGGAAGCAATTACATTTCACTGACTCCTTTACATAATTGACCAGTAAAAGTTTACCAGCTATTTGAACTTCTACGTTTTGCTACCTTGCTTCTTGGACACATCCTGCCCATCAGTCATTTGATTATTTCCATTATACCTAACAAATGTCAGGCATTTCCCTCCGAACATGATCAATGGGAGAACCACAGCCGCGCATAAAGCAGTGGTAATATTTCTTTGGTGTTTGGAGTGGAGGTCGTGCCTAGTTCCACAGAGAAACCTATCATCTTTCATTACGGCCAGCTCCCAGATTCAATCTGGCATCTGCTGCTCATTACCAACCTGCGGTGTTACATCTAACTCAAATATGTGCTGAGGAATCTTTTTCTCACTGAAAAAAGAAAACAAACATAATATTCTCACTTGGAATTTATAGTTTTAATACCATTAGATTAAAAAAATAGTGGATAGTCTACCTCCAACTAGGAGACAGCATATGCTCCTCGAAAACATGTTGATGCATTTGATAGGCAGCTCAAACGGCCCACACACTGTTCCAGTTTAGGCTGCTGCCTGTGTGGGTCTGCACCTGACTGATGTACAGCATCGCTGACTGGCTCACCTGAGGGCAGTCTTTGATGTAGTGTCCCTTGTTGAAGCAAAGGTGGCACAGGTAGTTGGGCGGAGGCCTTTTGCTGGGTTTGCGTGTCTCGGGGGACAGGGAGAGGTCTGAGAAATGGTCCGCCAGAGAGCTCAGGCCGTCCACAATATTGTTGAGGGACCCGTAGGGCGAGGAGCTCTTGTAGAAATTGTTGTTCAAGGCCTGTCAGAGAAAAGAGGAAGAGGATAAATCACTGGAAACAGAACCATGCTGAAATATACACCTTCATACACTAAAGTAGGGCTGCAGCCAACAATTATTTCATTACTGATTCATCTGTTGATGAATTCCTCAACTGCTTATGTGGTTAATAAAATGTCCGAAACCAGTACAACAAAGGTATTCAATTTACAATATAAAGGAGAGAAAAAGCAGCATATTCTCACATGGAAGTAGCAAATGTTTGGCATTTTGCTTGAACACACAGAAGATTACTGTTGCAACTCTACGATGAAAGAGCATTTCAGCCAGCATGTCAGTCCATCACCCTGATTGATTCTCCTGTTTGCCTCACTGACAGTGGCCGACATTATTTCATTTCTGCAGATGTTTCTGCCTTTGCCGCCTTTACACTGTGGGGCCAATAGTGTCCATTTCCTCGTCCAGAACAAAATGCCTTTGTCATGCATTCTTCTAACTTGTTCTATTGACGCGGCACAATCAGCATCATTGTGCCTCTGGAGGAGACGGGTGCTATGGCACCGCAGGGCAAACATGAAGAACAGCCTGCAGACACTGGCTGTTTTACTCCGAAGGCACCACAGAAAGAGAATTGTGATCAGATGCACGTGTACGTTGCAGCGGGTAATGTTCTGCATCAAACCACTGCATGTCTGTGGCATGTGTGCAGTTACAGTATGTCATTTGAATTGTTTCATTTTTAAAGTTAAATGCTGATTTAAAGTTAAAAACTTGAGTCAAAGTACAAGTAATTGTGATTTTTGTGCCACTATTTTAACCAAAACTCACTTTTTAAAAATGATTTATGTCCATTTTTCCTACTTTTTTCTGAGTAGGTCAGTATTAAATTAAGCAGCCCCACTGAGTGAACTCCTCTGACCAAGCAGGGGCCGGCCAGGGTGAACTCTAACATTTTTAAAACCTTGTGAGAGCTCTTTCTCAACCTGCCATTCCCCCTCCAGCTGCACACTGACACCAGAACAGTCTGAACACACTCAGGCACTATACCAGGGTACAAAACACATATTCATATACTGCCCACTCACCACAGTGCAACCCAATGAAGGCATGCAGGTGAGGTTTACTGTATGGGCAACAAAAATAACCTGGAGTGAAATATGTGGCTACAATATTCATGGACATCTTGGGAGAGAGATTTTGCAACAAAAAAAACATTACATGGATTCTACCTCGCTCCTCAGATGGAAGAAGTTGTTGAGATAGTTGGAGCTCAGATCAGCTGCGCTGCGCTTGGAGATGTTCATGTCCTGAGGAGTAGAAGTGTCTGACTCGGCTTTGAACGCATCAAAAGCGCCGCTCTGTGTGTCTTGCAAAGACATATAGACCCAGTTGAGCAGCTGTGCAGGTTGGTACACAGGGGTACCGGCCTCTATAGCAGACATCATATTGTTTTTAGAGGACTGCGCCTCTTGGAACAGCACCGTCAGAACCGCCGGGTTTTCTGGATCACCCAACTTCTTCCAGTCATCCCCCCGCTCCGGCTGGATGGGTATGTTCCTTGTGTTCACCTGGGGAGTCCTGAAGGACCCCAGTAAAACGGACACGGGGGAGAGCGCAGTGGAAGCATGAAGCGCAAAAGCCTGAATGGCAGTGGGAAGCTTGAAGCGGCGCTCCGGCACAGGACCCAGGGTTGCGTCACAGCGAATAGGAGGTCCAACATGAGTTATCATCTTTCTACTTACTTTTTCTTTACATATTCAGCAACAGTAGCTGGTCTATCTGACAGGGACCCTAGTTGTACAGCACCATCATCTAAAACTACGAGTTACAATGGAAGGGAAAAGTTAAAGTGATATATAGGCCTGTGTTATTCATGTTAGACCTACTTATTTTTGAATGAGTTATTTCACGAAAGCACTAAATTACATTAAATATTTACCAAATCCTGAACAATCCTTAATGTGTACAATGTGATGTTTTAAGTGACACAGTTTGAGGAGAAGTAAAAGGAGAAATACATTTATGTTCCCCTCAGTAGATTTAAGATTCATCATACACAGCAATACAATGCAATCGACATACAATAAAAAAATCCCACTCAGTTAGACTGACAATAAACCACCCAGGGGTTACTGAGGATGTCTTCACTGACAATCAGTTTTTTTTTAGGTAAACTTATTCGACTACAAGGCCAATAGACTGCAGCAGTCATGCATGTGTTGACCACCAGTAGACTGCTGCCATCTAGTGGTTTTTGTTGATACTGAAAATTCTCAAATCTCAGGAGTGATTAGCGCATTTGAAATGCCATAAATTGTGTCCTGGAGGTTATTGTAAACTCTTCCAGTCTTTGATACTGTAGCTCATCTCCCTGCTCCAGCCTGGGGAGAATTTAGGGAGCGTCAATAAGTTACCCTCCAAATGAAACATGACAAATATTTTAAAGCCTTCAGGCCTGGAAATATAAGAAAAATATAGCTATATTGTCATTTAATGGTGTGTGAAGTTTAAAGAAACATTTTAATGAACACATAACGTTATTTTTAATTGGTCACGTGACCCAGCGATTCAGTATCAAAGTCAGTAAATGTGGAACACCACTCTGCTGCTCTGTTGCTACCATCATAGTTAAAGTTACATAAAGGTCACCAAAGGGTCTGTGTCAAGGGAAAAAATGACATTTTAAAAATCAATTCAGACCATTTGAACTTGTTGACAAATACAGAATCATTTCAATCAAATGCTGAAGATACAGCATATTTGGTGTAATAAAATGGAATCAAACCAATTTATTGGATAGAGGTCATATGACTCTAATTATACAACCCATTGTTACAATACATCATAACATTTTCTAATTCTTTTCTTGTTATGTTCTTCCTCTCATGTCCTTTAAAAAACGAACTGGATTCTCATTTACAATTTAAATACTTTCATAAAAAAATGTTTAAAGGTCCTGAAAACCTATTTCCTCCACCAGCTTCTTATGAGAATATACAATTTGCAGAAGTTAGAACAGTTTTGGTTTATCACATGAGAGATTTTCTATACTTTTTGTTTTGTCTGTGCTCCTCTTACTGGTTTGAGGTGGACAGGTCTTGAGATTTTGCAATATTTTAATCAAAATGTGATGACAGTTGTGGGTTTTTTCGCTTATGTTGCCACATCTGATGAGGCAGATTGACTGTTAAAGTGAAACTCTTAATAAACAATATGTTATAGATGTTAAATGTTATAGAGAAATACTTAAAACTCTAATACACTTATAATGTGATTTCTCAATTGTTACTTCAGATGAGAGTTTAATCTTCACTGTGCAGAGTTTGACACTAGAAGGCTGTTTCATCTGCTGATGAGAGAAACTTTCTCTGTACCTAAAACTTTAACTTGTGTTTGTGACAAGAAGCCAATCATGGTTCAACATGTGTGATGTGGAAACCTCCAGCACACAGATAGGCCTATTGAGAATGGACTTCTCAGTATGAAGTAGGAAATGAAACCTTTAAAATGAACAATATTTGCATATTCATAGATTCAGTGAGAAGGAGATGTGCTTAATATGTTAGACAGATTTCTTTTTTAATTTTTCACATTAAAAATGACAGTTACTCCCCATAAAAAAAGAAGATAAGATTTGTTTTGCTACACAAAGTTGTGCCCTGATATCCACATTGCTGTGCCTGTTATATCAATCAGCTTATAGACAAATACTTCAGTGTCCGGAGTGGTGAAAATGACACCACAGCCCGCTGAGTCAACATCACCCTCTCCCCTCTGACCGACCGAGCAAAGGTTGTTCCTGCAGGACGGAAACAACGCTGAAGACCCACCCACCTCCAGACTACTCTCTGCTGCTCTCTGCTCGTCTCTTCCTGGATCTGAAGTCCGCATCTAGTAGGTAAGTAACCCCAATCTTTTGTTTTTGGACAGTAAATGCCCGCGAAAAATCGTCCTACACTGCAGTTACAGCCGACAACAAAGCAGTAAATAAAGCTAGCAGTATCTGTTAGCTTGTTTGCCTGTTTGAGGAATGCAGGAAATTAGCCTCGCCCAATTAAACAGACACAGCCGGTGTCGAGCTGTTTAACGGTAACGTTGCTCAACAGCGACAAACGTACAACTTTCTTCGTTTTAAAAGCCTTAAAATAGCTTCCTGACACTTTTAAACGAGTTAAGCTAGTAGTTCCTCTCGGTGTGTGTTCAAAGTGGATGCTAAATGCTAAACTAACTTCCTCCGAGAGTGTTATGTAACGTTAACGGACCGCAGGGTCGGTTCAAGCTGTCGGACATCAGAGAAGATGGAGGGAAATTAAACATTAGCTTGGCTTGCTTGCATATAGTTAGGATTTATTATTATTACGCCTTATTATTATGATTGTTATAGAAGGAGATAAGAGTGCTGTAAAATCTTAAGCGAGTTGAGAAATCTTAGGCCTGTGATGCTCTGTCAGATCAGGGGGATTTGCTGCGTTCCAGTGCTCTTCGTAAAAATAAGCATGTGGTGTAAATGTGCACATACTCGAGCTTTAACTTGTTATTAAGTGTAGAAATTATGGATAGTAGCGATGTGTTGGTAACTGTTTTCCTGTAAAAGCCAGTAAGTCTGTGATGGACTCGCTAAAAGCCCATCGGGCTGAATCGTTCTTGTTTTTTTGTTTTTTTAAAAATGCGAATAAAAGGAACTAAATACTAAACTGATTTCTCATTTATTGCTTGAATATTTTTTATGTCAGGTATAAACGAACTGAACTTCCCACTCATATTTATTACATCCTTCTGTGTAATGTGTGGTGTGGTGGAAATGCTAGTATTTACGATAACACTTAAAGGTCTCACCGGTGCTTTCAAGGGTCCAAAGAAAGGCTGGAAAGCAGCAGGGAAGTGTCAACAATCAAACGCCCTTCACGAAGTCACCTCTAACACCGTGTGTTTATGTCCACAATGGTGCATCTTTGAACGCAGAGTAATGAAATCTAAACGTTTACTAAAATTAAACTAAATTAAGCTCTAAATAAGTCATGTTTATATAGCCAGACAATGGACTATTTGTAGCATTCAGGTGCCTTTACACTGTAAGGGAAAACAGTGTCAGAGCCTGTCCTGCAGAGCCTGTAGGTCTCACTGTATTGTAAAAAAAACAAAAAAAAACCCCCAAAAACCCACTGATTTCTCCCAGTACCTAGTTTGTTGTGTGCATGTAAACAAAGTGAATTTACATTCTGCTAGATTATCGCTCATTACAGCTGACAGACCTGAAGCTGTAATTGGTATTTTGCTTATGGGATGACTCAGAGGCACATAAACAGTTGTGTAAATCCAACAACAACTCCTCAAGTGGACGGTATCCCATCAGTGTTCGCTCTGGTAGTTTCTGAGAAAAGGGAAGGAAAAAATGAACTCTGTCAAAACCAATTCGCACAGTTTTATGTCATCGTCATTATCATACGTTGGGGATCTGGGCAGATGGAAGTGGTGAGTTTCTGTCATCATAATGGAGATGTGGCCAAACAGACTGTGGAGAGTAGTCTGCAAGAAAAGTCCTTGTCTTAAGTTGCAGCTCATTCATTAACTTATAGAAGGCGTGGGTGGAGGGTTGAACATTTTATTAGGACCAAATGTGTTCAGGGTTCAGGGTTGGGTATCGTTTTATGTTTAAAGCACTGTTTGAAAACTCCATACTAATATAGTAATAGTAATGGCATTACAAAAACATTAATATTATATAGGCCTATGTATGGGCCTTTTTGATCAAATAGTTGGGTAAACACTCCAGAAACTGAATCTGAGACTTAAATGTCCCCTTTACACGTTCCTGTTTATGTCACCATATCAGGAAAACAATGGAGCAAATTAGACCAATGAAGGAACGCCTATATGTGAGACAACAACAGTCATTGCTTGTTTGCAGTCTGACTGAATGTTGCAACTTGCACACATGCTGTAGTAGTCATAAGCCTTATGTTGACCACTGACACTCCATCATTAGCCCCAATAGTTCCTGGGCCATTGAAAAGAACTATTGCAGGACTGGGTGGCATTTTACCTAAATTTCTCTGTAAATGAAAAACAAAATCCTGTGTTCCTTGAAAGCTTCCTGGAAAAGGTCCTGCATTCAAAAAGAGCCACATGATGGCCCTCATACATCACAGTAACAAGCAACAAACAACTTCATGTCACCTCCAGGTTCTGAAGATGAGCTACCCAGGATACCCTCCTCAGTCTGGTGGATACCCACCACAGGCAGGGGGCTACCCACCTCAACCAGGGGCATATCCACCCCAAGCAGGCGGCTACCCTCCAGCAGCAGGCGGCTACCCTCCAGCAGCAGGCGGCTACCCTCCAGCAGCAGGAGGCTACCCTCCAGCAGCAGGAGGCTACCCACCCCAGGCAGGCGGTTACCCACCCCAGGCAGGCGGTTACCCACCCCAGGCAGGCGGATACCCTCCCGCAGCAGGCGGTTACCCTCAAGCAGCAGGGGGCTTCCCTCCCCAGGCCGGTGGCTACCCTGCCCCAGCTGGAGGCTTCCCTCCTCAGGCAGGAGGATACCAATCACAGTCTGGGGCAGGAGGCTATCCCTCCATGCCTCCAGCAGGTGAGGCTTCAAGATGTTATTTTGAGTCTTGAGGAGTTGCATGCAGTATA
>NTHP01000402.1:854008-865032 GCA_003416845.1 Oplegnathus fasciatus | reverse complement strand
CCCCAAAAAAAACATAAATGCAGCCAAAACATGTATGATATATTAAGAAAATGTCACATATGTTCTTTAAATGAATTGTGTTTTGAGTGTTTTGTCAATATTTTCTTTGCAGGTGGAGGCTGGGGTGCAGCACCAGGCGGCCATGGAGCGGTACATAAATTCTTATCTCACTCCTCACCTCTGCTTATAACATATGGACTGACTTAAGCTAAAGCTCTTGTTTGCTTAAATCACCTTATGTTCACCAGTCCCACTTGAACCTTATTTGCTCCATATGAAGTTTGTCACTATGGACTTAGCACTCACAGCTGTCCTCTGTTTGCAGCCAGGAGGGGCTCAGCAGGGATACCCAGGGGGTCCTGCCCCAGGCCAGCCCATGCCAAATTACCCCGCGACTAACCCCTCAATGCCTGGATATGGAAGTGGAGTTCCGTCCCACCCTCAGGCACCTGCCGTTTCTGTAAGATACAGTGGTCTTCATCCTTCCCTGAAACTATGTTCTAATGCACATACAGCTAAAAACACCTTTTGTAACTGTGCGGTATTTTATCTTCTAATGTTTTTATTTCTTATGTTTGTTTTTATTTATAGAAAGGGTACAGGGGTTCTATTAAAGACTTCCCAGGGGCTGACCCACTGAGGGACGTTGAAGTTCTCCGAAAAGCTATGAAGGGTTTTGGTCAGTAAATGGTGTTCATTTGAATATGCTAAACTCATCACATGTATTGTCATACAGTATTTGCTTATTCCCCCTTTTTTTTTTTAAACACATCATAAATTGATACAAAAAAATATTTTTGAACAGGCACTGATGAAAACGCCATTATTGAACTTTTGGGAAGTCGTACCAACAAGCAGAGAGTTCCAATGGTAGCAGCTTATAAGACAACTTATGGGAAGGTACGTTTACAGTTCAGTCAAATTAATTATTAATTCTGTAATCCGTACGGTAACTATATCTAAGCTGATCTTCCTCTCATGTTTTTTTGTTTTGTGTTTTTCCTCTTAGGATTTGGTCCATGATCTGAAGTCTGAGCTCACTGGAAACTTTGAGAAACTGGTTCTTGCTATGATGAAGAGCCCTGCACACTTTGATGCATCTGAACTCAGAGAGGCTATAAAGGTTGGAAGCTCGAGTTGTTGCCTCAGCAGATGCTTCAATTTTGGTTTTGTAGTCCAAACCGCATTGTGTGACTCATCATGTAATAGGAAAATAAGAGAAAAAAAATAAATGCAAGTGAAGGCCAGACACGTTGAGACTCATTCACCATTTTCACTCCATGTAGTAGGTGTGTCTTTGAATGGCTTACTAAGGATTTTCTATATTTTTTTCAGGGCGCAGGAACTGATGAAGCTTGTCTGATTGAGATTCTTTCGTCACGCTCCAATGCCGACATTCGTGAAATCACCACAATCTACAAAGCTGGTGAGTTCTGATCTTGACATTTAAATTTTTCATTCAAATTTTCGTAACTTTTTTGCCCTGTAACTGTCTGTTCTCCACCATTTCAGTTGCTAAATTTGATCAAATATTTTTCAATGACATTGTCTTTACCCCCCCCCCTCTATATTTTAAAAATAATTTTAACTTCATGAAAAATAAACAGAACTGGATTACTTTTGTATCATTAGAAAATTGATTAGAGCTAGGACAAAAAAATAATAATAATTTGACCATATAGATTTGAGGTATATATATATATATAGACATACAGCCTGTATTTCAAGAGTTTGAGATATGAAAAACATTTTACGTATTCCCCATCTGATTATCATTCAAATTACAATACAGGTCCTTGTTTCATCTAACTTCAAATTACTGATGGTCTCATGTTTCTAGTCATTCTAGTGTAAACCTATAAATCAAATTGAAAGTTATAGTAGGTTAAAGCATGTTTAAAAATGCAACTTACCTTTTATTTGTACTGAGAAAGTGGTGTCTTAACAAGATGCAAATGTTATGCAAATGAATGTATTTTACTAAAAAGCCACACCTTCCTTCCAGAGTACGGGAAGAGCCTGGAGGACGCCATCAGCAGCGACACCTCTGGTCATTTCCGCAGACTCCTGGTCTCCCTCTCCCAGGTAGCTGCTGCACGTTTTACACAGGTCTGCTTCATAATGAGCTCTCCAAACAGATTTCATGCTCATGTAAGCATGTCTTACTCTTTTCTAGGGAAATCGTGACGAAAGAGAGACTGTTGACATCTCCCTGGCCAAACAGGATGCTCAGGTACTTTTTTTGTTTTAAGCTGGTTTGGTGTTATAACATTCTTGGAAAGTAATTGGCAAGCTTGATCATGTTCCTTTTTTTAAATTTGTGTGTGTCTGCGTGGGCGACAGAAACTGTATGCTGCTGGGGAAAATAAAGTTGGAACTGATGAGTCCCAGTTTAATGCCGTCCTGTGCGCTCGCAGCAAGCCTCACCTTCGTGCAGGTGTGTAATTTCAGCATTATTGTACTTCAACAATATTATTTTTCTTCCTCCATCTCTTGAAGTTCACCATAAGACTTACTTTGTTTTTCCAGTGTCAGAACTGCACATGTTGACCTTTTTTTAGTACATATTTCATATATGTTTTCAAATATTATGACTGTAACCACCTCGCCTGTGATTCTCGTCTTTATTAGTCTTCCAGGAGTACCAGCAGATGTGTGGGAGAGACATTGAGAAGAGTATCTGCAGGGAAATGTCTGGCAATGTGGAGTCTGGCATGGTGGCTGTGGGTACGTTCTTTGGGTCTCTTTTTCCAAACCTCAACCAAACTGAAGTGGCTTTCCAAAAACATCTTGAAGCTTTAAGTATATATTGAAGTCATTCGTCAAGATGTTTTGTACGAAAGGCTTTCCTGGAAGGACTAAAAATATCTTGCAGATGCAAACAGGCTGCTGTTTGACCTAAATAACTTTTTTAATACTTGACGATTGATCAAAAGCAAATGATGGATTGAAAGACTAAAGGCTGCGCAACTCTCTAAACGTGTACTTTAAAAATAGAGTCATCGTCTTGGGGGTGTTGTAAAATGAAGTGAGACTGAAAACCGCAGAGTTACAGCCATTTTAGCTTATCATGTTGCTGTAGCGCCATCACATTTTGTGTCAATTCTGCAATGCTTCCAGGCCACACCACTGTGAGTTTACAAAATTGGTTTGCACCAATTAAAAATGGCAGAAATTGCGGAAGTAGGGTTTGCAGTTATGCTGCTAACTAAAAAACTATCTAACGAACAAAACCCTTTTGAATTACAATACAGACACTTCTCTCTCTCTAGTGTAGTTATTATTCAGCTGCAATCAATTTGAATATATATTGGTGTCTAATGCCATCAGCCTCAGCATGTCAGCCTCAAGCAATCAGCTTTTGACTCCATCTTGTCTTTAAATTTTCCTCTTTACAATGTCTCTATCTTGCCCCCTTAGTAAAACAAAATTGGAACATACAAGACTCATCTATTTACATCTGCTCCTTTTTCTTTTCCCTAGTGAAATGCATCAAGGACACCCCTGCCTACTTTGCAGAAAGGCTCCACAAGGCCATGCAGGTACACCAGTTGTTTATCAACACACTTCTAATTATCACACACCAAATGTTTCCCGCACTGATGCCGCTGTGGGGGGAGCAGAGGAGAAGATTTCACTGCTGCAGTCAATGAAGTGTCACATTTTGGTGTGTTGACAGGGAGCAGGGACCAAGGACACAACCCTCATCCGCATCATGGTGTCCCGCTCCGAGATAGATATGCTGGACATCAGACAGGCCTATGTGAAGACTTACGGAAAATCACTGTACACTCACATCTCAGTAAGTCCCACCAACCACGTTATTATGACACTTTTTATAACTTTTTTCCGTTTTGTGTGATGCATTTGAGAGGAAAATTTGAAAGTCATATTGATTTTTTTTTCTTTGTTTCTCAGGGTGATACCTCCGGGGATTACAAGAAGCTGCTGTTGAAGCTGTGCGGAGGTAACGACTAAAAGGAAAGGAAGACAACCCTTCATAAGGACAACATATCTTTGTCCACACTGAAACAATGTTATAGGACTTTATATCACCTGTGATGCATGCAGTTAAAGTTAGCTTTCCTATAACATTCAGTCATTATTACTTTTGTATTCTTTCCAGTTACATGATAGATTTTGTTTTGCTACTGTATTGTAGTAGATGATTGCCAAATAGTAAATATATATTAATATGAATGTTTTTTAAAGACACAGTAGAGATGGAGTCCTAAAGCAAAAAGTGCGTGCCTGAAAATTTCAAAATTGATCAAGAAATTAACTATACTATATAACTATGCTAACTATATTATAGAATAGTTAATTATCATTTAGGAAAATTTGCAGGAACAATAGAGTTTCACAAAAATTAAATATGCAGAACAAGAACGAGTGTCACATTTATCTAATGTATAAAGTACATGTACAAGGAAACATTAAGCATATTACCTTATTCTGTGTTCATGAGGTAAAGTTTACCTTACTGCCAAACATTTCAACTGTGTACAAGATAATGTATACAAAGCTACGTGAGGCTATTATGCAAGTTTTAGCAAATTAAGTATAGCAGAGTCTCGCACAGAATAGACGTGATCGTTTAATGCCTGTTTAACTGGCCACAATTAAAATCCAGGTAATTTTTGAATGTAAGAAATGAAAATCTCCTCAAGATCTTTGAAGTGTCCATAACTAACCAGAGTTTTTACTCATGCTTGCAAATCTATGCAAATTAGCTTTTCACTTTATATCCTTTACGTCAGCTTTAGAAAACTCTTCTGTTTTGGTCTTGAAATGTAAACCGTTCCAGTCACTGCTCAACATTTCCAGACGATGTTGCCTTTTTCCTGAATGCTGAAAAGCCAAAGCTTAAAGACAGATCATGTAGTGCCTTTTGTCAAGGCCACTGTTCAGAGCTAGTCGATGTTTCATCTCGCAAACAATCAATAATCATACATGTATGGCTGCAGAAATGTAATCCTTACATTGTTTGGTTCTAAATGTTTTGTTTACATTTTTTTTCCATAGTGTCCTTCACTGGTTTGTATGTTTTACTGCCAGTAGGGGGCTCTTTGTTCACATGAAATGTCATTTCTTAGTCTGTGTGATTGCTTTGCCTGCTGACTTAGACTTTAGCTTTGATCTGAATATCTATTGCACTAACTCTACTTTGAAATCATCCTTGTAACATGATAATGGCTGAAATTCAATGGATGCCTATTAAGTTTTCTAACCATTTGCCATTTGATAGTCCCAGTCTCCTGAGACTTCCAAACAGGCACTTCTTATTTCAATAAAAAAAAAAGATTTTGGCATATCTGGATTGTCTTTGTGAAATGGGATCATGTGTTTTGCATGAAACATTGACTGTGGATTTTCTGCTCTGAGCCGGCACACAATGAGCAATTTGCATTTCAAAGCCAGTCTCATTTTCACCACCTTGGTCTGGATTACGACGAGTGAGCCCCCACCCCCCCTACCCCTCCTCAATCCTCAGAACATCACGAGCTGCACGTTCTGTTAAAAGGTGCGAGTAATGTGGCTTACGTAAGTGATGTCTCTGTGCTTTGCTGTATAATCTGGGAGGGGGAGAAAGGGTCCAGGTTTGCTTTGCAGCTTGAGTGATATGGCACGGAGAGCTTTTCTCAAGGCTATAAATAGTGTCCATATTGGAGACACGGATGTCCTAAAAGTCCTCTTTCTGTTGTGCTCGCCGGCCTCAAAGTGCAGCCTCAGAGGGGCTGTGATGGGGAGACAAATGACTTCACCGAGCCCCACTTCTTCTACACCTTTTTTCACTTCACCATTTCTCATACACGCTCAAAATGAAAAGCTCCCACCAGCCCGAGGACAAAAAAAGGATGAATATTTGATGTTGGTATTTGTGTATTTTCCTCTCTAGCTGAGACTGTTTTCCGTGATACCTCCTGAAATATATAGGTCAAAAGGAAATCAGGGGGGGCCCTCCCACTTGGCTTTTACTTTTGGAGACAAAACAGAACACTTCCCTGATTCTGATTTCTAGAAAAGGTGCTTTAATTATTAACATGTGGGCGTGATAGCAGGATGCTGCACCCTGTCTGGCACTTGATCGCACTTACACACACACATGCAGGGATACTTACTGTCTTGTTGGAGATGTCAGACACTCGTGCGTATGGGAGTTGTGTCAATCAGTATTGGTGGGAGATGGGAGCCTCTGATGTGCTCTTACCCCTCACACTTCCATCACACCCCTGGAGCTTTCTCTTCTTCTCTTAAATGACTTTATTACTTTATTTAAAGGATTTTGATTTGAATTTTGAGGGATTCATCGCAAGAAAATGTGACTCAAATCTCTTTAAATTATAAAATCAGATAATCATAATAATGGTATGTTTCACTTGAGAGGTTTTTAAATACCTGGATGCCAAATGACTCGTGTTTTATTGTTCTTTTTTTTTTATTTTGTATAGTAATTTTCAAGAAAAATAACACAAAGAATAAAAATGAAAAGATACATAAATGAAGGAACTGATAAACCAACACTGCATCTCATTAAAGGTTCTTTTTCACAGATAGATTCAACATAATCTGAATGCAAAATCTAATTCTGTGACTGTATTGAGATTAGTCCACGTTTCACCTTAATTCACATCCCCGTCACTGGCCTCTAATGTTAATATTGTCTCTTAGACAATCAGTGAGAGTAAGTATTGACCAAATTGTTGATTTGCAGTGGATTTTCTCCAGCTGTCCAATGAGGAGTGTGCGGTTAAGTGACATTTGGTTGCCAGGGACATAATCCCGCTTTAAACTTCATGAGTGCATATAAGCAAATTACAAACCCGAGGATTAGATGAACAACACATAATGAGATGTAGCAGCAGATATCACTATCCGGCCTGCAGAGCTGCAGCCTGCACAGCTTGAGGTTCATCCTCAGATATTTCACAAAATGGGAGAATAAAACCCGTCCAACCTGTTCCTTTTATTTGTGTGTCCAGCTGAAGAGACTTTGAAGATGAGCAGCACACTATCTGCACAGAAGACAACATGTTACTCTATAAATGGCTTCCGCTTAATGTTTTTAATGCAAAACAACAGTGTGAGCTTGAAGTTTGAAGGGAGTAAGAGCCTCCCTTTTTAATCTAGTGTGATGGTTTTAGGAATTTACATAATTCCTAAACATTCCAGCTAGTTTTCTTGGTGAGCGCCAAATGGATTTTCCCTGCAGGAAAAATAAATTAGTTGAGTTGTTACATAACCACTTACATTGTTAAAGCTGTGCTAAACTTAAGTGGGGAAATGTATAGGCACACTGTGTACCGTATTAAGCTTTAAAGCCAGGCACTGTGCTCCCCAGCTAGCTCCAGATGAGAGCCACAATCCTCATAAAGGCAATACGCTCAAGCCCCATAATAATACAAAGTACTGTCAGCAATTATGGTAAATGAGCTCAAAGTAGATTTCCACATTCAGCATCTACAGTTTAGCTGTGGCTACAGATAAGCACATATAGATAATCTTATATATGACTTCAGTGTCTGCTTTTATATCATTGCTTTCTGAAGGATATCAGTCTTATGTGACGTCTGCCCCCTTTGAGATCTGATGGATTATGTGGAGCAGAAGAAAGCTCACAGAGCAGCAGCGGCAGATGTGTCAAGGGAGGATCCAGATGAGGAACAGGCAACTATACGATCTGGAGGTATACAGAGATTAAATCATGAAATACCAGCTATTGGATTTCCCTTATAAGAAAATAATAGCATATTCAGAATGTGTAATCCATGTGTTGTATCAATAACTGGATTCACTGAACAGATGAGGCTTTGGGAAGCAAAGTCCAAATCAATAAGTGCATGATTTGTGATGGTGTAATGGTTACACAACTGCTTTACTGTAAAAAAAAAAACTGCTCAAATTTTCACTCATGGAATCACCAAGTGAAAGAAAACACTGTATTTTTGAGACAGTTCACCTTGATACCATGCGACTTTAACATGCAATATGGTGCGATAACGACCACACACATTCAGTACCTGAAAGATATAAGAGATAAAGGGGGTATAAATATCATCAGGCCACAGTACAACAGTCACTGTTACAGAAGATCATATAGGAGTATTATAGGATTTGAGAGCAGTGGTTTGCAACCTTTTTGACCTGTGGCCCCCTAAAATGAAGCAAAGTCTACTTGTGACCCCCCATCAAACATTATGGCCTTGGTGTGGACATGAATTGTGATCAGTTTAGTCAAAGAGCAATTTTTCCTTCAGATTGCTTCCTTATAAAGGATCTTTAGGGCCCGCTGAGATAAAAGAATCCATTATAAGAAAAAATAAACAGCAAACAGAGAAAAGTCATAAAGAAGGGAAACATTATTTTGGGTCTTTAATCTTTTTGTGGCCCTTCAGATCTATGTTGAGACCACTAGGGTCTCAAGTACTGCACCACTAGGGTCCTGACCCCCAGGCTGGGAATCACTGTTTCAAATATTACAAATACCATCTATGTGACATGTTATCACATATATAGATATACGATTGGACAAAAATCAACTCATTACTGTAAACCACTGGCACACTTTATATTCTTAGAGGAAACACTGCAAGAATTATAAAAATAAGTTACTAGTTACTTTACAGACGACTATTTGTTTATAGAGCTGCAACGATTAGTCGATTAATCAATTAGTTGTCAAATACTAAATTAATCGCCAACTATTTTGATAATTGATTAATCGTTTTGAGTCATTTTTTAAGAAAAAGTGGCCAAATTCTCTGATTTCAGCTTCCCAAATGTGAATATTTTCTGGTTTCTTTATCCCTCTATGACAGTAAACTGAATATCTTTGGGTTGTGGACAAACCAAGACATTTGAGGACGTCATCTTGGGCTTTGGGACACAGCGATCAACCTTTTTCACCATTTTATGGACCAAACAACTAATCGATAAATTGAGAAAATGATCGACAGATTAATCGATAATGAAAATAATCCCTATTAATAAGCCCTATTTGTTTATACCAAACATATGAGATGAGCTTATTAAATAGCCTGTGATGCACTGGTTATAGATTAAACCTCCCAACAGTATATAAAATAGTTGAAATTAGCTCCACCTCGACCAACTACAACAGTAAAATGCTGCTTACACATTAATGTATCAGTAACCATAGTCCAATAATATAATATATAAAAATATAAGATTCACAGGGGCCATTTACTGCATAATCAGTACTTTTACTTTTGATACTTTAAGTACATTTAGCAACTTTTTTTTTTTAACCCGAGTGACAATGCAAGACAACTATACTCCATTAAAGTAAAAGTCCTGCATTCAAAATAAAGCATCAAAAAATACAAAAAGTAAAAGTGCCACACAGAATGGCCCACTTCAGAATACTGTATATTATATTACTGAATTATAATTATTGATGCATTCATATATACATTAATGTTGCAGCTGGTAAAGGTGGAGCTTATTTCTTACAAGGCTATATATAGGCTACTGCAGGGTGGCTTGTGAGTTTCACCAAGGGATCAATAAAGTCTCATCTTTAGCCACAGTAATACAACATAATTTACTTGTTGATTATATTTTTGGATTATTAATCTGAATCTGCAAAGTAACTAAATGTAGGGGAGTAAAAAGTACAATATTTCCCTCTGAGATGTAGCAAAAAATGAAAATTGTCAAGTCAAGTACAAGTACCTCAAAATTGTACTCATTTACAGTACTTGAGTAAATGTACTTATAACATTTTTAATGGGAATTAAAGCGGCGGGGAGCCAGGTGCGTCTAAAAACGAAGCCCCGCCTACTTTTACCTTAAATGTCCATTGCACGGAAATATGATTGGCACAGGGCTACAGCTGCTTGAACGGTGAGACATGGCGGAGTTTGTAGCCTGACAGAGAGGGCTCTGGAAGAGTTTTTACACTTTCCAACATGTCGAAACAACTTGATTTCAGGACGACAATGTCTCCGTAACGTACGCAGAGCGGAGCTTAAAGAGGCAGAGACGTCTGGGTTTTTTTTTTTCGGGAAGCACGGAGCGGCGGTTGGGAAAATGTGTTGTCATCTTCGTGCAGTCAACAGCCTTGGGCAACAAATATGGCTACTTCTTGTGTATCCTTCAATTCGGGTTGAAAACCGTCCCAACTGGGCCGAGCGGGGTAGTTTCGGGGAGTCACCGCAGTAGTACAAAGCGAAGTTGACCACCAGAGAGATTAAGAAGCTGGATTTGTCCCGAAGCTCACTCGGTTAAACCGAAGCGAAGGAGAAGAGATGGAGCCCAAGCATAAAGAGTTGTTGGAGAAATGTTACCAGAACTTGGTGGAGTCGATAACAGATGCGGACCGAGTCGTGGAGGTTTTGGCTCACGGCGGGACCCTCAGCCAGGCTGAACGCTACGAGCTGGGGCACAACTGCTCCTCCAACTCGGAAAAAGTGGACCTTCTCTTGAAGATACTGACAAGTAAGGACAGAGACCATTTCGCAGAGTTTTGCACGGCCCTGGAGAAGACGCACCCTCACCTGCACTCTGTGCTGCTGAATGGCATCGGACCAGTGGATCATACAACTGGTAAGAAGCGACAGGGTTAATTAATTGGCAATTATCTGTTCAAAACAAGGAAGTAAGAAAAGACAGAAAAGCATGTATAAAAGTACATTAGTGTAGCTTTATTATAGTGATGTTAGAGGACTAGTGTGCTTTATTTTGGTTATGATCCAACCTGTTTTCGATCCAGCTCTGAGCATGATCTAACATTAGGGGTATTGAACATATGACAACTTGATGAAGGGCATGACTTTTCCTTTGGGCAAGACTAAAGAGAGAGAGAGCTACACAATCATGTGACCTGATGCTTATTTACACTCACACTACTGTGCTTGTTTCCTTTGCCATGTCACTAAAAGCACAGCCTGCCAGCCTTTTGTGAAAGTATTTAATGGACCTAAAAAGACTCAAACAATCAATGTAGTGACAGCAGGGCAGCCTGAAGTTGTGTGTGTGTGTGTGTGTGTGTGTGTGTGTGT
>NTHP01000402.1:801228-850330 GCA_003416845.1 Oplegnathus fasciatus | reverse complement strand
GTGTGTGTGTGTGTGTGTGTGTGTGTGTGTGTGTGTGTGTGTGTGTGAGAATCAATAACCCACTGTCAAAGTCAAATGAATGAGTGAAGAATTAGATGTGTGTTAATGCACACAGTGATGTG
Source organism: Oplegnathus fasciatus (assembly GCA_003416845.1). Classification (NCBI taxonomy): domain Eukaryota; kingdom Metazoa; phylum Chordata; class Actinopteri; order Centrarchiformes; family Oplegnathidae; genus Oplegnathus; species Oplegnathus fasciatus. The sequence continues at coordinate 850,208 of NTHP01000402.1, read as the reverse complement.
AAGGAGAATTTATATAGTGGAGACTGAAAGTTTCATTTGTGTCTTGGTACAGAAATAACTACAACTAACAGTTGTTTTCATTATCAGTGAATCTGTAAATCACTTTTTTATTAATTGAATAACTGTTCGGGCTAGCTCCAAACATTCCCATCACAATTTCCAGGGCACAAGTTGATGTAGGGCTGCAACTAACAATTATTTCCATTATTGATAGTCTGCTGATTATTTTCTTGATTTAACCGTTCAGTCTATGAAATGTCAGGAAAAAGTGTTCTTCGAAATATATCCCAAAATATCCCTGATTGCTTCTTTTGTCCGATCAACAGTCCAAAACCTAAAGATATTCAGTTTCCTATCGCATGAGGCAGAGAAATGCAGCAAATCCAAACAACCAAGAAGCTGGACCAGGGAATGTTTGGCATGTTTACTTGAAAACTCTGATTAATTTTATATTGGTTTGGACTAATCGTTTCGGCTCTAATGTCCTGAGATATTCAGTTGACAACAACAGAGAAAAGCGTCAAATCCTCACATTTTAGAGACTGGGATCAGCAAATGTTTGGTGTCTTTGCCTAAATCATCAAAATTCTTGTAAATTTTATGTGGATCAATTTACTGTCTACCTATTTCAGCAGAAAAGTATATTCAAAACAACCTTTTAACCTTTTATTGAAACCCTTTACGGGAATATCCACAGAGATCAACAAGCCATGCATTCAGTTCTTATAAAAATGGTCTGGTGAGTTTACACTGTATTGTGTACCATCACTTTGGTTTTAGTGGGAAATAGCTATATTACACTTTAGACGTTAGATTTAATGTTCGAACATACCACAAATTCAACCTCCATGCCTTAATATGGTACCCTCATCTAATCTACTGGATATCAGAGATTGTTTCTTAACATAAAAAAAACTTTGATAAAACAGTGATAAGATGGCACGTATAAGATAAGATAAGATAGAACTTTATTCATCCTGAGGGAAATTGTTGTGAGGGAGTTGCAGTACAAAGAAATAAAGAGTGCTAATGTTAGATATCAACACACTTGTAAGTCAACCTCCTGTCTAATTCTTTTTTGATGTGTTTACTCTTCAATGCAGTTCATTCAGTGTAATATGAGTGTAATTTTGTCCTGTTTGCTCACAAAAATACGCCACCTTTTCCCACTCAGTGATAAGCACCTCTAAATATGCTGAATCTTAAAGCCACAGAAATACTCCTGCTCTTTTTACGATTCTAGTAAATTTGTAAATTTGTTAAGCCAAACCGGTCATGATTTATGTCCTAAAATTTGTCAATATCACTTTAAGCACTAAATCCTTCATTCGTACGTAGTGTGTATAGGTGTTATTCAGCAGCAGCACACTGGTACATGGTCTTTGCTCAGCACCTCTGCTGCACCTTTGCATTTCAAAAGCAATATTTGCATTGCTAGTTACTTTGTTCACTCTGAGCTATCGTGTCATACTCAGTGAGCTGAATGGTGAGGTGTTAATTATGCATTTATTCTGTCCTCATTATTTATAAGAGAACTGAAGCTGCAGAGTGAGTCTATTTTTCTAAGCTTTTTCATTTTTGCGCTGCATTTCACAATCGTACGCAGAGTCTAAAACTGAGTAGTGATAGGCTTCCTGCTGCCGAAGAGGCTTGTACATGAACATGTTCTGGGCTGGTTTTAGTAGTCTGGCGTAGTCTGCAGCTCCCTGTAGGTAGTCACACAAGACGCAAATGGGCTGAGCTGCTTTTTGCTACTGGGCAGACAGGTTCCTCCACTGCACAGCCAAAAGAAGGGCCTTTCCCCAGGAAAACAGTAGCTTGTTACAGCCTATGGTTTTAAGTACCGTCAGCAGCCTGATCTCGCTATTCCCCAGTCACCCAGAATCCCAGAGGGTGAGAGAGCTAGATCATCTTTGAAATCAAAACAATGTTAACAAGCGAGAGCTTCGTTAGTTAACCCCAGCAGGCAGTCAAATGTCAACAACAGAGATGCTAAAAGTAGCATTGTGAAATGATCACAGAGCTGCAAGAGTTTCACTGTGATGTGAATATGATGCATTTCTATACAGAACTTTAAAAAGGTGTGTATCCCCAAAGGGTTATTTGTGTTTTTAATAAACAAAGATATTCCATAGTTTTACATAACCGTAGCTTCAGGGCTTGACAGGAGAGACCTTTGTTTACAGATTGTTCTAACCTTTTCTTGAAGAACAATAACATGACGGCAGCATATCATAAGGGTGTGTATCGTGGCTGACGTGTTCACTTGGCTGTGTTGTGCCACTGCAAAATAAGACTACATGTTATGTAGTAGGAGAGTAAGATGCTTGAATTTGCTGGTTTTATTTATAATTTCCTTCATTATTGATCTTCTTGACCATTTTTTCCAGTGGTCTTTAGCTATTACCACAGACATTAGCTAATACCACGAACAGTAACTTTACCACAGACACTAGTTAAATGCAATAAGCATTTTATTGCAGAATCAAAACAATTTTTTAGCTGTTTCATACCCATAATTGAGCCTCATTAGGCTTTATATAGTGGTAGACTTCAAAGGGTATTTCTTTATACAAGAAAACAAGACTGAGTCTACAGTCATGCTAGTGCTCTATGAGGTTACAATCCTCATATTAAAGAGATCCAAACTGAAAACAAAGTTTTGAACAAATTAAAATTTTGAAAAGTCAGATCACCAAAGTTCACAAAGACAGTTAATGTCTGCACCAAACTGCATGATAATTGCATGGACATTTCACTCTGAACCACAAATGTCAACCTGCCAGTAGCACTCGATTCATTCTCTGGGCACTGTGAATGTCTGTACATGTACTGTCTCAAATTCCATCCAATCCATCCAATAGTTGTTAAAGGGGAACTCTGATTTTGCACATCAAAGTCTGTATACGGGTCTTGTGGAGTACGACTGCATATGTGAAAAAGTTTTATAAAGCTTTTTGTAGCTCCCAGGAGAGCTGCGTGAAATCTCACCACTTGAGGCAGCTTGTAGGGTTGCACCAGTTTGTTAACAGTGCTGATGCTGTCTAATGGTCCTTTTTCACTGACATCTTCTAGGAAAAGCACTGGTGTAAATAATAAAATTAATGATGGGTGAATTCTGTGCATTGTCGCTTGATTGGAACGTTAATATCAAAATGTCTGCTGTGAAAAAGGCCTATTTCATCACTACAATAACTAATTTATTTGCACTTACTTGGTCAGATTTTCACTGCATATGAACATCAACAAGTTGACATAACTTCACAAATGTAACACTGGGTGCTTGTTTATCTTTGCTTGAATTTGTAGAAAGTGTCCGTTTCAAATGAGCAGCGCCCCCAAGATGAGTTCATAGATATCAGTTGAATTATCTTGCCCGCTGAATGTTTTATTTTATGACTTCCTCGGTGTCATTATCAACAGACACTCCCCGAAGCCGCTGAATCAATGAATAAGAAAACGTGGCCTTACTGACGTGTACAGTATAAAAAGTGTTTGAGCTTTTACACCCAAACTATACTTAACTCATCAGAGAGCTGTCAGATCTGAGTAAGAACATGAGCCCCTTTTCATGGAAAAGGCACAGTATTCTGCTTCTCATTCATTATCAGTGGAGCAGAGAACCAGACGTGATTTTTAGATGATATCAGCACCCAGTGTTGCTGCTCCTGTTTTTAGCTGTGAGAGAAACGTTTTAGCAGAGGTCAGTAAATGTCCAAAGTGCACCCAGTTGACTTTAGAAAAGAGATCAACCTAAATGAGATACTTGAGTGGTGCGGGTCAGACCCGCAGCGAGGTCCAGGTCACATGACTTCCACGGAGCAGAAAAGTGAGTGAGCTATGACACAGTGAACCTTGCCCACTGAGACACTCTCTGCTCAAACAGAGTCATGGGAAACTTAAGCTAGAGCGAGAACAAAGAGAGCTTGATCCATGGGATGCCACGGTTCCTGAGGCACATCAGTCTTTTTTTTTTCTTCTTTCAGTCCTTTGCTGGGAAAAAGAGGGGTGAGCCATGTTAGCTGGGCTCCTTCCAGTCTTAATCAAACTCATAGTCTCCTTTAGCTAGTGGGAACACAGCCAGCCAGGGATTGATTTAGAGCACTGAGACGTGGGTAAATAGAATCGTTTGTCATGCTCCTGCTCCGAGTCGAGCGCTAGACTTTACATCAGGGGTGGAAGTTGCTGATTTAACCGAACTATAAGCTGCTCATCCCACGGCCAAGTTAGATCTCAGTAAATGTGCACTGCTGGCTGTTTGATCAAGACTTGTGCGGTCTGTTAAACATTTTAAGCATCATTAAAATTCTGACACACTTCAAGGAGGAAATATGTGGAGGTGCTTATTAGATTCACATTGGATGAAAAGAGTAAACAGTTGGGAGTAGTGTCGAAGCAATTCAACAAACAAAACATTGATAGACAACAACTGTGACAATCTGTAAACTGTTTTAAAGCGATCAAACATGCCAAACATTCGCTGGTTTCACCTGCTAAAATCTGAGGATTTGCTGTTTAACTTTGAAGACTTCACCTTGGGCTCTGGGAAAATGTGATGGGTGATTTTTACAGGTTTTTTTTGGCATTTTATAGATTAAAAGATTATCCAATAGTCGAGTCAATTTTATTTATGTAACCCAATATCACAGATCATAAATTTGCCTGAAGGGGCTTTACAACCTGTACAGCATACAGCACCCATTAGCCTTAGACCCTCAATTCGGATAAGGAAAAACTCCCCTATGTGTATGTTTTGAAAATTTCAAACTATATCCCCATTGATATGGGATATTTGAGGCCGATATTGATATGTGAGACTTAGATAAATCTAATAACGATACATCAGTCAATAGTCTTTTTTTTTTTTTCTTCCAAGTGTGGCCCATGATATGTCCTGAGTGGGACATTTAACAGTTTTAGAATAAACTTGTCATTGCTCTTCAGTGAACACAGTGAGTAATGGTGACACTATTTCAGAGCTGAAACGATGAATCGATTAATAAACTAGTCCATCAAAATAGTTGCCCAATACTTTTCTATGGATAATCGATTGATTGTTGAAGTAATTTTTCAAGCAAAACACCAAACAGTCGCTTGGGCTTCCTGCTTTTCTAAGTCTTAGAAAACTGAACAACTTTGGGTTTTGGACTGCTGCTCCGACAAAACAACCAATTTGATGTTGAGTTTAGCTAATTATGATTAACATTTGTCACTTTTTTTCTGACATTTTCCTGACAAAATGATTAGTCAGTAAATTGATAAAATGATCATCATGTTAAACGATGACAATAATCGTTTGTTGCAGCCCTACACTATTTCCAAGTGACCTCAAACATATGTTTGACATTTCTGTACTGCAATTTCTTGTTGCTTGTTGGCTGTATACACCAATATATCTGCAATAAGCTAACATCGGTCTAGCTCTGTTTCCGACTTTGGTGCTTACTATTAGGATAAAAAAGGACACTGTGGCTGACAGCGATGCAGGCCGCTACCTCTGGACTGCCCCAGTTTTTACCAGGATTATCAAATATCTCTACTTTCTTAAGAACATATGCCATTAGATCGCATAAAGATTCTGCACAATGTATTAATCGAATACAAATCAATAGTTTTACCAATGATGAAAACAAGTGTTAGTTTCTAGCTTTCAGATTCTTTTCAAGAATTACTTTTGCGTTGGTTTTTCAAACAACACAATCTTCTCCATAATACTTACAGTGTTGTACTGAGGTTTCCTTTCTGTACAGTTAATTATGAATCACTGTAGGCTATAAAAGAAGGGGCTTTCACAGGGGGGGACTGTGTGATGTTGTCAGAGGAGATAAAAGGAGAAGCTCTGAGGCTGCAGCCTCTTTGGGGCCCTGGCTAGTCAGTATTCAAGCTCCCTGCCCAACTGATAATTAGCCACACTCTGCTGTCAGCCCACAGGCCCGTCATCCCAAGTTGGGGAAAGTCCCACCTTATTATGCCTCCAGCTGGCCTTTTTTCAGTAAAGGCCCCTGAATGTAACCTAAGCCACGGAGCCTTGATGTACCATACAATGCCGGAGATAATCATCTTACTATAATGCAGACATGGTCGAGTACACTCACAGCTGACTTTAATGTTTTGTTCGCCTCACAGGGTCCACTTACAGCATCTTGTCCACCATGCCGTCGGACTCAGAAAGCAGCAGCTCTCTCAGCAGCTTAGGTGAGTGTGGCGCTCATGGTGGTGTTCAGGTGTCAGGTGTAGAAATGTCAAAAAAGAACATTATCTTCCTGGAAAACATCAAGTATGTTCAAAGGATCCAACTTTAGAACATACTTGGCAGATAATATTCGTTAAATAATACTCAAATCATTGGTTGCTGCCTGTTTAGACTCTGAGCACATGCAAGTGATTACACAGATGTGAGAAGGATTTAGAAACCCTCTACCCCCAAACACACACACACACACACACACACACACACACACACACACACACACACACACACATATATAAACACACAGACCCGTTTAGTCATTCTCTGAGGGAGAGAGGATTTGACTGGTCCCTGCCACTGTAAGGGAAACAGAACTGATTTGTATCAGTGGGGGGATTTCTGTGTGATGTATTCACAAGTACTGAGGTTAATGAGTACAACAATGAAGTAGCTAAATAATGAAGTAGAATATTAAACTGATTTTGGCTGCAGAAATGTGAGCAATGATTAAAAATGATACAGTAAGATAATGATTAAGGTGTTTTCTGGTAAATGTGTAGTTTTTTGGTCCAGTAGCTGCAACAAAGAGCTCTTGCTTGTGATTTTGTTAATATTTAAACCAAGTAAGTTCAGCCTGAGACAGTCTGAGAGTACACTAGTCTTTTGTCCTTCGTCTGTATTTCCATTTAGTCTTTTTTAGTCTGCAAGTTTTCAGCAAAAAGTTTAAAAAAAGAACATGGACTAGAAACTTTAGTCTGTTAGCTTGAGTGAGCATTTTAAAGAAATCAACGGCGCTGCACTCATACCCCCATCATTTGAGCTTTGTGAACGGCACATGCCACCAGTGACATGCTGACTCACGCAGGTACGCCTGGTCAAGCCTCCTCCCCTCCGCCCGCCCACATGGACAGCCACCAGGTGAACGAGAAGATGGAGACAGTTCTGTTCCAGCTCAGACATGTGACCCGCGAGAGGGACGAACTACGCAAACGTCTGGCGCTCTCTTCACCCGGAACCACCTTCGATGACTGCAGGTACTGTTCTGATTTCATGCACCAAAGTGCCTGTTTCCCAAAACAAACATTTACAGAAAAGGGCAGTGATCCCGTGTATACCTGCACTCGGTGAATAGAGGCATTTTGCCTTGTTCAGTGTTTTAAAAGCAACAAAAAAACAAGTGAGCTAAGGTCTTACGTGACGCAAAATGGTTTTAGAATATGCTCAACTCTGTAAAACAAGCGGTAAGCATACAATTTTAATGTTGCCTCTCTTCCCTCGTCCATAAGCACAAAGTTTGCATGATGTTTATCTCGTTCTTGCTTCTCTCATCCTCCCATGTGGCGTCTTAAAACTCAGTTTTTGATGCATCATGATTTTGTCTCCCTTCTTTCCTCTCTGTGAAATAGACCAAACTCAAAAGCAGGTCATGACTACGAGCGTCTGAAGCTGCAGTGCATGAAAGCAATGGCAGACCTGCAATCCCTGCAGAACCAGCACAGCACCACCCTGAAGAGGTGCGAGGAGGCTGTGAAGAAAGCAGACTTCTACCAGTGAGTGGAAAAGTCTACTACGGGGCCTTTCTAAATTTTTTAACAGCCGGCACATTTGTGCTGTATGCATTTGTGCTCACCCTGCAGGGTTTTAGCCGGTATTCAGTTCCTCCGCTGACATATTCACAGCAGATTGCATAGAACAGATTTTATTTTTGAGAGAGTAATAGGGATGAAGCCTTTATACCCGTCCAAAAGCTGATGAGTTAAGCCTTAAAAAAATCCTTGCATCCCTTCATCAATTTAATTTCATCTTTTAAAAAAAGACTGTTTTTATTGTCTTCTTAGCAGCATAAATCCTGAGTCGTCTTTTCAGACCAAAGGTTGAGAGCAGAGACTGAATTACTTCTCTATAAGTAATGCCCTTGAAGAGTTCATGCCAAAGCATGTTCTGTAATCATCATCATCATCTGAACCCTGTGTGCATGGCACGGCATCTGTGCCATGAGGATAATGCTACAAACAGACTGTTTGTTGTCCCGTAAAAATAAGCTGTGCCGGGTTGATGTGAAGGGGAGGCTGGTCCATTTGTGCGATTCAGTGATGCCATAGTGTGTCCAAAGTGTAGGGAACCAACATCTGGCCCCAATGCAAACAGACAGATGAAGGATTATTGCCATGTTTAAGCCTCTCCTTCTGAACCCTGTTTGCACATCAGAGAAAGTCTTTATTTATTACTGCTCTGTCTTCCTCTGTACTTATCCATTCACACAAAACTCCATCCTCTGTGAATGGGAAATCACATTCATGCCTGACCAGTGAATTAAGATCAATAAGTCACTTAACATGTAGGCTCGCATTAGCACTCAGTAATCATGGAGGATTTTATTGGTCCTGGCAGTAATTCATGTTTGTACTGTTACCAGTTAAGCAGTATTACATAAGAGGCTTTCTTTACTGTTAATATCAGCATAGAACTAATTAACATCTCTGAAGCGGCATGAAGATCCGAAAAGAAGAGTCTTGAGTGCACTATTATTTTTATTTGTGATTATTTAATTCCACAGTACCCAACTACAGCATATCAGGGTGCATGAGAGAGTACATTTAGACTACAAAGAGCTCCCTAGAAATCCAGAGTGAGCTTGAACTTGTCTATGATTGTAGCCTGTGTTTCATTTTTTCATTTATTTATTTGATTTGATTTTTATTTAAAGTAAAAAAAAACAAAAAACAGTAAATGAGCATGTTGGACTCATGGAAAACGTTGTTGGCTTGAGCTTCTAAAAATAAGCAATATGCACAGAGCAAGGGAGTGGTATTTCTGAGTAGTGCGGAAATGATTAGTTGATTGAAAGGAAATTACAGTAATCAACAGCAATTTTCATAATCAGTTAATAATCAGTTAATCATTTAAGTAGTTAATCAAGCAAAAACACCAAAAATTATCTGGTTCCAGCCTGTCTAGTGTGAGGATTTGCTGCTTTTCACTGTAATATCATTGTAAATTAAATATCTTTGTGTTTTGGACTGTTGATCGTACAAACAAGCAACTTAAAGACATCAACTTGAGCTCTGGCGACTTGTGATGGGTATTTTTCTGTAATATTATATGCTAAATAATCATTAGTTGAGTATTTGTTGGTCTATGACTCATCAGGCGTAGTCATATTTTTGCTTGGTGCTGTAATGCTGATTTTAAACGCGGCTGGCAGCACCCACGGTCTGATGGTACTCGCTGTGGTATCTCCTCAGTACGCTGCACAGCCGTCTGGCGAGCGAGCATGCCCAGCTGAAAGACGAGCTGGAGGCGGTGAGACAGGACAACATCCAGCTGGTCAGGGAGCACAACCACGTGAAGCAGGCCTGCGAGGAGCTGAGGAGGCTGCATGACGACGACCAAAGAGAGGTGGCTGACATGAGGATGCTACACCAGCAGGTACCCCTTGGCCTGTCCATCTACATGCATGTTTATGCAGATACAGATGAGAATACATGTACCGTCACAAACATAAGCAGGTGGATACTGTCTGCACATGCTGTAGTACTCGCACGCTCACTCCCATCTCAAACTGCCCTTGAGATTCAATCATTTGGATCTTGACATTTGAGACAGAAATCAATGTATTTCTCTCTCTGCGACCATTACTTCCAAGAAAACGACATCATTCAGAGAAATGGGGTCAGACAAGCTCGTCCTCCCATGTCTCCATCGATCAAACCGTTCTTTCAGATTAGACAAATGACTTAACCTGCGTCTTTTACTGTTCCTCCGTCCGACATATTCTCTGACCGCAGTCAGAAGGTCAGATCATTAAATGTTTGCCATACCGTACATAACCATGGGGAATGTCTTACATGGCTCTTTGATAGCGAGGATACATGCCCCGTTGTCCTCAGAGCTCATATCATCATTAGGTAAACTAATGTTCAGCGTCAGTCAAATTAGGAATCAAATTAGCTTGGTGATGTCAGTCCAAAGTCGACCTTTATTGTGTAGTTGTTAGATGCCAGTGACATACTACATACTCACACTCTACTTTATCTTGTGTGAAATGTGTCCTCGTTTGCTCTTTAGCTTTTTGGCACTCTGTATTATATTTTTTATTACATTCTATAGCAAAAAGAAAAAATAAATCTGGAAGCATATGTGTGTATGTATAGGATTTAGGTTGGAGGTAGGCCTACTTATCTGGTCTGGACCAAATGATACACTGTTAAGTTTGAGTTGATAACAAGGGGTGTAAATATGAGATCATATGGACTGACAGGCATCTCATGACTCTCGTGCTCCACCATCAGCACCACATGGATCTGTGGGAAAAAATCAAACTTAAGTTTACTGTGCTGACTGACAGCAAGTCATGCTGCACTTTATGGCTGTATTTTTCACAATAAAATGTAGGTGATTGTGAGCAATATTAGTCAAACTTACAATTTGATGTTATAAATGATGGCAGACAGATAGAAACAGGACAAACATATTAATATTTGCCAAAATCTATGGAGTGGGACAGAAGCACGAGCACATAACACTTTCTGATGTATCAGGCAAAGTCCTGCACTCATGTGCTGATGCTCTTTTGTAACCATAGTTACCGAATTATCTTGCATAATTATATAGATTACTATATAGACAGAGGCAGACAGGAGGCATTGGGAGAGTGAGGGGGGTATGACGTGCAACCGACCAAAATCAAACTGGGGGCACTGTGGTTATATAAACCACTACCCCGGGATCGCTTCCTCCACAGTTTCCGTGATCAGCTCATGTATTGAGTAAATTTAGCTTGTTTCTACTACTGTCATACAGTCCTGCGGTTGGTCCAGTTTATGTTCGCACCGCAAACTAACTGCACCAGTGTGATTGAAAGCAGATTAAGACCCACCTTTCCAACTGGTCTCAGTGCAGTTGTTTGGTTCAAATGACAGCTTTCACAACCTACTAAACTAACGCACCAGAGTTTGTTTGAACCGCACCAAACAGGTTTGGTGTGAAAGCACTGTTTGTGTTATGTTTTTACAAACATTGTGAAACTTTACAAGAAAGTCTTTCAACAAAAGTCAAACAAAAGCACCAGTGAAGCACTGCCATTTCTGTATGTGTTTGTCCATAAAAGTAAAGCTCTAAGCCATACAGAATCTGGCTCTAAGTCTGCTACCTCAGCACACAGATGAGGGCCTAAAGCTTTAGTTGATTACTTAAGAGATGAAGTCACTAGTCTGTACCAAGACACATTATTTACGTTAAAGCTAACCTGAATTGTAGATGTAAATGGAATTGAATACGGCAATCATGAACCTCATCTTTATATAATTATACTCAGTGCATTATATTGTTTGGCAGCATCCCTATTGTCCTTATTTAATTGCTCCACAAATAGATGAAACGAGCAGTTCCATTGTATCCCTCTAATTCAGAAAGGCACCTGAATGATGTCATTTCCAGGTGATGAGAGAGGGGTCATCCGATGTCCTCAACAAGCTGTATGACACAGCTGTGGACAAGTTGGAGGCCATGAAGAGCGACTACGAGGCTCTGAGGAAGCGCTACAACGAGAAGATGGCCGGTCACAATGCAGACCTGAGTCGTCTGGACCAGACTGAGGAGGAGAACCACCGGCTGCAGAAACAGCTGGACATGCTGCTGAAGCAGAGAGACGCTGCCATCCACTATCAGCAGCAGTACTCCTCGTCTATAAGAAGGTAAAGCCGGAAATATCACGGACACACAAAACCAGCAGCACTAGAGGCTGCACACACAGACTCAGCAGCTGTAAAAAGTCTAATGATTAACAGCATCAAACTTTGCCTCAAACTCAGTACTTGAGTTTAATGCCAAGGTCAAATCTGCACAGTGCTTAAAACATTCTTAATCCAAGGCAGATGAAGCTTTGCAGATGGGCAGATGCTTTCCAATTTAACTTTTCCTTTATGATGCTGCGATTGCAAGCCTGGTCACTTGCTATTTTTGCCTGTCTGTGTTTCTATGGGTTATGTTTTTGATGTTATTTTTTTAGCATAAATCAGAAAATATTCATCTGCAAAGGGTGATCATTTATAAAGTGCAGTAAAACCCAATACATTCCCTATGTGGCACAGGTTTGACAACACGCAGCAAGAACTGTCCAAGGCTGCTGCCCAGAACAAGGAGCTGCAGCGAGAGATGGAACGGCTGCAGTCAGAGGCGACGCGGCTGAAGACCCAGCAGCTCAAGGCGGCGAAAGACTCCGAGAAATACAAGGAGGAGCGGGACTCTGTGATCAACGAGTACCGACTGATCATGAGCGAGCGGGACCAGGTGATCAAAGAGGTGGACAGGCTTCAGACGGGGCTGGAGATGGCAGAGGCGAAGCTGAAGAACACTTCCTCAGAGAGACGGGTGGCCAACGAGGAGCTGGAGGCTCTCAGACAGGTAACAGCTGAATCAAGGGCTCCTTTAGTCCCACACTAAGAATTAAATTACGTTAAACATATTAAATGAAGGACTGGGAGAACATTTAGTCCTGTTTGGATCATGGACTTGTTGAATCATGTCTGTAAAACACATTAATTTCATAATAATTACTTGAAATTAGCTGTTTTTGATTCTGTATGCTGTGTGTGGAAGATAATATAAGTAACACTGTTGATGAAAAATGACTTCTAATGAATGATATATGTGTTCCAAATGTATCGACTGTAGTTAAGCTGGTTTTAGCTGCTGTCATCATTAATTTTGGCCACATGCGAAACTTATTTAGGCTGGCCAGAAAGTAAGCATGTGTCATTGGTATTGAAGTCTCCCAGCCGATAAAGAAAACTCAAAACAGAAAACAACAAATTGACGGCTCTTTAAAAAAAAAAAAAAAAGAGGTGTCTTAAGAAGAAAGAAGTCTTTGTAATTATTAAGTGTGTGTTAGTAGCACCCTTTTTTCTATGAGATGAGATGAGATGAGATGATTTTATTGATCCCCAAGGGGGAAAATTCCAGTGTCACATCTGTATAAGAAACCAAGAAGAAGTAAGTAGAAGAAGAACAAATAAGTAGAAGAAACATCTCATCAAAATAAAAGTATAAAAAAAAAAACACACTCTTTACGTATCGCAGTGACACAGAAAATTCTGAAAGGGTGTTTACTCACTTTTGATCTCTAACTTGTGACATGTTTTTGTATGATATGAAGGAGCTGGCCTCAGCACTGGTGGACAGGGACCGGGCCATCTGTGAAAAGAACGAGCTGCTGGAGAAATACTGCCACGAGGTGAAGGACAAGGCCGAGGCCCAGAAAGAGCTAAGCCAGGCCTGCAAGGACATTGAGACGGTGCGCGAGGAGAGGGACGTGGCCCGCAAGGAGAGGACGGAGGCCATCATCCAGAGGGACCAGCTGCTGCGAGAGTATTACCAGGCCAGACAGGTAGCCAGACAGACGGGAGATTTATCATTACAAGTGGAGGGATTGATTTATTCCTCTGACAATAATCCCTTCATCCCATCTCATATAGTAGTAGTAAGTAATGTTTTTTTTTCAGCAGCTGGCAGGTTTCCACACATTGATTTTGTTGAGAAACGTGTGTCTCACCCACCACACTGCATTTCAGTGCGATTGTCAGATTAATTACAATGACAGTGCTGAGATTCCTGCATTAGGAAATTACTAGCAATTACAGAGAAAAGGTTCTCTGACTTTGAAGTGCACAAGAAAACTGCAGTGCATCAGAAATTGATAATTAAGCCAAACAACAGTACAGTAAAGTCTAATGGAATTAATTTAGCTATGGACTTAATTAATGCTCTCACTACACTTGGCAGTCTCCCTGCTGTATAGTTATTTAGAGCGAGAGAGATGGAGGGAGCATGTGCAACAGATACACCAGCAGACTCTCAATGAGACGTATACTTATTATACTATATCTGACCCACTTCAAACCACACTACCTAATCCAATCTATGACTGTTGCACCTCAAATTACCTTTATAAGACTGCATGGGAGGAAGTTGCTTTTTAGTTTGAGGCAGTTTATTTGGGATGTTTATGGTTAAACATGATGAAAAATTCCATCTTGAAGTCAGTTAAGTTCAGGGTTTTCTTCTTCTGAAAAATTGCAGACTTTCTCTACACTCCCAATGTAAGGATCTGCTTTTAGCCGTCAGGTTGCATTAAAAAGGGGCTTCATTGGTATGGATGTGTTGCTACTTGTGAGAAAACTAAAAACCATCCTGGAAGTCTAGTTTAAGCAATACATCGATGGGTCTGAAAACACGCCCAAACCATGCACTGTGGCTGATAATACCAACAACGGTTACAAGGTCAAAAGACAAATTAAACCCTTCATCTTATAAAGTAATCAACCAGGAATGTGTGTTTGCATGTACAGTATTTGATTGGCAAATATGATGAGTTATTGGATGACGTTACACTGCGTTGGCAGCAGAAGTTGATCGAGGTTTTTGCCGGATAACTCTGTGGAGTTTTTTTTTGTGCCGGAGCCTGGGCATCAGAACCCCTGCTGTGGTCTCATTGAAATTAATGAGGATGCTGTATTTTTGATACAGTGCTAATGACAGAATGAACACAGCCTCAAATGTCTCATAAATGTGTTGGAGCAAAAAAATTTGAAGGGGGAAAAGTATGAAGTCTCACAAACTGCAAAAGGATCAAATCAAGCAAAGTCCTTTAGAATGTGTCTACCATAGCATCAAGCACGATATTAGATTAAAAGCACCTTGCTGCTCATATCCATTCTACAGTGACCTTCATCAGCTTACATTTCCCTCAACTCCTCCAGAAACAAGACTCCGCCACTCTGGACATGGAACGAGCCAACAAGGAGATCGAGATGCTGAGGAAGCAGTACGAGGCCATCTCTCAGGAGCTGAAGGAGGCCCTGCAAGAGGCCGAGGTAGCCAAGTGTCGAAGAGACTGGGCCTTCCAGGAGAGGGACAAGATAGTGGCAGAGAGGGAGAGCATACGGTAAGGAGTGGGCTCAACGATGTCTGCATTTGTTATGTGAAATTATTTTTACGTTGTATGTTAGTGAAGGAAGACTTGGACGAAAATAGATTTGTTTACATTTTGTCATCTGTCAGCACGCTATGTGACAACCTGAGGCGAGAGAGGGACAGAGCTGTGAGCGATCTGGCAGATGCTCTGAGGAATCTGGATGACACCAGGAAACAAAAGAACGATGCGGCGCGGGAACTCAAAGAACTTAAGTGAGTCATTCCTCCACACTTGCCTAGCTTATGCCATCTTCTGCACTATTTTTAGGTTTAAAACTTGAATTTTAACCAAGTTTCTACTTGTATGTGTGCTCCTCTTGTGTTGGGGATCCAGAATGTAGATTTCATATCAGCTCTTTTGTGCCACCCAGTGGAGGAATTATGTCACTGACTGAGCAAAGTTCAGATTACTCCTTAAGGTGACTGCACGTAGTTTAAAAGCTGCACATTTTATGTTTCCTGCAGAGAAAAGATGGAGGACCAGTTAGAAAAGGAAGCAAGGTTTCGTCAGCTAATGGCTCACAGCTCACATGATTCAGCCATCGACACGGACTCAATGGAGTGGGAGACGGAAGTTGTTGAATTTGAGAAGCACAGAGTAAGAACCACTTTGAATCTTGCAATTTTCTTAGATGAATACTCAGTAAATTTACTTTTTGTACTATCAAACTGCAACTAAATTAATTATGTTTTGTCTTTTTCAGGACATGGATTTGAAAGCACTTGGGTTTGATATCGCTGAAGGGGTAAATGATCCTTATTTACCAGGAGATTGTGGCATAATTGTCAGTAAGGTGGATAAAGGAAGTATTGCTGAAGGAAGATTAAGGTAAATGTCTCACTGCTGTAAATAAAACAAACTTTATCATTTCAAAATGTTTTATATCCATTCCAATACAACACATGAGCTCTTTTTTCAATATTACTTTTTTGGAGAATATAAACATGTTTTAACCCCTTTTTGATAAAATAGCTAAATAACTTTCCTGAAAAGTTTCCTGATTTAGATCAAGAAATATCAAATTGGAAAGTATTGACCAAGCATTCAATGACAATTTTTGATACTCGATGCTTCAGACATGTTTTGGTCGGTACTCAAAAGTATTGAGAGTCGATACTCAGTCCTGCATTTTAGTTGTGTCCTTATTTTCTTTTGGAGAATGTGATTCATTGAACCACTCTGCTCTCTCTGTGCAGGGTGAATGATTGGTTGTTGAAAATTAACGATGTGGACCTGACCAATAAGGATAGGAAGCAGGTGATCAAAGCGGTGCTGAGTGGTGAGGGAGTGATCAATATGGTGGTTCGCAGAAGGAAGTCACTAGGAGGAAGGATCATCACTCCGATCCAGATAAACCTGGCTGGACAAAAAGGTCAGCTTCAAGCTCCAATGAAGAAATAAACTTCACTCTTAAAATGCTGTTGTTAACAGGCAACAAATGACATTCCAGTACACAAAATACAGTAGTTATTAATGTTATTTAGTACTGCAAATGTAATGATTAAAGTTTTTTTTAGCTGTGCATTTTATTTTGTTTATGACAGATAGATAGATAGATAGATAGATAGATAGATAGATTATATATTTTTGAAAAATAGACCATTAACATGATGTATAAAATTATTTCTGATTCTTTTCTTTCTTTTCTTACCTCTCAGACAGTGGCATAGGTCTGGAAAGTGGAGTGTTTGTTGCCACTTTGGCTCCAGGCAGTCCAGCTGCCAGAGACTGCGCTCTTACTGTTGGGGATAGACTGTTAGCCGTGAGTATGCTGCCCAAAAACTTGTTTAATTACATGACAAGAGATGATGCCTATTTAATACCATGAGACATGCTATTGGGCATAGATGTTGGCCTCTAGTGCCCTCTGCTGACCACAGGCACGTTGTGTTTAATCAAGGAACACACTGGAGCTTTGTCTCAAACATGCACTACATACTAGTACTTTGAAGTGCACACTATGTTCATAGTATACAGTTTGGTAGTTAGTGAATAGGAAACATATGTATGTTACATTTTTATACTATCAGGAAATGATATAAGGTGTTTGTTAATGAATGTCAGTCAAACTGCAACAGTGAATGGCTTCTGCTGACGTCAAATTTTGGAAAAAGCAAAATGTTTGACCAAGATTTTATTCCTCTCCTCCATCTCCCACGTGCATTGCATTTTAGTGTTCATCAACAGCACAGATTTACTATGCATGCTGCATTCTTTGAGAATAGAGACAGAGAATTTACACAGACGTACTTAATGAACTTTGTAATTCCAACACATGCTTTGTCAAGCATAATTACATGTATATTATGTTGTCTTTGGAGGCAAGTTGTGACTGCGGGAATTTTTCTGACCTTGTGTTTTTGTCCTCTACAGATCAATGGAATTGCGCTCGATAACAAGTCGCTCTCTGAATGCGAGTCTCTGCTGAGGAACTGCCGTGATTCTCTCAGCATCTCCCTCA
Source organism: Oplegnathus fasciatus (assembly GCA_003416845.1). Lineage (NCBI taxonomy): Eukaryota > Metazoa > Chordata > Actinopteri > Centrarchiformes > Oplegnathidae > Oplegnathus > Oplegnathus fasciatus. The sequence goes on along the minus strand of NTHP01000402.1, from coordinate 832,583 downwards.
TGAAGGTGCAGTCCTCCGACCTACAACACACCACAAAAACTGCCACTGATCGAGTCCCAGGCACTATGACATAGACCCAACCAAAACTACTTGTAGAAGATTAATTTACAGTGGCCTTTTGAATAAGGTTGTCTTTAGGAAAGCGTTAATTGTACAATACTCATGCAACCATCCAATTTCCTAAAACAACTACAAATTATGTTTAAAGACAAAAAGTACATTTTACTGGTGAAAAGTCTACTTTTAATAAGAGGAATATCTTCAGCTTTTTGCATGTTACATATCTCACAAACTGGGGTGAAACCTCACTTTCCCACTGCGAGTCACTGAGGTTTTGTTCGCAAAGATGATCCTTGTATGTTTTAATTTCTTATTACTTAAATAAATATGGTAAAATGAATATTTACCTCCCTTCCTCAACAGTTTCTCCCACAGAGCTGTTCCGGCCAGAGTTTATTTGAAAGTTTGAGAGACTCAGAAAAGATCTCTCGGCTCCAGCCCTGTGAGATCCACGCCAGGAGCTGCAGGAACTCCAAGCACAACTGCTCCAAGCACAACTGCTCCACACAAACAGACACTTGCAGCTGTGACAGAGGGGACGAAGCGTGTAAGGATGCAGGTGACTCTCTGGACAGCAGCGGCAGCAGCGCTCACTGCCACCACAAGCCTTTTTCCAACAGTTCCCTACACTCCCGCTCCCTTTCCAGCTCCCACAGTCCCTCGGAGCCCCACCCAGACTTCTGCTACAGGAAGCAGGAGCTCCACCATCGACCCTTCACCTTCACCCCCGTGCTCTCAGACTGCAGCTCGCCTCAGACCGCTGTGGACCGAGTGCAGAGCTCACCAGCGAAGCCCAGCGGCGGCACGTGGCCTAAAGTCATAGCGGGAGCTTCTGTTCCTGAGTGTGCCCAGCTCTCCATCTACAAAAAAGCCAAACAGAGGAAGTCCATCTTTGATGTGAACGCTTTCAGGAGACCCGAGGCGTCCCCGAAACTGGACTACATGTCTCTTTCTCAGTTGCCCAAGCACTCGCCGCAGAGCTCGATATCTGAATCCGCTCAGACCCCTCCCACTCCGCCTGCCAGGAGCGACTCGTTCAGGTTCAAACATCGCCAGCAGAACAGCTCGGCGTCTGACTCCACCATCACCACCGGCACTCCCCCGGCCTCCCCGGCCCAAGCCACCAGCCCACAGAATGAGGGAGAGGCAGGGAACCAGCTCTATTACACTGATGCTCATCCAGGAGAGACCAAGAGCGCCTCCAAGAAACCTGCTCAGGAAGAAAGGAGTCGACACAGGGCAGAGGAGCAGGGAAAGAGGAGGTATCGGCCAAAATCAGCACCGGCACTGCGGCGAAATGTGACTCCATTACACATCCCTGTTCCCATGCAGGTAACTGAGATACTGTCCTTATCTGATCTGGCATTCTTGTTGATGTGTGTGTTTCTACATGTTTTCATTTCCTAGTGTTATTAGCGGTTCGATTGCTTCTTGCAGGTACAGAGCTTCTCTAACGACGAGCACTCTCCAGAGCCGATGGACCTATTACGCTTTTCTCCTATGCGAACCAATCGGTACAGCATGCCCTTTGCACCCCCCAGCTACAGCAGCATCGGAGCACGTGAGTCATCTGAACAACTTTGCCTGTTCTGTGTTGCTTTTACGTCCAGGAGTGTTCTGCTGAGTTGGTTGTCCATCAGCATCAGAGCGCAGTGTTTATTTGTGAATTAAAGGATGAGTCTCTGTATCTGACATTTATTCAACTCTTGTGCATTTTGTTTTTGTCACTAGCATTGAGACTTGAGGTATGGTCACCGTTACACTCGGCCTCCCGAAAAAGGACATAATGTCAGGTTTCTCATGCACGTAATAAATGAATATTGATCAGTGGCGGTGTATGAGAGTGATGTTACAGTTTGTAGTTTGGTAAAATTGCAAGAATTGTTATTATTTGCTAGAATAATAAACAAATAATAAACAGGAAACGCATGCTTGAATTTGTCCATCATTCGTCCTTCAATAGAAATGAATGGGAGACCAAATATTCATAGGAAGGAAATATAATGTGATCGTAGCTTTACTTCTCTTCACTGTGTCTGTGTCTGATATGGTCTCTGTGTGTTCCTCCAGACCCAGCACAGCGAGGTTTAGCCCCATGTCCTGCTGTGACGGCTGTGATGAGGAACCCGGTCTACACCGCCTGGAGCCACGAGATCCAGACCAACAGCTGTCCTCCAGCTCCAAGCTCAGGCATCCACCCACATTCACACACAAGGTGTTAACATCTGCCAGTGTGTTCATTTCTCAGAGGCTTTCCATTTTTCTTTGTTTACTCTAATAACATAGAAGAACCTTTTTCACAGCAGACATTTGGACTTACAGTAGTCAAAGCACAGTTATTAGTAACATTAAGGATGGCTCTGTTCTATTCAGGTGTCCCAGTAAGCCATGACAGTGTGACATTGAGCCAGTATGCCCTGACACTGAAGCAGCTAAATGGAATTCAGCCATCATTACTTTCATTATTTACACCTGTGTTTTTTCTGCTGTGACATGTCAAAATATCTTTTGTAAAAAAGGCCTGTATACCCAGTGATGAGTTAAGAATCAACAAATTATTTTTTTCACCTTTTAGTCTGTATTGTTTGGTGTTAGAACAATTAGTTGATTAATAAACAACAATTTTGATATTTAATAAATTAATTTCATCAAGCAAAAATACAGAACATTTTCTGTTTAATATCATTGTAAGTTGAATATCTTTCGGTTTTGGACTGTTGGTTGGCCAAAACAGGAAAGTTGAGGATGTCGACCTTGGGCTCTGGGAACTTGTGATGGACATTTTTTGCTATTTTTTTTGACATTTTATAGATTTAATGTTGATTTTTTTTAACTAATTGATACTGAAAGTAGTCATTAGTTGCAGCCTTAGTTTTGTTTTTTTCCACATTCAACATTTATTTAATAAACCATTCATTGTATAAAGCAACAGTGTTTAGCCTGCCCCAGATCTCATGAACAGATGGCATGTAGCAAATTATATCTTGCTCTGGGTTGAATAATTGATGGCCGGGGGACTTACTGAAGCTTTTTTTTTTTCCCACTTTTAGCCCCCAGCATCAAGGTCGCCTCAGTCTGGACCTCAGCCACAAGCGCGCTGGAGACTTGACTGAGACGAGCTGCAGCCAACCACCGCACAGCACCAACTCCCTGCCCTCCAGCGCCAGACTGGGTACGTATGGAGTCTTAGTTTTAGGCAAATCATAACTTGTAGAACATGTCCTGTAAATGACCTGTTGTATAGTCTCATGTTTAAAGGGCCAGTTCACCCAAATTACAGAAACATATTTTTCCTCTTACTTGTTGTATCTAGCCATGCAGTTTTGGTTTGATGACCCATGTTTTGGGATATCAGAAATAATGTCCTGTAGGACATTGTTTCTGGAAAGGCATGTTTCTGTAGTAATAATTGTAATAATATTTTTTTAACACTTAGCAACACACTTCTACTACACCTCTACACCTCTATTGTGTTGGGATGGCGGCAGAAATCTCAGATATCTCTGGTTCTGCTGCATTAATTTTGATCCAAACACTAAAGTCAGAAGAAACCACACTATGAAATTTGTATTTAGTGTTTAGAACGTCATCTAGCGACTAAATTGTCCACGAGATGCATCACACTCTGCCTGACTCCCCTCAGGAGATGACAGTCACCGATTAGCCACATCATACATTTGCATTGTAGTAATTCATCAAAGGAGCCTATCACAATGTCGGGGAAAAACAGCTTTCCACCTTTACTAAGCAGTATCCTGGGGAAACCCTGTATCGTCATGGCTTGATAACTACATAGGCAAATGAGAAAATGTCTTTTTTTCTTTGTAACTTTGTGTGAACTGACCCTTTTTAATACATTTCTGCTGTTTATGGTCTTTAGGCTCCTCCAGTACTTTACAGTTTAGGGCAGAACGCATTAAGATCCCTCCAATTCGTTACCCCCGCTCCACTGGATCTGACAGAGGTACGGTTGAGTTTGGCAGCTACATCGTCTGATAAAGAGCGTTACAGCTGTAAACAGCAGGTCTGAATTCATACCTTCTTCCTCTGCCACTCCAGGCTCCCTCTCACATTCGGAGTGTAGCAGCCCGACACCTCCAATGTCCCCTATCAACCTGGAGACATCGTCTTTCACCAGCAGCCAATCGCAGAGCTCCATTTCCACCCAGCCCAGGATATCAGTCAGCCCTGCTCCAGTTGGTGACAGGCGGAAGGATGGGTAGGCCAGCCCCTCCTCCGGGTCATTATGCTGCCATCATTCAGCAGAACGCGCCGTGTTTTCCACCATTTGTCTGTACTTCTGTCTGCTTCATTGTGATTAAGTGCTTGTAAAGCAGTAAACCAAGCTGTGAGCCTCCATCTCATATCATTAGAACACCGACTCCCCATCTATCATTTTATTCTCATCTCTTTCCTCTCTGCTGCTGTTCGTTATAACCTGAAATCTTTGGGTTCTTTGGGTGATCACTCTCTTTCTTTCCTCTCTCCATCTCCTTCTCAGATTTGTCTCTTATAACACTTCCTCTGTCAGACTTCCACTGGCAGTAAAGCCCAAGTTCCTCTCTTTAAGAAGCTTGAGGTTTGTCCTGTGCTGCTTGTAGCACATACAGTATATGCACTATCTGCAAGAGCACATCTCAAGACCTTCTGTGTACACACTGCTGATATAAATGTTGCAGCAGTGGCGCTAGATTTGTTTGAATGATTACTAACCCCAATAAAAAGAAGCTAATGGATGTGTATCCCTTTAAGTGATTATCTTTTCTTTGCTTGTTATTTATTCAGAATGCTGTTGAATTTTGTATGATTGCATGACTTTGAGTCAGTCTCTGAAATCCACTTGGCACATCCCACACAGCTCCCATATCTTATTGTTGAGACTTCTTTAACCCCAAGGCTAGCAATGCATCTTTGCTTTAAAGTAGTCGTTTGATTGCAGCAAAGGAAAAAGCTTTTCCTTTGAATTTTATTTGGAATTATATCAAGTTTTATGTCGTTCAGAGTCACATGTTACATCCTGCCAGCAGTCTTCATGGTTTCCCACAGTTGTACAAAATGTTCCTCTTTTTCCCCCGAAGGCCATACTTGGAGGAGCCACGCAATGTGACAGTACAGAAAGGAGCAGAACCACTGGGGATCTCCATTGTGAGTGGAGAGAACGGGGGAGTATTTGTGTCCAAAGTGACAGCAGGCAGCATCGCACACCAAGCTCGTTTAGAGTACGGAGACCAACTCCTCGAGGTACAGCAGCCACCACACTTGAACTAAATATCTATCTGTGGGTTTATTGTTTCTCTCCATTTCTAATGAATCACTGTTTCCAGTTCAATGGAATCAACCTTCGCAATGCCAACGAGCAGCAGGCACGGCTGGTGATTGGGCAGCAATGTGACACAGTCACCATTCTGGCTCAGTATAATCCTCACATGTTTCAGCTGGGCAACCACTCTCGTTCAGGGTAAGAAGGAGAGGATGAAAGAACACCACAACAATAACTTACACAGATTGGTTTCATGAATTTTAGGTCCTCGAGTGAACTGTTCTGGCGAGAAAAGCCTGTCAGCACAGTGCCAGTGAAAGTTGTTTTCAGTATAATGTGAGAAAATAAATGGAACGGTTACAGTACTCTACACACAGTTTATACATGAACACACGACACTGTGTTCACAGCACACAACACATTATGAGCATGCCACCAAACAGACAACATACTGCGGTGCCAATAGAACAAATGGGGCATAATGAGTGGGTTATGTAACTGAGAGCAAATAACAAATGCAAACAATAAACGTAGAGTAAATATTCAAGACAACACAGTTTGCAGAATGTATGCCGGAACTTTTGTGTCCTCATTTTAAGTTTAAGATTGGCATTATTTCTGAAACTCAATGAATAGCTTTAATTTAAAGTGTTTTAGCGAAGAGTTCAAAAAAAGATTATGACTCCACTCCTGTTGTCCTTAGTTCTCGTATGGAGTCCATCAGCAACCAGCCGACTCCCCAAGACAGCGGAGCCACCACCCCGGACAATCACTCCACCGTCGACACACTGAGTGAGCAGGACGAGGGCACCATGACGCCACCGTCCAAACAGACGACTCCTGCCACCAGCCCTCACAACTCCTTCAGGTAGGACTGGAACATATTTCTGTTATCACAGATGCTACTATTTTTATGTTTAGTGTCTTTTCATATTTTGGATTCTGTTTGTATTTTACTAGAGACAATTTTGTATCACTACAGCCATCAAATATGAGCTATTGGTAGGCACTGTGGTGGGGTTAAGTTGGAGGGAGATACACATTCAAAGCTTGACTGTGAAGTTTTTCCTTCAGGCTTCCTGGTTCAAGTATGCGCCGGGCTGCAGAGCCTCGGATGGTGAGGCTGAAGAGGATCCAGGTGGAGCTGGGAGTTCAGATCTGTGGAGGAAACACTCACGGCATCTTTGTGGAGAGTCTGGATGACGACAGCCCTGCTAAGAGTTCTGATGGGCTGCTGCCTGGAGACTTGATACTGGAGGTACAGTATCACTTTAATTAACTAACCGGCGTACAACTCATAGATTTGTCCACAGCACCTTGTGCGATGTCGGATTGTAACAGCAACTGATGAATAGATTGTATATAACCACAAGATTCACTGTGACTAAGGAAAGCACTCTACAGTCATGCATTCAAAGTTCAAGAACTGTTTCATTTTGGCAGATTTGGTTGCATAGAGGCGTATAAAGTTCAAAATAAGTCCTCTATAAAGCTGTTGGTTTTTTTGTGCATTGTTTGGCTTGCTTTTACTGAAAATGATGAGTCATTCTGTGTTGGCAGCCGAGCTCAGTGTCCTTTTGTCAACTGTGTAATGGATGTTTTCGAACAGTACAACGGCATCAGCATGAAGAACAAAACTAAAGAAGAGGCGTACCTGGAAATGTTGAAACCAGCTGAAACAATCACATTCAAGGTCCAAAACTGCGTGGACAACCTCTCTGTCATCAAAGAGTCCCGTGGAGATGGATTTTACATAAGGTAGTCTAATTATTTATCAAACGATCCAAACTGGGACAAATTAAATCTCAGCATGCAATAAAGTCAGAAAGCACAAGACTGGAAAGTATGCAAATCAAAATCCTGTTCTGGTCGAGCATCAATCTATGTAAGGATTGAATCTTAAACACAGAATCTTATTGGCTCTTTAATATTTATAATCTTCTGTGAAGTTATCTCTCAGTCTGTTATGTCCTTGCTCAAAGAGGAAGGTCACAGGAATGTATTCATCATAACGGCTTTATTGTTCATCTCTTGTCAGAGCACTTTATGAGAGGGTGGCAGAGGTAGAGCAGGAACTGAGCTTTAACAAAGACGACATCCTGTATGTTGAAGACACTCTACCAAATGGCAATTTTGGTTACTGGATGGCATGGCAACTGGACGAGAATGCACAGAAGCTGGGAAAAGGGCAGATTCCAAGTAAATACATGTAAGTCCAGCCTTTAGTTTACTTTACACTGGGTGTCATGTAATTACTGCTGTCAAGGAGTGTGATTACTGTTGAGTTCATGTGGATATGTTGATATATCTTTATAAGGATGGACCAGGAGTTCTACAGGAGACACGGCATGGCCGATATGAAAGACGATAATGGCACCAGCAAGACTCTGTCTGCTGCTGCTCGGAGATCCTTCTTCCGCCGGAGGCTGAAGCACAAACGCAGCGGATCCAAGGACGGGAAAGATCTGATGGCTCTGGACGCCATAAGCACAGACTCTTTACCCATCACAGAGGGTGAGAAATCCTCTACTGAGGCAGCTTTATCAGAAATGCACAAGGCACAAGGAAAGAAATATTTGCAGGAAGGTATACTATAGTTTCCAAAATAAAGGTACGCATTGTAAAGAAGAGTCAAATTTGGTTTTGCTGTTGGTTGAAAATCTTCTCCAGTTTATGCCGTTCACATCAGCTTGAAAAGAAAAGAGAAGAAAGAAAAGGAGAGAGAATTTAAGGAGAAAGAGGAGAAAACAGGTTGAGTTAATTTTATAAAACTCTTTAGTGTCTAAATTTCAGCGTCTCATTGAGCTGAAACATGGCTTTTTTTCAGAGTTAATAACAAGTTGACATTTTGATGATCACAACAGTGAAATGTATCTCATGTGAAACAAAAAAAAATCTTAATATGCAAAGTAACAAGTGGTTGAAGATAAATGTAGTGGAGAAAAATACTAATATTTGTCCCTGGAGTAAAAATATAAAACTGCATATAAAAATGCAAAAATGGAAGAATGATATTTAAGTACTTGTATTTATTTAAGTGCATTACTCCAGTAAATACATTTACTTTTCCCCACCTCTGTGTCTCAGCATCAACACCCTCAAGTTTCGAAAATGAGGCTCGTGAATAGATAGAACCTAAAGTTATTGGTAGACAGATATGTCAGGCAGCTCCCAAGCATGAAAGTGTGGTTATAAAGCAGGATGGTGCTATATAAAGCGTACTGGCTCAACAGAATGTTTTCCCAGGATACATAAATTCATAACGGTGGTTATTAAAAGGCAGCTGTATCTCTATGCAGGCTTGTGTATTTTGGAATGAACTGTGTTTCTATATTTCCTGTTCAGACGGAGTGAGCCTGATGTACCAGCGGGTTCAGAGGGTGGAGTGCTCTTCCCCCAGACCGGTGCTGATCTTGGGTCCATTAGTGGAGGCCAGTAAGGACATGTTGGTGAAGGAGTCTCCTGCCATGTTCTGTCGCTGCCTGCCTGGTGAGCTTGTACACAGACAGCGAGTCTGTAATTTTATTTATTCATGAAGGATTTCAGGTTTGTATCATTGGTGTCATGCTGTAGAGTGCAGTTTCACTAAGAGCCACTTAGTTGGAAGATTAGATTATGAAATTAATGTACAAGTAGAGGGAACTAAATGAGTGTGAATTATACCAGTTTTTAAAATCTGATTTGTTGTACTTCCAGAGATTATGAAGGCATCTCAGCAGGCAATAGAGCGGGGAGTAAAAGATTGTGTGTTCATCGACTACAAACGGAGGAGCGGCCATTTTGATGTGACAACTGTTGCATCGATAAAAGAGATTACTGAGAAGGTAAATTCATCTCACAGTGGAAAGTAGAAGATCGATTAAACTGTGTCTTTGTTGAGTTTTATGAATGCACTGCTGTCTCTATAACCTCAGGCTGCAAATAGGAACTAAGTATTTAATCACAGGTGCGAATAATATAATAATACAACATGGTGGAACTGCCAATTTGATCAGAATATAACTTTAAAGAACGTTTTCATGGTTTTTGATTATGATTTGTGCAAATTTGGAGTCAAGCAGTTGTGTGAACTACTTTGCCCACATATGTCATAACACACTGGAATAATTTATTTAAAAATAATTTACTTGACCTGAGTCCAATAAATCCAAAATGCAGCTTTAATGTCAACTTTATGTTGTCATAATTATGTATCCAAAACCATTGTGAAGTATGAGAAACAAATGTAAGTCATTTGGCATATTTTTTTTGCAGCATTCTGCTTTGAACCATCCCCCATTCCTCATGCAGTCTTTTGCTGTCATTTTCTCTCATAGGACTGTCACTGTTTACTTGACATTGCCCCTCACGCCATCGAACGCCTTCACAGCGTTCACATCTACCCAATCGTCATATTCATTCGCTACAAAAATGCCAAGCAGATAAAGTGAGTAATCCCATGCCTTTTTAAAGATGTTTGTTTCAGTTATTCCTTTATTTTCTTGCTTGAAAACATGTCAAGTATATGTCAAGCGTGCTTTGTGTTTTGGTGCCGCTGCTGTTTACCCAACTTCACTTCAAGTTCAGATCCTTCAGCGACATACTGAGAATATCATTCATCCCAGGCTTTTGTTTCTGGAGGCTGTTTGTGAGAATATAATGTTTAGAAAATGTGATTTTTAGTCCGAACGTAATATCAAAATATAAAATATTAATGCACACAAGTCATTAACACACACTGTAGTGTAATTTAATCACCTGTTCTTATTTTGCAGTTGCATGAATGCCATCTTTACATGCTTTTCCCAGTCTGGACAATGTTTTGGTCAATAAGATGGATGTTAGGATGACTCAGCTACACATTTCTCCAAAAAAAGCTCTCATCTGTGTTGATGCCAGTTCTCCTTCCAGGAAATATAATTTATGATGACTCTCTTTTAATTTTCTTTCTGGCGAGACAGACACTCAGGAAATTGACATCTGCAGAAGTCTTGCTGCTCTCATAATCATATTCATCCTGCAGACACAACAAAAACTAACTGATCAACCTGATTTGATCACAGCGTCATTAGTTCAGAATCCACATCCTGCTCTCTTCCACCACCTGCCGGGGTTTTGATAGGATGATGGTGGTATTGCAAAGATCCCTCTGCTTTTTCATTTGTAATCGCATGGGAAGATTAAAATCTGCTGAACCCTCAGCATGGTACTTTATGCACATGCACACACACACACACACACACACACACACACAAATAAAGACACACTCAGGTCTGGCAGAAACAGGCTTTCTCGGCCGCACACGTACACACCCACGCCCACAAATCTACGAAGTGGTGCAGCAGGCAAACATGGTGGAGATTGATTCCTGCTAAGCCTCCGCTGTCATCAGCTGAGTGCCAGCTGTCCAGGGAGAGCTCGCAAGGCCTGTGGCTCCGCTCCGTGGCGTGGGTGGCTAAAACACTTGCTGACCCCGCCCACCGCAGCCACCACATACACACAAAAACACACCTCCCACTGCCGGCCTGCTGCAGCTCAAGCTTTTTCATGGGTTTTTGTTTTTTTCATCCTCTGGGAGGCATCAGCAGACCAATATGTTGACTGCATACTGAGTGCCAGGGAGAGATGGGAGTGGGATTCTAGGTTAGGTCAGGGGCTCCCAGTGGATGAAGACCGAGCAATCACATGACTTCTTCTTAAGACTTTGCAGATTTGGAGTGAACCAGTGGGCAGGAAAGGTTTGCAGTAGAGAGATCTCATAAAATCTGCAGTGGGTTGTCTATTAGACTTGTTGTGGGTAGTATCTGAAAGGGTTGCATGGTTTGATGATAGAAAGGAGAGATTTTGCTACACTATATGTATTGAAATTTAGTAGCATCTGTGGTTGTTTTAGTCTATTGTGGGCAATGTTACCACTTAATGAGGATTTCTTATTTACAGGATTGTTGCTTCAATATAATTAGGTGTAGCAATTTATTTCACTGAATTAGCCAAAGACAGACATTCCCATCAGGTTGTTCACAATAGAATTTCCAGAAAATTTATGTTATTATGATTTATTTACATACCTAAAATCACGATATACCCTGTATCAATATTGTGATGCATACACTGACAATAGAAGATTTTATCAGTATCACTCAGCCCTAGTACTCAAGTATGCAGTCATATCCTACAGATACACTTTGCAGTTGTTGCAGTGCAAATTTCATCATCCAGTCAGGCCAGAATAAATTAAATGACACATTTAGAACGGATAAATCAGATCAGATCTTCAAAAGAAAGCTGCTAAGGGGCTCAGGCTTATGTTGTTTTAGGTATACTTGTTGAAATACAGCTTACAAACATACAAGCACAATGTCAAGAAATGAAAGGGAGAGTTTGTAGGAGTGAGTAGAGCAAACAGCTTTAAAGGGATACAACGACTGGGAAATCATATTTTAATGACGTGTGGACTTTCGGTGTAATCTCACAGTCTGATCTAAAGAACTTATTTTCACAAATGATTTACTGGTTTTGACAAACTCTTGACTCCTTCTACACCGCAGTGTTGTGACATGTTATGAACCTGTGTGTGAAGTGAGATTTTCCAGGATGCTGACAGGTGCTGATGTTGTCTTTCCAGAGAGCAGAAGGACCCTTTATACCTGCGGGATAAACTCTCACAGAAGCATTCCAAGGAGCAGTACGAGGCGGCGCAGAAAATAGAGCAGGAGTACAGCCGCTTCTTCACAGGTTGGTGGAAATGACTGATTTTCTCTCTGATGTACTAAAGATAGCATAGATACAGAGATTACAGTAATAACAATCATTATTTTCAGCCTATAGAGACATCTACAGTGTTCTTCAAAGCAGGGCTGAACACCTGTGTGTAAATAAAGTTTATCTTTTTAACCCTTATATGTCGCCACAGACCAATTCAAGGGTCAGTTCATCTAAATCACAAAAAACATATTTCCCCACTTACCACTAGTGGTATCGGTTCATGCAGATTGTTGTAGTGTAATCTGCTGAATTTTTATACCAGCTGCCAAGACGACTTCTTCTACCTCACTGCAATGGAGGTGAATGTTATTTTTGGTGGTCAAAGCATGTAAAAATACATTTTAAAAAACAAAGCAGTAACGTCTCAATGTCCCACTTACTCAGAATAAACCAGGGACCTCACTGTGACCTCACTGTGAAGTCTATTGATTATTCTAGTATGAATAAAACGGCAACTGTTGTCACAGACGCTCATTTTCATTCCTGATGCTTCACATTCCCATGGATAGGGAAATTTTTGGGCTGATATCATGTAGTTGAAACCAGACATAATGTCCGGCATAACTTTGAAGTATTGACACAGTCTAGTTGAGTTTTTCTGATGTAATTTCTTGAAGCACTAGATATAAAAATAAAATACATCTTCATTGTGTGGGGATGGTGGCTGAATCTCAGCAGCTGATATCTCAAAGCTAAAAATAAAACCAAAACTAACGGCACTAATAGAGACAGTGGGTGTAAGTGGTAATTGGGTGGACTGGCCCTTTAAGGCAGAGTCTGTTACATAGAAAGGGTCTCTTTTACCAAAAAGAAACCAGAAAACACAAATAAAATGAGAGGCCCATTTAGCAAACCCAGTCACAATAAGTCTGGTAATGCGTGTAATATTTTAATGTGGTCTAGTTTAAATGTGTCTCTAACAGCGCTGGAGGTTATCTGAGGTTTCTGGAGCACAGTATCTATCTGGTTTTTCACAGACTAGAGTTAAAAGTTTTGGTATCTGGAGCAGCAGCCAGTCTGCGACACCCAACTGTCCAGCTGATTAATGACTCTATAAAAGGAGACGATTTATGGGGAAGGGCTTTGGAAATGAACACATACCACCGCTGATCCCTTCTAACAGGGAGAGGTGGCCGGCCAACTTCTGCACACGAGCCACGACGATGAGGACTGTAATTATCAGCAGTTATGAATCTGAGTATCTGCTGGTAGACGGCATGCAGTGATCACACCCCTGAAGTACTTTTAATTTCCAAAATCCAGGAGTGAAATAATTTGGCTGCACGGTCCTGTTTGTCCATGAGGAACGTCAGTGTTTGTAGCTCTAAAATGATTGACAGAAAGTTTATCAACAAGGATTTGATGATTGTGTTTGCTAAATATTTCCTAGTTCCAGCTTCTCAGTTGTTACAATTTGCTGCTTTTCTTTGTCTTGTGATAGTAAAGTCAATATATTGAGGTTTTGGACAGTTTGTTGGACAGACAAGCAACTTGAAAATTTCACCTTAAAGAAGTTCTGATGGACATTTTTCACAATTTTTTGACATTTGACAGACTTGACGATTAAACAGGAACATCGATGATTTTACACATCAAAGCGTGTTTACAGGTCTTGTGGAGAGGACCACTGAGTATGTGAAAAAGTTGTATAAAACCGAGCTGTGAGAGGTCTCTTAAATTGACTCAAGTGACGTCACTTGAGTCAGCGTTTGTTCGGTCTGAAGACTACAAGTTTGAAAATGAAATAAATCTGCGGGTGCGGAGTTAGAAAGAAGTGAGCTTACCAGAGCTCTGGAGCCTCCCCATCTCTGCTTGAGGCTAGCAATTCGAGGCTACATTAGCCACTACTAGCATAACACACCCGAATCTCCGACCAAACTGTTGCTGGTTGAGTTGCATTGTGGGTAATGAAGGCACCAGGCTGTGACAAGGAAGAATATCTGCCTCTGCTACATCAGTTTTGATCCTTTTTTTTAAACTGTCCATGAGTCTGACAGAGTTATAGGAATGCAAAATCAGCAGATCACTCTTTTAATTGAGAAAATAATCATCAATCAAATAATCATCAATCAAATAATCATTAGTTACAGCCAAAGATTTTTCACAATTTTTTAAAACATTCAGTTAATAAAAAAAAAGATTCAGAATGAAAATAATCACTAGTTGCAGCTCTGAATGTTCAAAGTTTCAGCCAAATCTGACATAAATGTTTAACACTCCCCATGTAAATACCCCCCCATCCCCCCCATCCCCCACCCCCACCCCCACTGTGTTGCAGGCGTTGTCCAAGGAGGCAGCGTCGCCTTCATTTGCACTCAGATCATCACCATCGTGGAGCAGGAACAGAGCAAAGTACTGTGGATTCCAGATGGAGCACCATAGATATTTCACCTCTCACCACACGTCACTCCAAAACATTCGAGTGGATGCAATTTTTATTATGGGATACACAGAGAATCGGTACATCTAACAGACATCGTGGTTAACTCCAATGCTTTTTCACATATAGCAATATCAGCACTGATGATGATGATCATGTAATATTCCCACTACAATAGTGACGTACTGTACTACAGATAGATTTGTTTACACTAGTATTTAATACTTGAATGTTTTATTTTCCCTCATATCTAGTAGCACTCCTTTAATCCCACTTTGTCCCATGAACATGTCGGACCACAGGAAGTCTGCGTCGATGCAGACTGAAGACTTTATTCTTGAAGTGAAGATAGAGTGGACCACTGCGTTCCCTTCTCTATATTTATATGTATTTTCCTGCCATTTAATTTATCTAATCAAATCAAAGATGTTGGTTATGAACCTTTTGTTATACAAATGTAGTTGTGTAGTTATTAGGAAGGATGATATTTTCCAGTTAATGTTCTTATTTATAGAGGAGAAATCGGGGCAAATCTGCTTCCTACCTTCACATACTGTTCTATTTTCTCTGATGGCACTGTTTTTTCTCTCTCTGTTGACATCATTTCAGTCCTCAAAAATAATACTGTGCCAAGCTAAAAAAACATTTGCTAATCACTGTCCATTATTGGACTTATTAACACTACATCTTCCATTGTAAATCATACAGCAGGTATGTTCGCCTCACTACAGTTTGTCCCAGTTTGTGTGTTCTACTGGTTTTGCCAATACTTGTTCCTCTTTGTCAAGTGGATTTTTAAGAAGGGATGTTTTTATTTTTGGTTCACGGCTGGCTGGGACACATTTACACACACCTCTTTTCAGTAGATCACATTGTCAACATTTCATGTTCAAGTTGGACGAAACACTTTAGGTCAGATTCTCTCCTAATGAAGGTTAATATTTCTATAAAACATTAAAAACAGTGTACTGTTAATGAAATGCAAGTTGTCTGTGTTTTCCATTGAAATGTAAGTTGTGTTCACTTGTCTGATCATTTGAAGCTTTTGTTAGATCTATTACCTTTTTAGTTTTGCAAGTTGATTCACAAAGCAGTTTGATATTTGTCAAGAGAAAATGCCACAAGGTGGACTTCAACGATCAGTGCGCATCATGTCCACTAGGGGGAGTAAACAGCCACTGTAGCTGAGCAATGGTAAGATGTTCTTTTATCACTTTTCATACCACATTATCATGGCTGCCTATTCTAGAATAATACTCTTATTCATTGACTTGTTTAGCAACTTTCCAGTCCATGTAGTTTCACTTTCCAAAGTGATGAACAGCTCTGATGATCTTTTTTGTAAGAGCTGACATGTTGTCATGAAGTATTTGTTTTCATAAACCTTTAACACACACAGACACGTTATGAATGTCTGTCTATGAATGAAACATGATGAAAATGTTCAGTTTATTCTCTGCTACATCTTCAAAAATAAATGTTATGTGTCATTTTATCAGTTCCAGACTAAAATGTAAATAATGTAAGTTAGAGCAAACACACAAATACTTAAGCCTATAATAAAAGAGACATAGCAGTTTTATGGCACCATTATAAGGAGAAATAGTTTAAAGTAGTTAACTCGTAATTTAAAGATCCTGTTTGGAAATAGATATAATTTCAGAACATGGACTCTTGATAAAACTGGAAGTGTTTTCACAGAAATGATAGTTTCAAAGTGAGATGGCTGCAGCCACAAAGTTACAATCATCAAAAATTGATGAAGCGGTCACTATAAATAACCAGACATCCAGATAAGCATCGACGTCTGCTATTGATGGCTCCTCCCCCGCTACCTGTAAATCTGCTGTGCCATCTCCCGACAAATGGATGTGACAGGCGGCCGCCGGAGCCCGGGGAGCGAGAATTACTAAATCCGCTCCTCGACTCAAGAAACCGACATTTTTTTTCCACCAAACGAAATCTCCTGAAAGGATATCGCTAAACTGCGACCTTTAACGCGAGGAGCGCATTCAACAGTGCGCGGTGCGGAGCTGAAGTAGCGGACCTGCTGGAAGCTGCGCTGTTAAACAAGGTGGAGCAGTGAGTGTAAATCCACCGACTGGCGAGGACAACGCGCCTCTTCAACATTATATTAATACTTCTGTAGTTTTATCCATCGGGACTGTCGGGAAACACCGTGAGTTTTTGAGGAGTTTTGCAAGAAAATGTGATTTTTACGCACAGATCAAAGGATGACGCGCAATCCCAGCCATGAACGCGCATCGTGAGGCGCACGACTGACACCTTCATTTCAAAGGAAGTTTTTATTACTGTGCGTGTGTCTGCTGTCGACTCAACTTTTACGTCCTTGCTCAGTGAAGCCAGATGAGAAGGCAGAGGAGCGGGAGGTGGTTGACTTAACATGGCTAAGCCGCTGGGGCGTCAGGGGGCGCTGGCTGGAGCTCCCCAACGCGCCTGAATCCCAGTTGAGTTGATTGCTCTGGGTCTGGCAGGTGACCAGAAGCCGATAATGCCGAAAAACAGGGATAAATTCAACTCGGACCCGTCCATCCACATATCCAAGATGAATGTGATCATCCCGTTTTCACCAGATGTGCCCTGTGACAGCAACGGCCAGCGGATGTGGTGGGCTTTCCTCGCTTCCTCCATGGTCACTTTCTTTGGGGGTCTCTTCATAATCCTCCTGTGGAGAACTCTCAAATACCTGTGGACTGTGTGCTGCCACTGTAACGCCAAGAAGAAGGTACGCCCGGCCGTCTCACAAACCACCACACCTCAATAAAATGACTTATCTATTACAGGGTTTCTGTAGAGCAGCTAGTGCGTGACAACAGTGTGTCCAACCAGTTTGATTCATGAGATGGGCTCGTAATTAAATCTGTGTTAAGGCCCCATCGACAGAGAGCACAGTGAATAATTAACTCTGCTACTGTATCTGATATTAAGCCAAGATGAGCGAAGAGAAGCCATCATACTAAAACAGCTTCACTCTGGTGAACGATGGTGTGTTTTTAGTTGTAAGTGCAGCTGACACTTGTTGGTGGACCATTATATGCTCCATTAGGCGGATTTTGAAAATGATCCAACACACAAGCAGGTTACAATGATTATAAACTGCTTTCCTTCCATAACTATTTCTCGATATTTGAATATATGAATTGTCTTTTTGGTTGAATCTACCCTCTTTGCATAAAATGCATCATAGCTGATAAAAATCAAGTATTTTATCTCAGTTGTACTCTGTCCTTTCTATTTCTTAAGACATGTCTTAAGACATCCTTTTTAAAAAACAACTTTTCAGATTTGGACTTGTGGTGGACTTCATGGTGTTAACAATGGAGTATTTAAACGGTTGGTTCACCCAAAATGACCAGAACCCCCCACATATTTAATACGGAAAGTGGTATCTAGTCATGCAGATAAGAGATTATTATTATGAGATTTCTGCCTCCACCCCAATACAATGGAGCTGAATGGAATTTCATTAGTGCTGCTGAAAACAGTTAAAAAATACTTTTATAAAAAAATCTATGACCATTATTTTTTCTAGAAACAATGGCCCCATTATTCTGGATAATCCACAGACCTCCCTGTGAACATTTTGCATTGGAACTACTTTCTATTGAAGAATTAGTCCCAATGAAAACTGTTCACAGCTTGTTCTGTGGATTAATCAAAGTAACAGGGACAGTTTTTTTTTGCAATTTGGATGCACCCACCCTTGGAGATTTTAAGGCACGTAAGCAGAAATTATCAGAAGCTTTAGGTTGAAAAAGTGACATTCTTGCTTTTAAAAAATAAAAATGGTTGCCCAGTAGTTGTCCAAAAATGGCATCCTTGGCATAGTTTCCCATATTTTATGCTCTCATCAACATAGCCTGAGGTCACTATTATTTGCTGCTTGAAACCCTCCAGTGAACCGTGCAGCACCATTTGTTTGACACGTTTCCAAAAGTCAGGAATAGTTTTGGCCGTTCAGGACACACGGAGCGCGTCAGCTGCTGCTACACGAGTCACACATTGTTGGATATTCAACAGACATTCTCTTACCAGTGGTGTGTATCTGTAGTGTCTGTGTGGAGGTTAACACTCATGCCACAGTGTAATCCCCAGAAATCATTTTCATAACATTTAAGGCAGACTGCCACTAGATTTTCTGCTTCGCAATTGTTACGAAACCATCTGCCCGAGGCCCGGCCAAAGTCCTGCGTTAGGAAAAAAAAAAAGATCTTGCAGTTTTTCTGTGGTGTTCAGGCTTTGTTTAAGATTTGTAAACTGTATCTTAAAGTCTGCATCCTTCCTCTCATGCTAAAGGACAAAGATGGACTAGCTGATACAGGTGCCAGAGATGGAGCAGTTTATCTTTTTACCTAATGTATGTGTGCGTTCATCTCTCAGACAGGCAGGGTGGGAGAGGGGGAATGGCAAAGGCTGCACGCAGGGTGGTGCTGACCTTTTGAAGGGAGACGTCTGTATCATTTTCACTCTTTGGTGGAAGCTGGTTACAATTGGGGCTGCAACTAATGATCACTTTCATCAGCGATTAATCTGCTGATATATTTTTGGTTATTTAGTCAATCGCAAATTTAACCAAAGTACCCAGAGCCGGAGGCAATGTCCTCAGATTGCAATGATTCAAAAAAGATATAGAAGTTGTAATGATACAAAACAGGGCAAAAGCAGCAAATCTTGACATTTGAAAGCAGGAACCAGCAAACATTTGGCATTTTTTTGCTCGATAAACGACTTAAACAAAACATGGATTCATTTTTTGGTCAACTGGCTGAGCCTTTCAGATGGTTTCTAGTTCTAACATTTTAAAAGAATCCATCAGCTCGCATTCCAAGTTTTATTAATAGATGTGCAGAAATGCAACAGAAATACATCTGTGAAAACGAGATCAGGATGAGGTTGTTCCACAGTCGAACGCTGCTCATGTGTGAATACAAGAGAGCAGTCGGATTTTGTTGTTTAGTTCACATTTCGCCAAGTGAAGCTGGTGAGCTCCACCAACCTGTTGTGCTACTCTGTGGGAGTCAGCCAGAGATGGGTCATCCTTTCACTTTCAACCCCCCCCCCCTGCCTTTTGCTCTCCTGGCATTCATTTCATAACTCCTGCCCCGTCTTCTTCTTCTCACCCTCTTTTTCTCATCCAAGAATCAACCTCCCTGCAAAGTGTCAGAAATGCAGTGTCAGGCGCATACGGTATGTGCCATATGAATCAGTGTTTTTGTTGCTAAGCAACTAGCAAGCAAAGGATTTCATTATAAGAGTAAATCTCTCTCTGTTATGCAGTTGTCTAGGCTGTGAGATGTGGCAGGTTGTGTTGGAGGAACACCTCCCCACCCCCTCCCCGTCTGTGCATGTCATTAGCAGCCCAAACATGGTGCTTTCAGGGCATTGTTCATAGATGGGAGTTGATAATCCGTTTCCTCCTTTTCTGATTTTCAGTTTGTTTTCCCCCTCTGCGGGGCGTTCGCTGCCCCGTTCTCTTCTGTTCTGTTCTGACAGCTCTCATGTCTCTGAGATTGAGCCTCCATCTCTGTGGCTCTGCCTTCCCAGTCTGATGATAATCGATGAAACTCCTCGTTTGTGGGGTTCTGATGGATGACGGCTATTATCTGTCTGGGAGGAAGAAAGGAATTCATTGTAAATGGCACTGTACTCACAATAGGAGGATGACGAGCTGTGGCTCACTTTTCAGACTCGGAGTCATTGAAGGAATGTGTTTTAAGGAGACAAGTAGATGTGGCATTGGCCGGTGAGCTGTTTGTTCAGGGTATTGACAGAGGCCCCTCATCACCCCATATTTTTAGCCACACTAGCAGCGATGCTCCAGGGATGGCAATGTCGGCCGGTCGACCACTTTTCAGACGAAACAGCAATTGGATGGATTGCCATGAAATTTGGTGCAAACATTCATGTTCCCCACAGGATGAATTGTAATAACTTCTCTGATCCCCTGACTTTTCCTCTAGCACCATCATGAGGCTGGTATTTTTGGTTTAGACGGATTGCTGTGAAATTTGCTACAGGTATTCTGGATGCCAAATTCTAAAGACTTTGGTGATTCCCTGACTTTTCAAAAAGTGATCCTCAGGTCAACATTTTAATTTGTCCATAAGTGCTAAATATGACTAAATATAGGGCCCTATAAAATCTGTTTTAATTTTTTCCAGATTCCGTGTTTTCCGTTTTAATTTTTCTGAATTCTGTGTTTTACGATTTAAGCATGTTTTGTCATCAGAAAGAGTGTCTCATACACTACCCCGTATAAGAGTGAAGTTATTGAATATTTCTTCCAAAAAACGTTCCCCCAGATTATGCAAAAGCCTTTTTTTCCCCCAAACTAAGTGTTGTAGTATAACCGACAGGAGACCATTGATGTATGAAGTGATTTTGGTGACACTACACTGTATAAGAATGAAGTTATTGAATATTTTTGTAGTATCTCTTTTCGGTGTTGCACTTTTTAGACGGTCCCTGCACACTCATCTCACAGCCGGCTGTACATAGAGACCAATACTATTTGTCCAGCTTGGAGGACGGCTTGTTTTGATGAAAATTAGGTTGTTCTCTTTGTCTACCTTACTACGATTTTAGAAGAGTCGAATATTTGCATGCTAGCAGGCTAAACTAATATGGTGACCATGGTAAACATTATTAGCATGCTGCTGTTAGCATTTAGCCCAAAGCACTGCTGTGTTTTGTATTCATTTTAATTTTTCTTTTCTCAATTTTTCTTCATTATTTATGTTGTTGTTATGTTGTCATTTTCGAGTGTGTATTTGGTTGTGTGTTGTACATGTACATTGTTTATGTGGAAGTGAATTGTTCTGCTAGTAATACTCTTTTTCAACAATCAACATCTACTGTGTGATGTCTTCACGTTGTGTTCATCACTGGTTTCATAATGTTTTCTATTTCTTTAAAAGGTATCTATAAAGGCGGCTCATGCACAGCACAGTCAGAGTGCCATGTGCATCTTCTGGCAGTGACTCAGTGTCCTTAGATGTGTCAGGTGCATTGGGTGGGTGGGGGTTGGGTTGGGAAGGGGGGTGGGGGGGTGATTGGAGGATTCAGATGGAGAGTCACTCTCATGGTGCTTTTAAGTGCCGTCTGAAATATTGTAATTATGAGACGAGTGCTCACGATCGAACGGTGGTAATTACGAGTCAGAAAGTTGGAATAGCTGAGTGGCACTTTGCTGTTGTCTCTCTCTCGCACACACACGCGCGCACACACACGAAATGCCAACAAGTCGAGCAGAGCGAATATCAATGCAGCACAACATCAGCTATCATGAATTATTTTTCAACATTTTTGTTCACTATTTCTGAAACGCAAACTGAAAAAATACAAGAGCCTGATTTGGTTAGTGTCCATTTCATTTTATCTGCAGCCAGGAGCGCTCGAACACATGACACGTTGTACTTTAATATGAACTTAGAAGAAGAAGCACTTGAAGGCAGCATAATTTATTTAATGTCTAGACCCTCAATCCCATCCTACAATAGTCTCTGCAATTTAACTCATCAGTCTTCTTTGTAAAGAAAGCATATATATATATATTCCTTGTAATGTCCTTTTAATTGGCTGTGTAATTAGTTAGGCAAGTATTAGCTACTCACATTGCATAATATAAGCAGCATGCTGCAGCTTGGCCGTCACTGCACCATCTGGGATCCAACAGGTCTCAGATTAACACAAATGTTAAACATCTCAACGGTGCCAGAGCCTGCTGCTTTTTGTCAGTCAGAAAGACAAAAGATGCACTTGAGGATGTGGCTAGACAAGTTTTGTAGAAAATGTTTACGTATGTAATGAAATTCCCACTTATTACTGGTTGTGAGAAAGAAAAAGTTACTCTACTGGCTGGTGCAGATAGATGTTCCCAGCCGCATTTACTGCTGCATACACTTTTCAACTGTTTCTAATAGTTTGTCATAATGTTCATCAACAGGTGAGTCATTCATTAGTAACCACACATACTATTCGTGTCCAGTTTTAGCTTCTGATTCCACATAACATTCATGTCCTCTCACCCGAGCTGAATTTAGCTGCTGACTGGAGGCTTTGTGTCTCTGACATTTGATATGTACCAAATAATTGTGTCCATTCATTCGGTGATTCATTGATTGGAAGGACACGGGGCCAAGTGCCATATGTGATACAGATACAGTCTTTCTTCACACAGCTGAGGGGCCATAGATCAGCCATGAGACACTGAGATATTTCAGGAAGTTTTCCCTCCTCTGAGAATGTCTTGATTTATTATTAATGTGATTTATATTAATACGTTTTTAAATAATTTATTCACTTTTGGAGAAATTGTGTCACAAGCCACATGTTCTACTCTAGTTTAATGTACTCGCCCTTTGAGAAATGATCATGGTGGATCCTGAGAATAGGCTAACAGTAGTGATCAATGACCTCTGGTGTCAGGAGGACTAGATTTAGCCGAGATAGTGAAACCTAAATTTGGCAGCTCCGACTATTGATCAAAGTGACAAAGAGGAGATGTGCTGCCGGAGTGTGTGTAATGAATACGTGTACTTTTCTGGTGTCTGCTGCTATTAAAAATGGAATGGAATGGAATTAGAGATTTGAATGTCAGAAACACAGCTCTCCATCTTCACATTGAAGGTATCTTCCTGCATGTGACCTTAAGATGAAATCAGCCACCTGACCCTTTTTAAAAAATAATTGGACTGAGGCATGTGATGAATCACGAATCATTAATCTTTGAACTCTGCCTTTACTGGCATTAAAAAATATCATGGCCAATGTGTTTTCAGCGTACATTTTTGGATTTGGTCATTGAAATGCTGGGCAATAACAGCGTGATGCCAATTAAGCCTACTTAACGGCTATCACTCCCCTCAACACAGCCTGTGTTGCTTAATTCATTAAAACAGGGAAGTGCACCGTCAGATAAATACATCAGGTCAAGTTATTCAAAGACTTGTGTTAGTCAGAAAGACAGAGAGCACTTCGTATGAGTTGTGGCATTATTGCATTTTGGAAAGAAAACAAAGAATCCAACAAACTGTCCATCAATTGTAGTTTGCTTACACCGCGTCTGTCCTCAGACCTTCATCAGCAAAGGTCATATAGACAAACAGCGCCATACATATATAAGCTACAGGCTCTCTCAAAAACCCACTTTCGGGTATGCACACAAATTAAAGTCACTGAGCTCTTCAGATATAAAAACAAACATGATTTTTTTTTTACAAATCAGTCTCATAATGTAGCCGGCAGTCTTCAAAAAGTAGAAAAAGACACTATAGGCAATCTAAAAATAGAAAAAAAAGCATAATAATCAGAATACTCCAAAGTCATTCATATCAACAATGAAAAATACGAGACAAAAGCTACAAGAAAAAAATTAAATATACAGTATGTATATCAACAGGAGAATTGTATCTGAACAAGAACACCTTAAATGTACAGAGCCCTCATCTACATCAAATTATTACTAAATTAATTATATGAAGAGTTTCGATCATACAATTTGATTGGTCAGAAATATTTCATGATTTAAATCTTTGATTTAAAAGTGACTTTATATTGCACTTCCATGTAAATTTGGCGTACTTGCAAGAATTACGCAGATTGAAAAATGAACAGTCAAAATCGGAGCAGCAGCGTCTGAGATGACTTGACTTCTAGTCCTTTAGTATGGGTCAAGCTCCAAAAAACACTGGATCCTACAATTCCCATAATGCAACTGGATAGCATCTTTCATCAGAGGCTGCCTGCCTGTTAAATGCTCTCATCTTTGAAACTCTATGCCCCCAATTTATGACGCAGGTTTTTTGTCAAACAAGTCTCAAGCCCCTAAATCAAGATAACCCTGATGACATCACTATGACATCATCAGGCTCCCCTCCAGAGCCGCATAAGAAAACAGTAACATTTCTGTTTTAAAACCATTTTTACAGGTTGAGTAGTACCAGTAAACTGACATTTATGTGTAAAATCAGTGGAAAGTCCCTTTAAATGAAGACAATAATAACAGCAAAGGTCATCCTCTCAGTTATTTTTACATTATATCACATGTCATTAAGGGATTAGACATTTTTTAGTTGAATCAATAATGGAAATGTGAACCGCGTATGTGAATCTTCCAAAAATATGCAGCAACCCTCGTGTCTCGATAGTACCATACTTCATCAAATATCAAGAATGTTTTTTTTTTGTCATTCTAGATGCTTAAAAACTTGGGGCTGATTACCCCAACTTTCTTGCAGAACCATGTTTGAACATAGACAAATGTTTCTTAAGGACTCAACCACACATCCTAGAAGATCCATCAGCCTCCAGACAAACAAATATCGTTGCTCCAGACAGAAATCTAAGGAGAAACACTTGCTCCATCATCTGAGAATAATGAAATGTGTCCACTAAGTGTCTCATTTCATTAAATGGCTAATTTAACCAATCTGAATTCCAGGGTCATAAATATAACAAGCCTAAACGTTCAATTTGTCATTGATTATGCCTACTATAATTCATGAAGGCAGCAGAGGATGCACTGTATTATTCAGCAGAACTGCATATCAACAAGTACTAAAATATTAATAAAAAAGAAGTAAAAATCCTTAGCACTAGTTCACTTATTTTATCATTATAGTCCCTGGATAATATTCCTATAATGAGTCTAATAAGTCTGTGTATCCTGTCCAGAGGCTCTCCAGATCTGGGGGAAGACACAGTGTTACTGCCAGTTAACCGCAGTGAAGCTAGAGGCCCATAGCTTTATGCTCCTTAACAGTTCAACACTCACTCACACTCAACAGGCTGCTGACTGACAAGGCAAACAGCATGTTCTTTTCCCGTTTAGCCTCTAACCCACAGTCTGATCCACTCACCCTGATCTCCTTAAGGGGATTCAAAAGTCAGATTTAACTTAAATTCCCCCAGAGGCTCTGTTTCATGACTAGTCTGATAAGATTTTTTTTTTTCAAAATAAATGATGTAACCTTGGTTTTCAGGGGTTTGGTTCACATTGTAAAATAACTGCTGCAAAAGTGCCTCTTTACCCTTTTTATTACAGCAAAACACGCTGCATTTAACCAAATTAAAACTACGCTGTATAATTCACAAATGAATGATGGAAAATGCTGCCTGAAAATAGCTGATACCTGTTGGACTTTCCGTTCCTGTATCTCTTTGGCTGCATTAGCTACTAAGTGAACTGGACATGTTATTATACTGCAGTGTTATCAAGTTAGTGCTGCGGGGCTCTGGACAGGCTGTAGGAAGTGTAACATGGTCGGCTGGTGGTCTGCTTGTCTCTGGCTAATGGCTCTGAACATGATTGAATTTCTTCGTGCAGCCAGTTATTTAGTAATAATAAAGGAGACGGTTGAAATGTGTGGTGCGTGGGTGGGCGCCATTATGGAATACCATGCTGAAAATATTTTTTACATTGAAAGGTGTAAAATAAGTAAGTTTACACAAGCAATGTTCTGTAGAAAAGTAGACTATATTGTCATTTTCTGAGACTTGAACATTTTCCACTATATTTATACAGTGGTGGCCAAAACTATTAGAACACTTGGCATATTTAAGAGGTTTCAGTTGTTTTTGTTGAATTGGCCATTAAAATACCCATAAAAAGAATGAAATATCTACAAAGTCATCATTATGCTCTATAAACCACAGAATAGAGCCATCATAAGGAGATTTAGGTCATTTTCCTTACAAAAAACAAGCTAGGCCTATTTCACTGTCAATGTCACACAATCATGTTCCTTCACAGAAGAAGCCAAATTACTTGTGTAATCATTGTCAGGTGTAAATTGATGGTAATGCAAGAGTCTTAGGACACAGCTGTGTGATTCTTTTGAATGTACAAGGCCTATCCTGCTCATTAAGTGATTGGTAACATCAGGGTTTTGTCACTGAGGCCACACCACCAATTGGTATAAATTCAAAGCCTCTAGAAGTAGTCTTGAAGCACATGTTGCTCTTTGAACATGGCTAAGGTGAAGAAGGAGCTAACGAGTGAGCAACGGGTTCGAATAAAGGCCCTTTTTGATGCTGGCTGGAGTTACCGCCGCATAGNGTGTCTTCAAGAACTGTGTGTCGGAAACTGGGAGAAGAAGGACTTGTTGGCAGAATAGCAGCAAAGAAACCATTACTGAAAGAGAAAAGTAGAGTGAAACACCTGAAATTTGCAGAAGAACACAAGAAATGGACAAAGGAAGATTGGAACTACCTGCGACAGAAGGAATCTGCTGGAACATTGAAAATGATGGACTGGCCCCCTCAAAGTCCGGACCTCAACCCCATCGAGCAAATTTGGGGCGAGTTGGAAAATAAACTGGACAGATCTATTGTACATTCAAAGGAAAGCCTTTGGCTTGAGTTTCAGAAGGCATGGGATAACATTAGTGTTGAAGTTCTCAGGAAATATATTGACACTATGCCAGAGAGATGTGCTGCTGTAATTGCTGCACAAGGTGGACATACCAAATATTAAAGTTAAAAGTGGATAAAAACAGTAGGACTCACTTCATCTGATATTTGTTGTGCTCAGGGCAACCATCTGCATGTTTCATGAACATTATGAAATGAAATCATGTTTTGGAGGCAAAAAAAGGTCAATATTTTCAGATCTGTCAGGTGTTCTAACAATTTTGGCCACCACTGTATATATATATATATATACAGTATTCAACCTTTTACTCGATCACATTTATCTGACGGCATAAAACATATGTTGAGCTCATCAGGATTGTTAATCTCCAGTGTTGTCCAAAAACTATTGAAGGATAAGCGTTTGTGTTTTTCAATATTTTCCTTTATGGCCAACAAGTCAATGAAAAGACCAAAACCAACAATGCTTTTTTTCGTCTCTGTAATTTTTTTACTTTCCTACCCTGTCTGTGGCACTCAGCCCCAAACCCATTAGTTAATTATGAAGATGTAAATCTTTACAAATGGCTCACAGGTGTACAGTTTAATTTCTAAAAAGGCTCAGTGGTATCCTAAAACAGCTGGCCATTCTAGTTTTTAGCAAACGTTACTCAATAGTGTATTTGTTGGGGACTATTTTCAGTGGCGGATTAATACACATTTGGGGCTTTATCGAGTATTCAGAGCAACAGGATGGTGTCTGCGGGACTGACTCATCGTAATGAAAGAACATGTCACAGTGCAACAGTGTGGCTCATTAATGTGTTTTTGGACAACAATGGAGCTCTAAGAGGAATAAGTTATATCAGGCTTTGGCTCGGCTTGAGCATCAATAGACTAATTCTCTAACAACACACAAAGGTGCCACACTGTTGTACTGTATTACATGTTCCCTTCATTATGATGAACATGGGCACTGTAGTTTATTTTAAGTTAATCCCGCACACCCCGTTCTGCTGCCATAAATACTCATTAGCGCACCAAATCCGCGGCTAAAAATAGTCCCTGACAAATAGACCATTTACTCCTGCTTGAGTGATGTTTGCTAAAAAGTACAGTGCCCAGCAGTTTTAGGAAATTAATGACCCTTTAAAAATGATGCCGTGAGCTGTTTGTACAGAATTACGTCTTCAGTAGGAAGCAATGCAACTTTGGACTAAGAGCTGGGGAAGTCAGAAAGTATTGATATCTGCACTCATGCACTGTTGATTTTGGTCCTTCCATGAGATTTGTTACCAATGAAAAAAATATAGAATATCACCTTATTCTTTAACTTAAGTAAAGGATTCCACTTATTTTCGGACCCTTCCTCCTAAACCAGACTGCGGGCAAATGGATGCCCTTGTTATCTAATCACAACTGTGTACTCCACAGTTGTATGTTGCAGACCATGTTCATTCGTTCATTCCCTTATTTCAGTGGTGCTGAACCCCCTCTAGCTTTACAAAGATTTATGGTGGAGTGGAAGCACAACACATGTTGCATGGATGCATGCCAGGAGTTCTTTGAAGCTGGCTGGCCTATCTGGGGACACACAATAGCCCATTCTGCATCTGGAGAATGTGGCATGTTGAGATCTTGGGCATAAACACCACAACAAAAAAGACTGCCGTAGTAGCGTACACATGGCACACATGTTAATGGAAACCATATAAATTATTATAGCTTTCAACTGTGAGCAGTTATTTTCCCCCTCTAACTAATGTAAACTGCATCAGCTGATCGCACATGACGAGCAGAGCTGCAGGAGAAAGGCCTCGGAGAGAGTGATGTGTGACACCATTAAGGTAGAGGAGGAGTAGGATGTCACAGGGTAAAGACTCCGAGTCGTGTTAGCCTTGAGGCTTTGGGGTGTTTCATCAGGGAGCATGGCTAACCTCTGCATCCTGTCTCGATTTCCTGCTCTGTGAATCATGCCAGTCCCAGCAGACAGACAGACAGACAGACAGACAGGTGGAGAGACAGGCAGGCAGGCAGCCCACTCAGTGGAGCAGAAACACCAGGAGCTCAGTGGCTGCCATGGATACACTCCTGGAGTCTCTGCGCTGCTCTCACTCTGTATGTTTACTGTATGCATGTGTGCATGCATGTGCGTGGGTTTATTTTGGAGGCCTTGAGCCTGGTCACTATATATAGAATGATGCATTTATGTTTTTGAAGTGGTGATTTTTAGAATTGAGCAGTTGTTCATGTTGTGTTTTTGCATAGCTGTCAATCAAAAACATAGGTGGTACTTTCTATTAACAAAGTTTGGATTTCTGTAGGTGGTACTGTACTCCTTTATGTTAACTTAAAGCTGGTCTAATCGA
This sequence comes from Oplegnathus fasciatus, assembly GCA_003416845.1. Taxonomy (NCBI): domain Eukaryota; kingdom Metazoa; phylum Chordata; class Actinopteri; order Centrarchiformes; family Oplegnathidae; genus Oplegnathus; species Oplegnathus fasciatus. Next base: position 803,398 of record NTHP01000402.1, on the reverse strand, counting down.
TATTTTTTATTAATAATGAATGAAATAACAATTTATAATATGAAAAGGGTCACTTGTAGTGACAAACAGAGGATTATCACCTGACTCTGCAGTTCATCTCAGCTCTTGGGAGAGTTTTAATGTCTTTCAGCTCATTGTTTTGGTTTTATGCCTTACAGCTTCACTGTTTTGGTTCCCTCTCAACTCTTTCACTATTTCGCTATCTTTTTTCCAGACACAGCTGGCAGATGTTTTCAGCTAAAAAGCTCTGACAAACCCAGTACCTACCTTCCCCGTACCAAAGACCAGACAGTTAGAAAGTCAGTGAACATTTAGGCGCTAAAGAGGTGGACATTTTTCTCAAGAGTTAGAGACCAAAATAGAACTACAAGGGGAGTGAATACTGGACTTCCATTTCGCAAGTGGCCAGAAACATAACTCCAAATGAATGGTAATGTTGCTCCATGTCTGCTAACACGTCAGCCATAAGGTGATATATCAATGTTGTGTTTATAACTTGTTGTGTTGTGGCCAAGCAGCCCCCCCCTCCCCCCCAAAAAATCTATTACTTTAATGCAGATTTCAAGGGAAGACCCAGTATTGGCCAAGAGCATTTTAACTTCTGCTCTGAGATGTCTCCACCAAGTCTACTTGCTCCCCGCTAAACAAGGAGCTGTGGCTATTGATAATACACACATATGCAAACCTCACATTACACTACAGAAACACTAACTTTGTAGTTAAATGCGCTCTTGCTCTTATGGACATTTAAATTCCATCCAAGTTAAATGGAAAGAAATAGCCAAGCTGTTGTCGCACATTAGACTCTTTCTTTGTCACTATCTGTTGGGGATGTCCAGCAGTGCAGAAGCTCTAACCTTAACTGGAGCACTAATGCTACCATGTGGCTCTACCTATTGGCTCCCTGTCTGTGGCCTGGATGCTAGCTGGGCAGATGCTACCTGGACACAAACATGCTGAGAAAGAGTAGGAAAATACACACATTCCTCTTTTAACAAACTGCTATTGCAGTGGAACTGCTAAAAAGATATTTTCCAGTGCCAGAGGATTTTTCCTGGGAATGATCCAACAGAGCAGCAAAAAAGCTGTTGCACAAAGGCTATTGTATCATAGCTATCAATGATAATGTCACAACTGACTTTTTCAAGTGTTGTACTCGGAGAGAGTTTCTGATTGAATCTGGTCAATTTTCAGATGTCTCACCATGTTATCTTCTGCATCCTTTTTCCTTCCAGGAGGTCCATCGGATCACCACAGGCGATGGCATCAAGCGCGCCGACAAGGACGACGCGGCGGCCAGCGAGGTGGGCTGGATGACCTCGGTCAAAGACTGGGCCGGAGTCATGATATCCGCTCAGACGCTGACAGGAAGAGTCCTGGTGAGTTCACACTCAGTCATCATCCTTCGTTTAATCTGTGATTGACATCTCGAGCTACTTCAGCCTACGTGCAGCAGGCTTTCGGTTAAGACGTCAGTGAGATGAAGCGTGACAGCCGATCACGATCACCCTCCAAACTTCCTCATGACAGCTAGCCACTCGGGTTGAACTCCCTCATAGGATATTTATTTGTGAGGGGGCCCCGTGAAAAATATTTGTTATTATAGGACAGGCAGGAAACCTTGCTGAGGAGGAGCTTGCATCTGACGAGCCACAAATCGGGCACGCTTGAACGTTCCTTGAATTTATTTCTGCTTGTCCAACGCATAAATACACCGTTTTGAAGTGCATATCTTGGTAGCTTATCTCTCAGACAGGGAGGCAGATACATCAAATCAAAGCCAGGGCAACAAAGAGGAGAGATTTAAAGAGTGTATTAAGGTCATACGCCCCATAATGCCCTCAGACAGCCGAGAGAAACAGATCCAGAAGGAAGTAAGGAAGGAGGGAGGGGAGGGACATGTGCAGTTTACCAATTACATTTGGTCAGCTGAAGTGGTTGCCATGGCGTCTGGTGTGTCTGTTGACAGTGTCACGTGGAGAACACATGCCCCTTCGACCACATGTCATCATCTTGTGTTGTACAGCGAGATTAAATGAAGGATGAGTAACCTGTCCCACCCGCTGTGAGGGCGTCTAGTCAAGGACAGTTTCTGTACGACGGAGATTCTCCCTCACTTCGCTTTGTTTTTTTATTTCACGAGAGTGTTTGATGATTTGGCTGTAAGTGC